>OZ023223.1:600000-1200000 GCA_964006125.1 Cryptus viduatorius | reverse complement strand
TCCTCTCGACAAATGCGAGACTGCAAAGGTAATAAAAATAACTCTCCAATTGCTATCGTATGATCGGTTAATGTAGACGAATTAAAAAAAATAGTGTATTATGCTACAAAGGAAAAAAGATTAATAATTCGAAAGATAAAGTTTGCTAATCAATATTTTGCCTCGTTAATTTCAGGAAGGTGATAAATACAGCAATGTACTCGTCATTCAACACGACGACGAACTCGTTACTCCGGGCGATGCTGCCTTTACACTTGAGTGCGATTTTTCGAAACCCCGAGATCTCACGGTAACAGCGGATTTGAATGGAAGTAAAAAAAGGTAAAATAATGGAAGTAATTTCAAATTATATCTTCATGAATTTCTGATAGATCTGAATTCTTAAGTGTCTCTCTGAGGTGTGAAAAACTGAAAAAACAAAATTTTACGGAATTTTTTTTTTTTTTTTCGATAATAAACTTCGATTTTTTAGTCGCGTAAAATCAAGCATTGCACTGGTGGACGCGGATCCCGGACGCGATAGGACCAAAAGAGCAGCCTACGTTGAGAGCGAAAGCGAAGAGGTAGTCTTCACACCGGACTCCTTTCGTAAGAAAAAAGAAGAATTGTGATACAACATTCGGTTCGATACCAATGCAAACGTAAAACTTAGACATTTGTAACATAAATCAATGAAATCGTTATCTCTGTTTATTATAATGCGTTTTACGCAAGCAATCAGATTTTCGGAAGATTAAACGTTACTTTGGTGGTATTATATGTCGTTTTTTTCCATTATTTTCAGAATAAAAGCTCACCGTGGGAGATTGATCTCAGCAGCGTTAGTGTACAGTGATCGTGAACTCGGAGGATCGAAGACTCGAAAAAAAAAGCGTATCGGTGATTCTCCGATGATCGTGCAAAATAATTTGTTATCCACGATATAAAGTTCGAGAATTGTTATTTTCTCGAATGGAATGACTATGTGAATTCTAATGCACTAAAAAAAAAAGATCTATCGCTGCAAACTCTAAAGAGTTACATAATTAACAGACCACCGATAACCCACTGTGAAGTGACTGCGGGTGTTGTGCAAAAAGTAAAAGTAAATGGAATTTCACAGCAAACCGTATGCAATAATTGTAAATAAATTATTAAATTAATAAAACTATGTTTTACGACTTTCTACAGACATTGAATACAAAAAAAATTATTAAAAATAAAAAAAAACATTTCGGTCCATACGATTGTTAAACATTGTAGTGAAGGCCGACAAACGAAATATTAAATAGTAAACATGGATGTCAAACGACAATTATATCAGATCTGAAAGTCAAAGATCGTGGAAAAAAAAGACACTCGAGTTATCACATTCGGGACGTCAATGCAACGAGTACTCCCACCCGCGCTTTTACGATTAGCATATAAATAACACTGAAATGATAATGAAATCGCCAGTTGTCCGTTTCTCTGCCATCGACAACACTTCTCGCGTAATTTCAATCAATCGTTTATCATGGCTACTAACAAGTTCAAGGCAACTTCTCCCTATGTGAAGCCGTCACCACAACCACATCCATCGGATTATCTCTACAAAGGGTCGGTAACATTGTCTAATTCTCTATTCATCGGTCAATCCCAACTCGACGAGCGTTAATAGAATGTTCGCTATTTCTTTTTAGTTATTTGAACGATTTGGCCCTCAAGTCCGAGAAGGGCGATGACCCTGTGGTTAATGTTGCTCTTTTCGGTGTTGGACGCGCTGGAACGATACACTTGGCATCCATACAAGGAAATCCTCGTGTAAAACTGCTGTACATCGTCGACGACGTCGAGAGCCGATTTCCGCAAATGAAGAAATACTGGCATTTGGACGGAGTTACCATTATGACAAGCAAGCAATCTGACAAAGTCTTCAAGGACCCGAAGTAAGAATCGTTTTTTAAATATTTTTTAAGATAGTTATGTTGCTTCGCGTTCATTTTGCATAATTTCGAGAAAAATGAGAAAAAATTTGCAAATACTGTACTTGCTAAATATTGTACTTGTCGTTGGTATACAAATCTGAAAAAAAGAAAAAAATGCATGCCTTAAACGTACTAAACAGATTAATTTTGCATAAGAATAATTTCATAATACTAGTAACAATTTGATGAAAACGTAAATTGGTCAACACATTTCCCGGAAATCCATATTTTTTTTTTATGAAAATGATTCATACATTTTTCTGAATACGTATGAATTTTTTTCAGATGTTATACCATCGAGAAATATTTGCAATTTTCTCTCATTTTTCTCGAACTTTTGCGAAATTAACGAGAAGCGGCCTAATTACCTTAAACTAACGGAGCGCGAGAATTGATTTTCTGTTATACGACGAATACGTTCTTCAAGTATCGTCGATCGATAGTCTTCTAAATTCCATTATTTTGGGTTATTTTGTTAGTTTCGTTCGACAGCTTTTGCTTTAATTCGTTGAATCTTATTGTTTAGCGTACACGCCGTTGTCGTTGCTTCGCCGACTTACGCTCACGAGGAAATCGTTACCAAAGCTCTGGCCGCCAAGAAAGCAGTCTTCTGCGAAAAGCCCATTGCCGAGAATCCACCGAATACTCTCAGGTGCTACGAAACTGCCGCGAAAGTTGGAAAAGTACTGTTTTCGGCTTTCAATCGTCGCTTCGATCCGAGTTACAGTTCCGTTCGCGACAGGGTACGAAAGGGCGAAGTGGGTCACGTTCACACGATCAAAGTGACCGCACGAGATTCGCCGTTGCCAACGATAGATTATTTGGCTAATTCCGGTGGTATCTTCCACGACTGCATGGTCCATGATATCGACATGGTTACTTGGGTCCTCGGCGAATATCCTATAAAGGTACAAAATAACATTAATATTAAAATTAAAAATAATTCTTCAACAGTCTTTCAATTTTTAGTAGATAATTAAACGACCTTATATTAGCTCTAAATATTCGTGTCGTTTCGCCTGAAGTCGATGTCACTAATACATATGTAATCTCGAGAACGAGACGAGGATATAATTTCTTCGCATAGAATAAACCTTTTTTTTCCACTGACCTTAGGTCGCGGCACAAGCGTCTGCAAACATTCCTGAGATCAAGGCGATCAACGACTTCGACACGGTAGTTGCGACTCTACAATTTCCTTCCGGAACTTTAGCAATGATCGATCTATCGAGAAACTCGAGTTACGGCTACGATCAGCGTCTCGAAGTCTTCGGTCCGAAGGGTATGATACGAGCGGACAACGAGCAACCGATTCACTGCGTCCAATCAATGCTCGATATGCAGGGTGTGACTGCGGCGCCTATTTGGTACTCATTTGCTAGTCGTTTCATGAGAGCCTATCGCGCCGAATTCGACCATTTCATCGACGTGGCACTCGGCAAATGTGATTCTATGGTGAAGCCGAAGGAGACTATGGCGGTGACGAAAATTGCAAGCGCCATTGAGGAATCTGTTCGTACATCCAAAGTCGTCGATATCAAATGGGCGAACGGCGAACTTCCACCTCAAGAATAAAACAATCGAATATCGATCGGCGATAAAACATTTTCTTCGATACTAAAAAAAAAAAAAGAAAAAATAAATATGAAGAAATTCTGTACGTTAATTGTAATATTTTTTTTCCGTTATCAAAGAAATACAGTACAAAGCTATATGTTGTACGCTGGTAACAGTACAAAGTATATGAATCAATTTTTTCATTTTTTGTTTCAATCATTCGTTCATAAAATTCATAGAATATCATTTACTCTCTCGAGGGTTATTACACATTCGTGGAAAAAAAAGTCTGATTTTCGACGATGCTACTTTTTTTTTGTAATGTATTTACAAAGGAATTAGTCTTAATAGCGAGGAACAATTTAATTTTCGTCGCCTCATCGTTATCTTTTCCGCACCAATGAATCATAAGCAATGAACGAATCGTTTTTTAACTCCTCGTTGTTCGCCTTGTGAGTGTCCAGGCCGTTATTCTTTTTTATTTTTTTTTTTATCACTTTTTATTTGTCTTCAAATTATTTCGTTAAGAAAAGTATATAGTAAAAAAAAGAGATAAAGAAAAATAGAAATCACTTGTAGTACCATTTTGTGTGCTCTTCGTATGAAGCTGCGTCAGCGATTCGTTTGACAACTCAGTCACGCAGTTTTATTGAGCACTCGAGCGTTGTTTTCTTTTAATTACATTTCTGATAAATTTCATTTCCTTATCGCTCCGAATCAAACCGGAAAGTTTATAACCAATCCAAAACCACTCGGTAAAAAATTAAGAGACGAGTATATCAACCTCCTCTCCCCCTCACCCGTCGCTTTTCTCATCTCTCGGTAGCAAATTTGAAAAAATTGCTAACCGCCTTTACATTACACTTACGTAGATTAGTCTTATAACGATTGTTTGAAATTTCTTGGCCCGTAGTTCGTTCTTTGCGCCATGAATACCTTTTCAAACAAATTATTCAGTTTTTCAATCCCGATTAGATTTTTATCTCACGCGTCTGTTTTCTTCGGAAGTATATCTCAAACGTTTTATTATCTAATATTTTAACGATTTCGCCCATAGGGCAGCGGTAGCTTGCATTCCGTCGCCGTTGCATCTTCGCAATTCCGCAATAACTTTGTCTCTCGGAAAGCCGAGATTCTCAATTTGTTTGACCGTCGCTTCCGTAAAAGGATCGGTACTGGAGATCGTTGTTTCTGGTGGTCCCGAGGCAACCGGTATGCTTGTCGATACGGACGCTCCAGCGGTGTTAGTTGCGCTTTGGCCGTCTGAAAAATATCATGGATCAATCACACTCTCCTAAGTTGACAATACAATTGGTGAACAAAGAACGTAAAAATACGATAAACGAAAAAAAAAGATAATCGTAACGACCAGTGTCCAGGCAATGAGGAGTGGTTGACGATTGCGAGGATGAAACGATATGTTTATGTTACTTAAGGTTGTCGTAGGATGAAAATTGACAATGCGGTGCGGAGTCACTTTGCGAGAAAACAACGACTCGATCTCTCCCTACAGTACACGGTTTTCCCTCTTCCCTCTATAATCTGACAAAGATTTCGAAACTGTGCTGATGAATATTACCCGCCGTTGCAAAAGCAGTGCTCATACCTTCACCTACACGGTATTTGATTTTTGATACGAATGGTGGATTTATAAACACGTAAAAATGAATGATAAACGGCGACGTCACAAACGATGTCATCAGAGTTATTCTCGATTGATTATCTCAAAAACTACGCTGGCAAATTCGTCCAAATTTAACAGGAATACTCAATACACGTATATTAACTTTGTCTGTAACAATGACAACGTTGGTAACTTTCTGCGTGAATCCCACAACAACCTTAAGGATAAGATTATTGGAAGTTAAATAATAGATTCATAGTATTGGATTAGGAACGACGGGACAGCCTGGACAGATACATACTTACCCTGCTGCTGCCTCAATTTCTTAGCTTCCCTCGCGCTGTCTTCGAGAGCTCTTTGATAGTCTCGATCGTCTAGAGATGCTTCGCTGTTACCGCTGAGTTTTGCGCACTCCGGTAATTCACCTAAAAATAACGATAAACGTGCAATGAGCACAAGATAAATTTCGTGTTAAGTGATGATTTTCTTTCTGATGATAATTGGGATGACACGAACCTTCCGTCAAAAACGGCGTTTCCGTTCCCGTGGTGCCAATCGTAAGTATATTTTTCTTCAAGTCTATGCAACACTGATGTCGCTTTAGCATATCGAGACCCAGTAGCATGTCCATTGGTTGCTCCTCGAGTACGCTGAACGACGTTGTCAAGTGATCGCTACCGATTTGTATCTGAACCATGTGAATTCTACCGATGATTTGCTGAACTCCAACACCCTTGGCAACTCCCGACCACCTTGTGTCAACCAGTCGCATTATGTGACATCGCTCGGCACACGCCGCTGACATTATCGTCGTTTGTGCACCTAATTGTTTGTTTTTCAAAAATATTACAGACGTCGTTGGGATATTTTTCGGGGTTTTATTTTTTTTATATGAAAATAGACGCGAAAGATTTCGAGTTACGCTAATGATTTTAACATCGACGAAAATAGATTTTAGTCTCATTGATTTACTGTTTTTTTTTTTCTTTTTTTGCAGTTTTATTTAACTCGACAGAGTGCAACAACCTCGCGGAACAGTAGACAAATAAGTTTTTACAAATTTTTTTTTCGCCCGACATATAAATCGATGTCTAATAATAGAGAGAGCGTAGAGTGACTGATTTCAAGTGGGACTCGGTGTCTCCGCGCATCGCAAGTGCGATGCTGAAGGTGGAATTTTAAAAATAGCGATGTACCGTGAAACGATCTCTCGCGCGCGAGAAAAATAATACGCAAGAACGGAAAAATGTGCAAATACGCATTGCCCCTAATCTTCATTCTATTTTTTTATATTCTATTTTGATATATTCAACGACCGATATGAACAACGAATTTTAATTTGAAAGTAGAGATTACCTGAATCGATAAACGCTTTGACTGGAAAACCATTCACTTTGCAGTTTATATAGAGCATCACGACGGTACCAAATGTCTCCGGATTATATTCCATTGCCGCTTCCATATTCGCCTCTATGTTCTTCTGTCTTATCTCCTCTGCTATAAGCCTCTGTGCTTCCGTGTCGAAGGGATCGGCATTCATCATTCTCAATCTTTGAACGTGTCGCTCTTCCCTTACTTTTATCTGCTCCTTCAGTACGGTGGAAAATTTTTCTGCAAATTTACAAGATATATTTGAAATCCTTGCATTACTGGAGAAATAAAATTTACGAAACATTTTCGTTCGTTTTTTTTCAGTTCAAAATTTTTTTAGGCAGTTTGATTGGTTTCAAGTATTTTATGTAAAAATTCGTTCTGTTTTTGAGATTTTCCCTCCGAAAATTAAATGTACTTAGAAAAATTGCACTTCAAGATAGCAGAAAGCAAGAAATGAGTTTTCTTTACCAAGATTTCCGGAAAGCAGCGCATCGGCAAGTCTGGCATTGTTTTGTTTCAGTAAAGCCAATTGATCCGGATTTGCGAGAAACATATCTCTTATCATCGCCGGATCATCTTCACTGCGTGGATTCTGCGCTCTCTGTGGGGTCATAGCGCTCGGCACTGCCGCTGCGGCTGGTGGTCTATTATTGTTGCTACTGGAAGGTGCGCCGGGTACTCTGATGCCACTGAAGTCCAACAGAGGCATAGCTAGAAAAGGAATCATTGAATTTCCTTCCAGTCTAATTTTTTTTTTTTTATTTAACGGAACATTTTATTTCGTAACTTTTTAATTAGTAAATGACTTATTCTATGTAAATATGGATTTACGATGGTAAACAAGGGATTACAGTCAAGCGGACCTCCGTTGAATGGTTGCTGTTGAATATTCTGATCGGTGCCGCTTTGATGCATATGTTGAAGTATAACAGCGTCACCGTCGCGAATTCCATGATCCCTCAGTGATTTTTTGTCGTCCATAAGGGGCCTTCCATTGAAGGCAATAACAATCTCGTGAGCCGGTACGCCGCTTTCGATTTCGCAGAAGGCCTTGAAATTTTCGAGTTCGAGGTCCTCGCTAACGTCGAGAACGAATATATCGTCGCCGAGAGTTGTAACGGTCACTTTCATCCTGACTGCGTTGGTCGATTTTTTTCTTTTGTTCTTTCCGTTCTTTGATTTATTATTATTTTGACAGATTTTTAGGAGAAGAATAACAAACACAGATTCGCGGGACGGAGAGATAAGACTAAATAACACTTGGAATACTCGGAATAAACGTTAGTCGGAGCGTTATCGCGCTTTGACTTTTCGATAGCACTGGAGAACGAGAATGAAATTCGCGTATTTACCGAGATTATATTCAATGCACCGAAAATGGGTAACGCGACGCGCGGGTGGAGGGGTGGAATGATAAACAGTTTCTCTGGGATGTAAACAACAACCCAGCTCAGCAAAAATATATTCACCGTTTTCACGGGGTACGGTATGAAGTAAAACCGCGACACGACTGTTCGATAGGATCGAACGAAGATGGCGCTGTGAGAAGGTAGCGCCAGTTTATAACGTGGAAAACAGAAGAGCAGGCAGCAGCTTGTTGTTTGTTTGAAACAAAATTTAGTAATGCGTTTTGTTTATAGCGATTGCTTCACATGTTTTTGTGTTTTTCTTATTTTTTCTGCCAAAAATAACGTGTACGCATACACCAAGTAGTAAACCTCGTGAATCAAAAATATAACCGATCGATGAGTGACGACAAACTTTAAGAATTTTGAGTGTTTCGACTAAAAAGTCGAATGGATATAAATTGTACAACAAAAATTTTCCGAGATTAATTTTGTAAGTATAAAAAATGTACGGTGATGCCGTTTAGATCTGAGAGATTGCAAAAATCTATCGATAAAAAACATTTTCGGTTTGGAAGATCCGATCGATGTGCAGAGTTGATTAAAATAGATCATTTCACACCGAAGCATTAAATTATTTTGAATCAAAGTTGTGCAAGTAAATTTAAATCGTAATTTGTCCTTTTGCGTCGTTAAACGTCAAAGAAACTGTTGGGAAGGGATAACATCGAATGAAGCAACAAGTCCCGTTTAATTATTTGTAAATATATTATCGAGTAACATCTATAATATAATGATGAAAAACCATTTATAGTAATAAGTATATCATTGTAATATTTCAATCCAATAGTAAACACTCAGTATTTATAGATTTCATATAGCTGTCGTAATCGGTAACCGTTAGATTACGGTATTTTACATCTCAATCGTTTTCAATTTTTATAATTAATATATCCGTTGATCCAATTTCCTTTTCGCTTTGAAATTCTAGACTCCGTTGTGCTGCTCCTGTTCAGGTAAGTTACCGCTTCTTTCTATCGATCATACATTATTTATTACTGCGTGTTCTATCGCTTTTTCTATCGTTTAACATGATGCCGCAATCCTCCGATGGTAAAACAGTTAAAACCGACATTCGCACACTTTATTAGTCAACGAAATTTGCGATGGAAAATTTATAACGAAAACCTCGGTCGTGTTTATATTTCATCTTTTTGTATTTGATGAAAGGACAAAAAAAAATTGCAGTAACTTTTAGATAAATTTTTCACTTCACTGATATTTATGATTTTTTTTACTCGATCTTTTTATCAGTTTTTTTTTATCCAACACGAAGCAGAAGGAGAAAAAAAAGTATATTTTCACTTTGAATATTTTCATAAAAAAACGTCTTTCGGTATATCGTCGAGTGTTTCGCGGCATAAATAGGTAACTGTTTTATTCTTGGAGAAACATTGCATCACCTTAATTCGTCGCAGAACCATTCTATCTCTTTTCTCCCTCATTCATTTGTTCGCTTGTTTCCAGTAGAAAAAACGTCTTATGTTTACACGTGTGTGATTATCCCTTAAAGTACTCGTCATATCTGCGGCTATACATTGAATTTTTGCTGCAAACTTTTCGCATTTTTCGATAATAGTCCAATCAATCAATATTTATTTACCGAATAAAATTGTCACTATACACTAGAGACGGTAAATAGAGTCGTTGTTTTTCAATCTACAAGTAATTTCGGGAATTTGACGATGACGCGTATCGTCCGATATGACTCTCGCGATTGGACGTTCATACTCGATGGTATTTTCTTAACTTTTTACAAACAAATTTTCGAGTACTTACATCGAGATTTTGACAATGTTCAATGAACATTATACACGAGATAATTTTTTTATTCTCGCGTAAACGAGTCGCACTTTTTTTGAAGATAAATTCTTCGTGATTTCTGTGTTTTTTTTTTTTTTTTTTTCATAAATTTCGTCAATCGGTGCTGAAGAATCATTATGTACTTTAATTCTAAACGTGCGTCTCACGCACCTGTGGGAAAATTCGAACCACACTCCCTGTATCGCTACGTATATTCTCATAATAGTCTGTACAACGCACCATGGAATCAGGTTTACCTCATCGCTTAGTCATCTAACTTTGGATTGTTTTCTTTTCATATTTATGTTTTGAATAGTTTCGATGAATTTTCTCGTATATATAAGTGCTCGCGAAAATAAGCGGTGTCTCGAGGATGGCACATCATATCACGTGGAAATAACAATGATATCGACATAACGAAGCGGGATATTTATACATTAGTTTTGTCCTCCGTAAAAAAAAAAAGTTAAACATCCTTCCGTGTTGTGCGATGAAAAGGTTTCTAGATTCAACGTCGTAGCCTAATGTTTTTTATTTACCATTTAGAAAAAACAACGATGCCGTATGATACATCATTCATTCGTATAACTATTCAACCCTCTATACAAATACCCTGAAATCTACTCCCTTAATGATTAATACATAACAATAATAATAATACTTAAAACAAAAGATTAATATCATTTTCACAGAAAAGCTTAGCAATTTGATGTGCCGCAATAAAAATTCTTTAACATTGATACCGATTGACAATATTTTTTCTCCCTACGCGAATATCTTTTATATACTATTTACAATAGTTTAGCGAGCTGTCGGATTTTTTTTTTTTCATCACGGATCGATATTAAGAATTATTTTATTGATTTTTTTCGATAATATACAGATAGCGACTGTACTCTATTTTTTTTTAGTAAATTAATCTGTTAATTCGATCCCAGATAACAAAATTTATCGACAGCTCTCTCGGTGATTTTGCTTTATCTAATAGTGTACAATGTTTTGTTTTGTTTTTTTTTATAACCAACACCAAATATCATATATATTTCATTTATTTATATTATCGACTAATCGAATTATTTTACATCTCGTCGCGATTAGTCGTAATTTTTTTTTTTTTGGTTTTTTTATTTTCTTTTTTTCGTAGTCCATTCACATAATCTCGTCAGGGATCATCAGCTTTTAAGTAAAAATAGTTTGAGTGAAAAATATTTATACTTTGTCGAGGGTATAGGTTCGCTAAAACGGATGACCCGAGAGTCGAGGCCCTTTTACACTTCGAAAACGCACCAATTTGTCTTTAATTGTCGTCGTACCTGAATTAGTCGCGTTTCGACAAGTTTAGTCAATATCGTGACATCACGTTGTTTCCGTCACACTGTTATACTGCCCCTATCTTTTTTTTTGTTCATATCGATATGTCATTTTACAGAATAACTCGCTTCGCCGAAATTGCCGTACGTATCATTACCATTAGTAATCAAAGGGGTACACGATTCTTGAGTCTCGAATCAGAAAAAGTTCTTGGGAAAGAATGATTCGATGTTTATCGAAAGCCGTTGATTAATGATAAAAAAAAACATAAAAAATTGCGTGAAATGAGACATTTTTTTTACATTTTACGAAACATGAAAATTAGAAATAGTCAAATAGATTCAAGCAATTGGATTGTATCGATGGTATGGTATTTTATAGTACTTTATTTTTCTGTAAAAAATCTTTTCGATTTCGAGAATCAGAGTTCTTGTATCCCCGTTAAGAGGAAGCAATCGTTCGGCTGCGAAGTTCGATCGAGAAATCGCAATGCGCATAAACCGTTTCGCCCGTCCCTATCGAATACCAGTATGAATGTAATATTCTCATTTCTAGAAAGTCGAAGGAAGGAACTGGAATAATATTCGTCGGATAAGCACAATATTTTATTTATCGACGCAAATTTACGTCAGCGAGCCGCGAAATACAACGATTAACGGCGTATCAAACGTTCGCGGAACATTATTGATATCAAACGATTTTTCCGTGGCAGAGCACTGCGACTATATAAAGTATTATAGTTACTCTCTCAATCTACGTTCAACACTCAATTCGTATATAATTGGCCCCTTGCACCCTTATTATTCTCTCTTTTTGTTTTTTTTCTTTTATTATACATCGTCTCGTGTGATACGAATCCCTCGAAATTTCTCAGTTACACACAATTCGTTGTGTCAATATTCAAATGTACAGAATAAATGATAGAGGCTTTTCATTCTCGGCGATGTGCCACGATATGTTAAAGTAGTTATATTGCTTCGCATTCATTTCGCATGAATTCGAGAAAATTGCAAATACTTCTCGATGGTATAAAAATCTGAAAAAATCCTTGCATATTAAAGGTACCGAAAAGGTTAATAATAATAATTGCAAAATGTTATTAACAAATAAAAAAAAAAATTGTTCAACAAATTTCCGGGAACCCAACATTTTTTTTAATAAAAATGATTCGTTTATTTTTCCGAATACGTATCAGTTTTTTCAGATTTTTCAATTCGCTTTGAATTTTTTTTTAATGGAAAAAATGTGTGGGAAAACACAAAATTCAAAGTAAATTGAAAAATTAAAAAAAAAATGCATACGTATTCATAAAAATAAACGAATCATTTTCATAAAAAAAAAGTTGGTTTTCCGAGAAATTTGTTGACCAATTAATTTTTTCATCAATTTCTTGATAACATTTTGGAATTATTATTATGCAAAATTAATCTTTTCACTATGTATATATGAATTCAATATGTATGCATTTTTTTCAGATTTTTCTACCGTCGAGAAGTATTTGCAATTTTCTCTCATTTTTCTCTCAACACGCAGCAACATAACTACTTTAAATGAGATAGGCGAAAAAAAACCCCGAAATATCCGTCAAAAAAATTCCCCATTTTATAATTTTCATATTTTCCGGGAGTTTGTTTCCGGAATTTATGAAACGAAATCCACTGAAATAGCGATTTTTTAATAGTTGCAGACGGTTTGCTGCCGTCTCAGTTGTCGACATTGATCTTCGTTGTCTGAAAGTCGATGTCACTGACGAATATAACTTTCAAAATTTTCAAAATATTAAAAAAAAAAAGTTTCCGTCTCATCATGATGGGAATTTTTCGAATACCCATATAATAATTTTAATAATAAATATATTTTAATCGACGAGTATTCGATAAAATTTCATTTCAACGATTTCGATTCGCTGAACGTTTACCAATTGAATTTTGTACGAAATGCGAAATTAAATTCTCGGTACATTGATTACAAAAAAATAAAGAGAATTTGATACGCGCGATATGCATAAAAGCTTCAGATCGAAATATACATGTAAATTCCGATTATTACATAGCTGTTTTTACACATTTCCGCGTGTTTATTGTGTTCCATTGTAAACAGGTGCACCGGTTGCTCCGGTTTTACATTTACTCGACCATTAGTAATACCCATTAAAATTGAATTAATAATGCGTTATCACGAAAATAAAAAAATTGATGGTCCGCCATCGATTTCCGGGCGTTCGTCCGCGTGCTTCTCACGGCTAAATAATAATCGGGATCGTCGGATTATTGAGATTTTTTCGAGGAATACGTGCCGTTCTCGCCAATTCTATCTATTTCACGGTTTCGTTTAGATTTCCGCAGGAATTATCGTATTTTCACCACGAATCTCGTTATTTTGCCGAAACTAACTTTCCGTTTTCGTCGACAAGTTCGGCACAGCGAAATTCTAAAGTTTCGTAGGTACGAACGTGCCGACGTTTGCTGTACACACACATCCGTAAACTCTCTTGCGCTCCAGTAGTTTGGTTTTCGATCTTCGCTTTCCGATCCGTCACAATCGCGGTCGAGGCTCGCCGACGTGAGAATCACGTGCTTCTTCTCCTCACGACGCTATAAACTTATTTATTTATATTCATTTATTTTATTTATAAATATACTGCAAGGTACTCGAAGCGAAGGGCGAAACAGCTACCGCCGATCGTGGCAATGATCGAGGGGCTCGCATTTCATCGCGTTACTTTCTTCGAACCATCTAAGCCTCAGGTTTTTTATATTAACTATACAGCCGCCAGTAGAAGGTGGATTTTCGCTTCTCAGTGGCATCACCTCGCGACGTAACGCACGAAAAGACTGCCAATAGTCATACTGAGAATTCCAGTGGAACTGTGCGACGTCCACGGAGTCGAGGAAGAGACGTCGCCGCATTGGGCTGCAAAAAATAGAACGAATTTTCATCGTTAGCTTCAATCATCTCATTGATCTCGTCAGCGTTACTTAGTAACGTAAAAAAATGCCGGGGATATCGTCACGATAATTAAAAAGTCGTAATTAATCATTCAGTACACAGAAAAACTTACCGTGCGATGTAAGATTGACTGTCCATGCGTGTTGCTGCTGCCTATGCGTGGGTCGCGGACATGAGGCCAAATGACCTGTTACCGAGAGTTCTCGGCTACCCGACGATGCCGCCGACGCACTGTAGACGAGACAGTAACGTCCGCTGTCTGTACTCGCAACGAGATAAGCTCTGTCGTTCTCTACCCAAGTCCCGTGGCAGAGATATTCTGAAAATCGATAAAAAGAAAAGATGTACAATCAATAGCATTTTTTTGGATCAAACCGCTCGTATATACGGCGCAATCTAATACTTCGTGTTCAAAAAAAAAAGAAGAAAAAAAAATTCGTCGATAAATAAAAAAAAATTCTCGGCTATATAAAAATTTCGGCAATACAAAGCAAAAAAAAAAATGATCACAGAAATCCACAGTGTTTGGTAAAAAATTAAAAAAGACTACGCGGCTAATTCGCAGCTGAAAATGCGCGATATCCCAACATTTCCCGAATCGATGTGTACATCAATGCTAATGACTCAGTAGATCAATAAATAAAATTTTCGAAATATTTTTCAAGTTTCTTCCCTCATAATTTTTTTTTTTTAACATTTTTCGATTTTTTTTATTAACTTTGCGGAAGGTGTTTTGCGTATAGTATATCATACGGTACGAAGAACAGTGTAAAACGTCTTTCGGTAGGTAAGCTTAGGAGAAATGTTGGCCCGTTGTTTTGTGGGTGCGATGTGGGTGCCGTGTTTCAGAGGGTTAAATAAATCTTGTCAAGGTTTTCATTTCTAGCTGTGATCCGGGATTATTTTACTATATATATATGTATATACATATATTTCTATTCACGAGCGGATAGGGGAGAGGAGTTGAGTTAAGATACTTGTCAAGTTCTCTCTGCCACCTCCGTGAACACGGACAGCAGCAGGTAACCCGGCCACCGCGAGCTAACTATATAGAGATACAACGTAATCGGATAAGGTGTTCCGGCCAGACGACTATGTTTCCTCTCGCGCGTCTGGAAACCTGTCGCGCCAGCAACCCTCGTATATACAATGTCCCGACGGTGGGTTCTCCGTACTTCCGTATACTCCACGTATACTCTCAATTCCCATCAGACTCTCAGCTATATTGCCATTGTAAACATGACGAAGTACCCGAAGTACGAATTACCCATTTTCATTCGTAACGAAAAGCTCTATTTTGCACCGTTCACCCACCGGGTTTACCCTCGCAGTGAGCTAAACTGGACATTAATTATTTCGTCAGAACTGCTGTAGCCGACAATTACGCTGTCAAATCTCTTAAGCTAATTTCTGCCCAACGGGTCAGTTAATCATTGAATTTTAGACTAAATTTTGGATAGTCGTAATCGTTGTGTTGGGCGATGTTGCGCCCGGCATTTGAATAAATACGAACGAAGCTGCGGCATGGAATAACTTTTTTTATCGAATAAAACAGACTATGGAAGATCTTTGTTTAACTATTTTCATAATTAAGCCATTAATCGCGTTTCGTTGGGACTAAATTAGGGGGTGAAAGTTAATCGTTGGATTAATCTGCAAAAAAAAACGATCCGAAGAATTTGAACGATACGAACGATAAAAGAACGAAAAAGAAATTTCAATTTCTCGAGATTCATCGATAGTTTCTTCCAAACTGAAAGTTCTGCATGACAACGGATACAAGTGTTTGCGCGAAACAATCGAACAATCAAGCAAACAAACGACTTTCCAGAACGCATACAAGATGTAATAACATCGTTAAAACTTCGTACGATGACGTATCCGTGAGTCTTGCGTTCGGAGGTATTCGACTCATCTCGATATCGCGGATGTGACGGGATCGTTGTTATACGCTGTACATCTTCTTACGGATCGACGAACCACCGCAACGGAAGTTACTTGTATACATTGAAGGGAGAGGAACGGTTTGGGGAGAATATTCGGGGAAATAGCTACAAACTTTGACGAGGGTAGATGTATAGTTGCGCGGAGTATACAGAGTCCAAGGGGAGGGGTATCCCAAGTGTTAGTTGGATGACGCAGTTTCCGTGATGCAGTAAAGTAGAACTACTGGACGTAGCGGCAAGCGAAGCGTACGTAGGGTGGTAGGTAAGGTATAAGGGAAGGCAGGTAGTGCCCGCGTCACGAAACTTACCGGACAATGCCTCGTCGCTGCAGGACGTTGCGAACTTCATGCGATCTGATCTCTCGCAACCGATGTCCAGAGCAGAGAGGCTCGTCGACTGACAGGGTCTCGGAAAGGGCGTTGTAGACGTGATCCTTGCTTTTCGTACCTCCGCAACATTATCCTCGTCTCGCGATAGCCTCTGGTCGCCTTCAACCCCGAAACTTTCATCGCCGTACTCGCTGACGTGTGCGCGCATAACGTACATAACCTCGTAATGACCGAGATAAGGACACTGTCGGGTCGTCAGATCTGAAGCTGCAGCATAGTTAAAACAATCCATCAGTTTGCGCATCGAACTACTTTACAGAACATTTTTATATACTTTTCGATTCATTCCTAAAGGAAAGTTTACATCTCCGCGTCGTGAAAAGACAGTGATTTTTTTTTTATTTTCTTCAAATTTGCTCTCGAAACATTTACTTGGGTTAAAAAAATGTCAGTCGAAGTGACTTCGACGTTTGTATCTTTCATACAAAAAATAAAAAAAAAATGATCTATCGTATTGCAGATAAAGTATTGCAGAGTTTGAAACATTTCTCTCTGCAATTTATTTCCGTCGTCGAATCGATTTGCAATCATATTTTTGTAAATAAAATGTTGTCCAATCACTTACTGGCGCTAAAAAAGTTCCGTTAAAGTGACTTTTACATTTATATACATGAAGCAGAAAATACATATCGAAGAATCATTGATGTCGTAGTGATAAGTGAATAGAAAATAATCCCGGGTGTTGAAAAACGATTCAAAATATTTCTCTCTAGAAGTTATTTTCCAACGGGAATATGGATTTTTTTAAAATCCCTCAATATTTTTCTATGCTTTTTACCGATTTTTTTGAAACGCCGCGTATGAAATTTTTGTCACTCTAACGCAAAAGCTTTTACGCAAATCCTCGTCCAATGGGCAACTCGACATTTTAGTGCTTAAATTCGGAATGCACCACTCACCGGACCGTTGCCCCCGTATGAATACATTGTTTTGTTATACTCTCCAAAAAATTCGTACGTTCGTTCATCATATACCGTTCAGGAGCATCAAAATTTTATGTTTGATCGTATTGCTGCCTTCGGCTTGTGGTACAGGAGCGTTTACATAAACGTCTTCAGGAACAATCACGGTACCGGCAGTAGCAAAAGCGGAAGCGCTCCCCTCCCCCCTCCCCCCTTCCTACGAGGAAGGTTTACCGTTGCGAACGCGCCAACGTAAATTCTCTCGAACGTCGAACGTTGTAAATTCCGACTCAAGAACGACGACGACGACGATGGCGACGGCGACGACCACGACGACGACGCAGGACGGCGCCCTCGGCACGTGGTGCTCTCACGTTACGCGACCAGGATAACGCGACGTTACCCGTTCTACGAATCCCCAATTCCGCGCATATCCCGCACCACCCTCGGGCTTTACGACGAATCCTCCGTATGATCCTTTACGCGATCGTATAAAGCCGGCGGAATTGATTGTTAAACTCCTACAGCATTTGCAATCTCTCCACCACACCGAGAAGACTCGCTATCACAACGGCAGAACGAGAAGCAGCAGCAGCAACTAAACTTTCCCGGAACTCTCTCTCTCTCTCTCTCTCTCTCTCTCTCTCGATTTACAGGCCTTAAGAGCGATAGAGGTAACAAGATTATATTGCACCGTTGCGATTTATCCCTTTTCCGCGAAAAATTCTTTCGCAATCGGAAGATTAATGAGGATTTATCGTTGGAATATTCTTTTTTTCGATTTATCGATTTTTTTAAAGGGCTGCAGAGTAAATCTTGGCTTTAGCGCTGATACCCTATATTATGCAACGTTGCAGGATCGCGGAGAAGTAATGGAATTAGCCTGAGTTATTGGGACGTTTTTTTTTTACAGGCAGATAAAGTCGATTTCTCGATGTGTGCCGAGGAAAAAATTGATGAGTCATATAATAAAGAAAATTTAAATTATGCAAAAGTACTTACTGATATACGTTTTGTAAGGAGCTGTTAGATAATTGAATCTGCTGGAATTGCAAGCCTCCTCCGGTCCTTGGGTCCAAGTTTTCGAAAACTGCATCTCGATAACAGGATCGTCCCTCTTGTGAAGCACGAGACACACGTAGCCATTGTCGCTGCGAATAAAGTTCGAATTTAGTTGAAAAAAAAAAAATAAAAAAAAATAAGGACCATTGAAAGACATTGGGATTTGCTATGATGAACAATTGTAGGCATAAAGACCGCGTATAGGGCATCTCCCTCGAGAGATTCTCACGCAGATCTCGGAGGCGCACTACCGACGGCGTGGGGGTTTAACGTTTTATTTTTATTCAGACAATTTTAGCGAATACGTGAGTCAAATTTAATAGGATTTTCCTCTTTTACGACACGCGTCTTTATGACGAATCGGGGAATTCGCGATCTCTCGTCTCAACATTCTCTCATCTTCTTCTTGCTTCGCTCCTTCGCCGCGAAGCTGCGCGTGGCAAGTTTCGCGCTTTCCTGTACCGTGTCATAAATTATACGACAATACTCCACTGAGGAATCACGCGTTGTACCTATCGTCGATATAATACAATATACGCTTGAGTATCGTCCGGGAACGTAAGAATATTCAATGAATAAATATTTCCGTCTACACGACGTGGCGCATGTTTCGCAAAGTGTAAACATCTCGTCAAGCATCTCGTATCTTTTATCGTTTGCGTTTGCGCGCTATGAACATTGATTTCTTGATTCTTCTGCATTTTCATTGCGATGCCCTCATTAAGGAGGATGTATTGCTTGATGTATTACTTTTCCAGCCGGAAGTGAGATTGAAAAAGAATTTCAAATACCCGAAAAATCAAAATTCTATGAGATAAGATGATGGAATAAAAATCCAAAATAATTCAATCATAAAAAAGCGCTAAGAACGTTGATTTTCCATAATGATAATTCCAAAAAAGTCAACAATTACAGATTTGTTAAAAGAATAATTGTTTAACAAATTATCTAGCATCCAAATTTTTCTTTTAGCCGAATTAGATTTATGCATTTTTCTGAATACCCGATTTTTTTAAAGAATTTTTGCTGATGTTCGATCAATTGCCAGGACATTCTTAACTGTAATACTGTTATGTAATGTTGTTAATTGTAAATTAACTGTAATAGTGATCTCTTCGTGAAAACGAATCTATACTTCGCGATTCTTCATATGTTGAGAAAAAAAAATGCTGTACTTTCGTAGTATGAGCCGGTAATTTTTTTCTACTGATGTACGAAAATAATTCAATATATACTATAATAGCTCTATTCGTAACCCTCTTTTTCATTTCCTTTACGATATCTTTTTCGTTGCATAGAACTTACGGCGTCAGCTTCCCCTTTATTACACAATCGCGTATTCTATCCTTTCCGAGATGATCCCAAAATGTTTATTTTCCATTCTCTAAGATCATTTTTAGATTACGTTAGCGTATATTCGACCATTACATCCCTTTTTCTGACCCCAGTAATACTCTCCCGCGAGTTATATCCTATAAGAACTATTGTCCGTTTAGAATAATTGTTCAGTAAGTCACCGAAACTCTACGCGATATTGTTACGCTGTGATTTTTTGTCCTTTAAAATAAACGTCTTAAGCAGTAATAAAGTGTTCACGGAGTCATTGTTGTTCTACAACTGAGTTCTGCAATATGGCGCAATATCTAATAAGTCCGCTCAAGATATCACAATCCACTTCGAAATTGTATATTACGATACGAGTGCGAAGAAACTTTTTCTGACGATTGTGAGTTTGCAGCACGAGCCGAAGGCGACTGTTGTAAATTGAAAAATCTGAAAAAATTCGGCAAGTATTTGGAATTTCATCTCATTTTTCTTGAACTTGTGCGAAATGAATACGAAGCGATAGAAATACCGTAAACGCAAACTCTTTTTGGTATATAAATTTTCCATACGCTACCGTCCATTGCCCGTGGTGTTTATACAGCCCGTTATGACGTACGGTCTTGCCACCGGCTTAATTAATTAAGTTGCAACCTTCCGGTCATTTGCATTGCATGCGATATTTTCTAAACTCGAACGCATTCTCCGGGAGTTACACGGGTGTGTATGCAGGTAGCTAGCAGTCGGAATGGCAGACTTGGGAAGTAGCGCGAGAAGGAATGGAAGGACCAGTGGCGCAAACGTTCCCGCGGGTACAATCCGGCGGTTCTTACGCTGCATGCTCTACTGTAACTGCGACCAACAATTTGGTCGTTCAACGACACGAGTGTTAGTGGAGAAGCTCGCTCGCGTGCTTTGGTGCGTTCTGGGAAAGTGAGGAAACAGACGTGTTACACAGACCGCCGCAAGCACGAAGGGGCTTCCTTTGGTATGGAAGACCATCGTTCTCTGCGTTACGAACAATTCGAGAATTCGCTTCTACGGATGCGCAATAATCGTACAGCGAGAAAGCTCAACACTCATTGAGCAAAGAGATCGGAGAGATTTTCGGTGAAACTGACATCGTACTCTATGGAGAGCCAAAACTTACCGTGTAATACTGTACACAGAGATTTTGATAGGCGGTCAGTTTCACTGAAATCTTCGGTGTCTAATAATGTAATCGTGTAATCAAGTTTGGGAGCACTATTCACTCTTCGGTGCGAAGTGCGAACAGAAGTTTCACGGTAGCGAGAGGTATATTAGTGTATTCAGGTTTCGCGGCCCAGTTTCTGATTGTTTGCAATTAACTCGAGACCGCTTTGTCTCTCTAATGATGGAATTGATTGGAGGAACTTTGTTCAAGATGTGTATCGAATCTCCGAGTCAAATTTTAGGATTATCTAATTTATGAGGAGGAAAGTTTAAACACCATAAGTAGAGCAAAACAGGTCACTAGAAAAATCGCCTGTTTGATTTACAATTAGGGTGAATGATGATTAGCTACCCATTACTCATATCAATTATTAGGATTAAGATTTATCTTTTCGTAGCTTAGGGTTAAAAAAAAATTAGGTAACCTTTACACGCGTTTGAGGTGAAAGTTTTTCATATGACATCGCAACATGTAACGCATACCGGTTTACTTTGTTTGACTTACTCTTCTGTGAAATTAGAGAATGTAACGCGTAACGCGGTCTCCAACTTTACTATGAAAATGCAAAACATAGCTAAGGAAGTTACGTGACAATTTATCAGACTTAGTGTCTTGTGGAATAGCAGCGCGTAATGCGTAACGCGCTGACTTCCTCTACTTTGAAAATGCAAGACGTGCTTAACGAAGTTGCTGATAATCTATCAAACTTAATCTCGTATGGGATAGGAGGGTGTAACGCTTAACGCGTAACGCGTTGCCAATAAGGGGACTTTCTCTAGTGTGAAATTTGCGTTACACGTTACATGTTGTCAGTAATGTGACGAATTCTGCTGGAAAATCGACGTAACGCTTTACCGATATTACTAACGCGACGTACTCTGCGCGGGTACCTGGAAATTCCGAACGATCCTAAAGAAGATTCACTTTTAAAAAAGTTGAAAGTCTGCAGAGCGCGATTTCTGTGCAGCCAAGTAAAATGTCTGCCCCGTGGTAAACTATAAGCAGACATGACTCGAGCAGATTGATCACAATGTTTCCTGACGATATTGTAGGTTGTTTTTCCCATAAGCCCATTTACCTGTTCCAAAATTGTCAATAACCGTATCCGCGTGACTTTCCCTATGAACAACGAGAGTACTCTCGAAGCGATGTCTCGCACTGCGATGAGAGTACCTTCTATCCATATACAACGTAACGGTGCTTGATATGCGCATATAAACGGACCTCAAAGACCTCTTTTCTTCGATAGTTTCAGGAGAATTTGTCCATTGACCTCTTCCATCACTATTTCTTCTGCTTCATGGTATCTTATACCTTCTTCAACTCCCCAGAGACTACTCTGAAATCTCAACTTGTAAAGCTTTACCAACCAAAGTACCATTGCGATTGCTTCTTTCTCGTTTTGTATTTTGCTATCATATTTTTTTTCTCTTCCTTTACTACTTTCTCTACTACTCAGCGTACTTTACTCCTTTAGATTTTACTCTCCGGTAACGGAATCACGAAATGGAAGTAAAAGGTTAAGACGGAGTAGAGGTCCCGGGAAGATCATGAAAATCGATCGAATGCGTCTTATTTGGTATGTTTCAGCTGTAAGCATGCTGTACGTAGTAGTGGTAGGATTTGTACACGAGACATCCAGGCACCATGCAAAAGGAGAGTGAAGCAGCTTTGCTTCTCTGCGTCTCGCCAACTGGGCCGTTAGAGGAATCCCGACCTTTCCGCGGGCAATAGGAAACAATGCCGAAAGTCAAAGCATTTCGTATAAATACGATGTTGGATAGGAGAGGCTCGTGCCATCCGGTACCGTTCCCTTTTGCGCTCATCACCCGACTGTACTGTGCTGTATATTTCAATGTATATACTGTCGCGCACGAAACTCCGCAAGCGATGAGACTCCGGTACGATGAAGTTTTACGTAAAATTGGAAAAATAGCATTACGAGACCGGGAAACGGGGGGTTCTTCTCGTTATCTCTTTTACGTAAGATACAAACAAGAGCAGCGGAACTATATTCCGAACTCTGTGATATACCGCTCTCGCCGTTTCGCTAATATTTCGTCGTGGATATCTTCTTCACGATGGAAATTTGGTTACATAATTGCAATGACTGAGAGTATAATTTCAGACTTTATGCACGAAATTCGCATTAACGAAACTTGGAAGGTTACTCGACGAACTTTATCATCTTGAATTTCATTTTTTCTATTTTTATCGTTGTATGATGAAAAAAAAAAAAAAAACGAACAAAAATGAGTTCTTTGGCAAACATCTTTCGCGAAGTTCGCTAAGGAAATTCCGTCTCCGCGGGTCATTAGCATATCCCGGTTCGAGTTCGAGAGTCAAGTAGCTCCGATTTCCTCGGTAATGCTTAGCACATGATCGTACATGATTAGCTATTAAGCTCGAGCAATTAACTGCGTTCTAATGGCTAATGTCGCAGTAATTGTACAGTTATAGCAATATCGGCCACGTTAATCCCTTGATGGGGGGCAATAGCTCCGAGGAACCATATTACCTATATCGCTCGGCGTCATATGGCATATTGTTATCTTTTATAGGGGTTAATGGCGGAAAGAAGCTATGAATTAAATTTTTATTTTGCCGCAATTATTCACAATTTTTTCGTCCGTTTCTCACAGCCGCGATAATGTTTAGAAATAGAAAAAAAAAAAACTGAATTTTCAATGATTCATCGTCACGATAATGTCCACGGTCGTTGAACACGAAGCTTCCGTGACGCTTAGCCATTTATTTCGCGAAGGGGTGTGAACGGTTGCGAAGCCCGAAACGGGCTCTGCTCCAAGTGGAGATATTTATCCCGTCCTTCTCGAGGGTGGGACGTTTTAATCGATTCGTAAGTATGTATGTACAGTCAGCGCGGGGAAGGCGGAGGTGTGCCGCTGGAGAGCCCTGTGGAACACGGTGCGAATTCAGTCGCGCATGGTTCGTTAAAGGAGTAGAGCATTAAATAATCATGCGGTTGCACATCGAGAGCGCGTCGACAGCCATAGAACGGGCGCGGCAACGGGGTGGGCGCAGAGAGAGGGCGAGAGAGAGAGAGAGCGAGAGAAGGCGAACGTTCGCCACGCGGGGGACTCGAAACTTTGCCGTTCGATGTTTGGACGACACGTTTTTCCACAACTCCCGGCGAGTTCGAAGAACGTTTGGGGATAGCTGAGCGCGCGCGCGGTGTGAGAGATCGAGAGGAATGCCACGAGAGAGCCAACACGAGAGGCGTGTGCGACCTGCGACGACTTTCCAAACTTTACGGTCGGGTACCACCCATAAATAATACCATCGACGCGTCTCAGCGACGAGGACGATGAAGTTGGTCGGGGCAACGGGAAGCGGGGGATGCTGTACGCGCGAGGGGGGTAAAAGTCTTTTTCCACTTTTCGTTCGACCAGAGAGCAAGAAAACAAAGTTGCTAACCGCGAGAATTCCATTACCATCATTCTCTCGTTTTTTTTTACTCCCACATCACGCGCCATCTTTCACTGCGCTTTTTTCACCTTTTTCATATTTTCAACATTGTTTTTTGTTCGGCGTCAAAATTACTTCAACGAATTGAGAGATGAACGATGAATCCATCGAAAAATTTACCGATACGCTCATAAATCATGAGAAACTTTTTGGAATACATCGAAATCTATACACAGACTTTCTGCTTAGTAGTTTAGTAATTTTTGTAATTTTCGTAATTTAGTTATTTATCGCACTACGTGACGTCAACTTCTAATCCAGTAGAATTTACATCGGAGGAAAAAAAAAAATTTTGCATCAAATGGAAATCTGTATAGTCATTTTAATATTCGGATCGCGAGTTTTATCGATAAATTTTGTTCGCGGAGCCGAGTAGTGTACAGACTTTTATAGCCAGTTTATAACTCCGCTCGTTTCGTTCTTTATTGCATGATTATAATGCCGGTGGAAGGGTGAAATCGGGTCAGTAATAAAAATAACAACGAGAGTAAGAGCTTCGAATATGGAATTCTTTCAAAAATTGAAACGGAATATCGAACCAATTTTGTTTCATATTGTAAACTGATCCACATTCGGCAATTTTTTTTTTTTTCGATTTTTTAAATTTCGATTTTTAATTTTCTTTTTTTCGACTTTTTACATATTTATTTGTGATTTTTTACTTTTTCAATTTTTTTTTTAATTTCGTTGTGCGATTTTTTAATTTTTTTAATTTCGATTTGCGTTTTTATTATTTTTCGACTTTTTGAATTTCGATTATCGATGTTTTTTTTTTTTTTTAATAAAGTAAGTAGACTCACCAGCCACGAGTTACTTTCGCCACAATCATAACTTGATTGCCGGGTCGATTCCCCATTGTCTGCTGATTGTCGTCGAGACTCAGTGTCTTGTGACACGCGAGATGAGTCTCGTTGCGATCGATTAACGTCATGTTGTGGGTCGACGCGAGAATCGTCGATGCCATTGTGTCCAAAGCGATCCACGGCTTTGAGGACACCAGCCACGCCGGAAATGCGCAACGCTCCGGTACCGGTCCTGAAAACGACAAATAAAAATTCTATTTTTTGAGACAATAATTACGATTTATCGAATCTGAGACTATTTCTCGGAAACTACCGCACCGATTACGAAAATGTAAATATCGTTAAAAAAAAAATGAATAATTAATTAGCCGCGCGGAACGTTGAATAACGTTATCTCTGTTCTCCGGGTTTAGAATTATAAAAAAAAAAAATATTTTTGCTCCATTTTACTGAGATGAAGACCCGGTTGGCCCTCTGGCGGCAATGTTCCGCCGGCCACTGCTCAATTAAAGAAAAATATTAGTCCAATGGTAGAGACAGAGGTGGAGGTGAACGCGAGGCAATGCTATAGAAATATTTCTTGCAAGTTCTCGGCAAGTCATCTGCGAAGAGTTGCACACCGAAGAGCCTTCGTCAAGGACTCGCAAGACTCGTCGTAAACTGTCGAGGAGTTGTCAACGTGGATAGGGTGGCGGGCAGAGTGGAGGTAAGAGTCGTTGAGGAAGGAGTCTAATCTGAATCGTGGGAAAAGTTTAAATGGGAATGTAGAATACCGGCAGTAGGAAGGGAGGGTTGGCCGTCGCGGGAAAAGTTCTTGTACGACGAGAAGGTTGACGTGAAAGCGAGCTGACGTTTCGCAGAAGTGTGTAGCCGGCGTTTCAGGTAACTTCATGGCGATACGATGACATATATATATATATGCGAAGAACGTTATCCGTTTCAGTACCGCGAGTTTTCATTCGGCTAAAGTATCGTGTAACAATAATTATGAGAGCATTTTTTCAAAACACCGATGGAAAATTTCGATTTAATTATCCGCATCGGACGCTCACGGAAATGTAACCAATTTTATTTCAATTACTCAGCAGAAATTATTGTTATTTGTTTCATTTCATATCACTATTTATATCTTCATTTTTATTAATATTCATGTAAATAAATTATTAACGGTTCATTTATATTTTCGGAATCGAAAATATTGATTCGCGTAACTGTATGATATTTTTAAAGGTTTATGACGGCTATTTCGCTTAAAAAAATAACTTTAATTGCGGCAATGGAAAAGTGTTTTTTCGATTTCAATCACACAATACATAATTCGAATGCCGGTATCATTGCTTTAACTTCGATTTATAAATAAGATGTATATAAATTTACTATTAGTAAATTTACTATTTCATTCTTTATTATGACAATTATTTCGTTCAATTAACCGGATATTTGCTTCGCTACTCAAAAATTCTGATTCAGTTGATAATAAACGGCTTTTTTAGTCAGTTTGCGGAAAGGGGATCTGCAAAAACCCGGAAAAGTATACAGGAAAATAAAGAAACTCCTTTTTGACGTCTAAATTATATGCAAAGTATATTTCTTTTCACCTGCGTACGGGTGCAGTTATATGAGGTCCGCGAGCTTATAAACCCTAAATTCGGGGGTTGAAGTACATCACTGTGTGCGTTATACGCGCGGCAACGTTATTTTTAAGCGGCTTAGCGATGCAGAGCCAAATTTACGAGAAACGAGAGCCGCGGCGCATCTACGATTTGAAATGTTAACATATCTGGCCTCGTCGTGGATAAATTCTTGCTGAGAGTTTCTCCATACGCGCGTTTGCCAACGCAACAAGCAAACTAAATCGTCAAGAGACTCTGTCAGAATTTTTATCGAAATACATTTGTTTGCGATAGGTATATAAATTTTTTCCAGTTTTGTCAAATTTTTTTTTACGGAAAAAAAAATTTAAATAATCGATCTCTCGATTATTGTTTATCGAAAATACTTGACACATTTTTTTTTTTTTTTTTTTAAGTCGTAACTTCGTCCTTTGAAAGTAACAGATGATTACAATTTCCGGGTAATAACATTTTCCCTTTTGCCCTCTATGGGGTGAAACAGTAAATATTTCTCTGTAGAGTCTTCGTTTGCCGATGAAATAATATATACATTCGCAGAGTTTCACTTACTTTGTTTCATCTTGAGAGTTCGCGCTCCGTCAGTAACGCTGTATAAGGCAGAACACGTAGCGTCGCCGCTTTGAGCCAAACTCCACGTGTTGTTGGACGTTTTTGCGTATACGAAACACCTGTAACGTTCCTCGTCGTTCGAAAGTATGCGTTCCGACTTTCTGAAGAATCTACGAGCCACGAGATATTGGGTACTGCCCTCTTTCCACGTTGCCAAGCACTCCAGTTCCACGTCTGATGGTAACACCGTGCAAGGCAAACCCAGCAAGAAAAACACGAAAAAAAAAAGAAAAATTAAGATTTAATAACGCAATTTGCCAAGAAATTCTTTTGCTTCAAGGCAGAGGAAAAGCTCGCGGGCTTCTGCGCGCGTTCTATTTTCGTGTGCATCTCGAAAAAACATCGAAAAAAAAAAGAAAAATGCCGAACAATATTGAAACGCGATATTCACTGGTTCCGTTCGACTCGGGCGTTTCTAATATAATTGGCTGTTGTCGAGAATTATTTGAGCGCACGGTGCAACGAGCAAAAAATAATAAGAAACGTATTGTTTTTATTTGTAATCGTTAACGGTTTCTATTCCCGTCGTAAAATCATTCAATTAATTGGTCATTAAATTCTATCGGTTGACTGCGAAACGGATTTCGCAGCGAGTGAACAATTTTTTTTTTTTTTTTTTTTTTTTAATAAAAATAAATAAAGAAACGTGACAATAGATCGATTTGAAAAGTGTGAAACTTTTTTTTTTTTTCCGATCATTTTTGATACGGATAATACGATTTTAGCAATAAAATATTTTACCTGTACTCTCCGTATTTGCGACGTCGGGACATGCGAGGTAACGCAGCAGTAACCTGGAATCTTGAGTGCAAGTCTCGGCAAAAGATGATGTGGTCGAACACTCTTTGCCGTCGCCGCCTATGCTGTAAGTGAACTCCAGGGGTCCTCTTATAGGGCACGGCGATGGCGCCGCCCCGGAACGAAAGAGCGAGTAGAGGATCGCGTCACCTGCCAAATTGTCGCACGCCTCGCTGAGACTCATAGCGGACTCACGCTTTAGGCAGTACGCTGTCAATGATTAAAAAAAAAAAACAACTTTAAGAATTATCTCTTGAAAAGCCCTAAATATCTACTATAATTTCTAAAATCGTCATTCATCACGATCGGCTATTTTTAAATTTATCGATAAATTTTAATCGAATTAATGAATTTTTTTTTGCGAGGTAGAAAAAACAGACGGAATTTCGACGTCGTTAAATTGAGGAATATTCATTGGAATCTCTGAATTCCGACTTCGATAAAAACCGACTCTACACTCGAGTTCGTTTCGGTCAGTTTTTTTTTTTTTTTTTTTCAACCAAAAAACGAGATCTCTAATAGTAAAATCTGTGCCACTGTTTTTCACGAAACTGCGCGCGAACTTTTATAATTAAAAATGCTTTTGCGGGGCAATTAGGATATATACGGCTCTCGTCGGCGGACAAAAACACTCGTTTGCGTAACTCGACAATATGCACTTTTTTTTTATCACATGTAATTAACAGATGGAGAGGTTGAAATTTATATCAAAATTAATGTGTCTTTAACTAAATTACATCGCCTTAATGCATGTATAAAAATCAAAAACTTAATTTTTTAAAAGCACGAAAAAAAATTATTACACAAATTTGGGTCATTTTTTCGCTTCGAATAATTGCGCAAATTTTACATCGGCAGAGACATTTCTTATTTTATATTTTTGCTTACGGCGAGCAATTATAATTTATTACAACGAATTTATTGTTTTTTTGTAAAAAATACTCACTTTCCTTGAACTGCAGAACGTTTGGATGCTTTTCGTGCATAACGATGCATCTCAGGCAGTCGCTGTAAGACAACGCAGTTTAATCGATTAAGTTTTATGATTCTTGTTAGGTCTCGTGATCTAATGGTAGGAAAGAGAAAAAAAAAACACGTACACAGGAAGATAAAAGATCTTTACGAAGAAAAAGCATCGATAGTGAGAAAGAAGGCTACAAGGAAGGAGCCAAAAGTAGTTAGAGGCCGAGACGGAGAAACAGCTTCGGCATCCTACAGGGTTTCTCGACGACTCTAATTCTCGGCAATCGAGTTAATGCTCGTCGCGAGCTTCTCGAGAGCCCATTGCGGCGTTGGTAACCGAAAGCTGTCCGGTAACGACGCAAAGATTATTGGCCTCTTAGTTCGATTGCGTCACGTGCGATTGCATCACATATTTATCGCTAACTTTTTTAATTGCCCCTATCTTTCGAAGGGTCTTAATGGTCAGACGTGCTTTTCGATGCTTCGGAACGTGGGTATCCGACAACACTGGGAATTAACTACTAGCCGCTGTCTCGCCACGCATCGGCTCATTGGACATCAATAATAATCAACTCAAATACAAGATCGCAGGGCTATTTTTTTACTAGCGAAGCATTAAGCCTCCAAAAGACAAATTTAATCCCGAAAAAAATAGCAATTCATTGAATTTTTTCATTGCTCACAGACTATCGATTTCGACCATTTACTTTCATAAGCCGAAAACTTTTGAGAGTTAAAAATATTGTTGGGCGATTGGCCGAAACATTAGGGACACGAGAAATTTTAAGAAAGGTGAAGTTTCGGGAAAATGCCGCGAAGTGTGTATTTCGCGTTTCACAAAACGCTCGGGCGTTGTCTACGCACATATGAGCGCGCAAAGTGTATAGAAGTGTCTGCCGTCTGACGTGAATAAAACCATTACTACTCCCGGTAAGTTTTAAGTAGACAAGTACAGCCTTTACCTTTCGCGAGGCGCTTCGCGAAATACAACAGGCAACCACGGTATTTAACTTTTATTTCTATTCTCATTTTTACCTCTGTTACATTACAATGTCTCGAGAGATAGGTATTTTCAGCAGAAGTAAAATTTATCTTTTACCGTTTGACAGTGACGGATTATGACGAATGAATGGAAGATCTCGATAATGCGATGGATATGGCTGAAAATTCATAAATGTCGGCAAGAGCCATGCGAGATATGTTTCGCGAATATAGAAAACACGAACGTGTATTGTACATTTCATTTATTTAAGCGAAATCGAGAATCGGGTGGAATCGAAATCAATCATCGGTTGGAAATTTTTTTTTTTTTATAATAAAAAAAAAAAATAAGAGCTGTATTATCAGAGAAATCGAAAGTTTGATATTTCGGGTATTCCGGAGTTGAATCTTTTAGCGAGAAACTTAAGTTGAACCAAAAACGAAAAAAAAAAAAAAAAAAAAAATTGGCCGATGACGACGAAAAGATAAATAGTACGAGTCGATTTATATTTCGTTCTTAAAAAAAAAAAAAAAAAAAAAACAATGCTTCTTAATGACGAAGAGCCTTTAGTAAGAAACGAAGCGCAAAAAATTCGATGATCATCGCGCAGAAAGCTTTATCTAACTCGCCGAGACTCCGTAGCCGACAGCGTAATTGGATTGACCCAATTTTTGTTCTCGACTTCTCTCGTCCGGCAACTCTCTTCTCCCTTCTCTGCCCGCCTCAGTTCTGAGAATATTACACGAAGTCTGGGCATTAAAATGAGCAGCTTTTGTCCGTTGAATGCTGTAGAGCACGGAACGTACGTACCGGCTGCCGGCGAAGCGCACGTTGCGACATTGCATATTGATACGACGCAGGGTGAGGTCAGCCAGAGGTAAAGGAAGGTTCTCTGATGACCCTTTCCCGACTCATATTCTCCGGCACGCTTGCATTATCCCCTATGTCACTCGTACATTTTACCTTTCAAAAATGAACTCGATGCGCCGTCGTACTTTTCAGGATGGATAATAAATACCGAGTATCGATTTATCGAATATAACAAAACTCACCCTAAAATTGAAAAGTACAACGATGGTATCAAATATTACTGATATCAATGGCATCGGTCTATTGGAGGGTTAATTGTCGCCATTTTGATATCCGCTGCATGATTATAGTTTGAATCAGTTTCAGACACGATGGAAAGTTCGCGAAAAATATTGGTTCATCGTGGTGAAATTTCGATGATAGATCGAGAATGAAAGACGATTGATAACCGACAATTATTGACACGCATCCCCCAGCAGTCGTTCTGACGATTAATGTAACGACTTTTTTTCGTGCTCCGTTGCACGACGACCCAATATGTTTCACCCCTATGTACCATACACTCCGAAACCCTCTGGTTTCTCTCGTGTTATACCTACATATCGTAGACATCCCGTTCGTACGGGAAACTCGATAACCCCAAAGCATATAGACAGTGAGAAAAAGGCGTGTAAAAAGTGGTATACCGCGCGAAAGGGGCACGAGCTCTGAAAATCGCCATAGGCAATATGGGGGATCGGGAGCGCGCGCGTCGCGGGAGTATACCGTTTCGTTCCGGTTTCTCTCCGCGCAGTGGTGAAATTTTTCCTATCCACAGCGGTAAAACCGATTGTACGAAACGAATAATATGCTCGCCGCGAGCAGTCTCCGTGGTACACCGGGAACTTTTATTCGCTCAGCCAACGCTGCTGGCCCTCTCAGTGGGCGACCTTCGCTCGTACTCTCGTCGTTGTTCGTCCGTACATCCTACGATAAAAGCGAGAGGATGGCTCGTTGTAAGAAACACCGACGATGATAAAAATACCATTCTTGAATTTCAAAAAGTTAACATAGTAAACGAACAGTTATTGTAGTAAACGAACGGCGTTTTATAAAAAAAATACTATTAGGGCTCTGAAAGTACTTAAAAAAGTCGATCGATGTAAAACGATTAGTAGAAGTAAATTTTGTAAGACTTCGAAACGCTTTCATAAATTGCTTATAACCATTTTCGAACCGTCGATTTGTTAATTATTGAAAAAATGATAAATAAATCAATAGTACAAGCGTCTTTTTTGGAACTGATTTCCATTATTAATACCTACTAAAATAATTTGGTCCTCTGCAATATTAATCGACGATTCGTTCGAAATATAGTTCGGGGATCTTTGGTTCTTTGAATTTATTAGAAATAGTATGTGAATAGATGAGAACATCGAACATACAGAATAATTCGAGTTGAAAAAATTCTTATATCGAAAAATCACTATAAAGAATTTGCAGATGCTGCCTATCTTGAGCATTCCGTCTGAGATTTCGTAAAAACGTCGGACAGCGCGACAGATTCAATAGAATTGAATTTTGGAAGACTTTGGCTCGTTTTTGAACGTACAGCGATTCTTGAATTGGGGATTTTCGTTAGTCATTTAAAAAATTATAAATAAATAACAGCAGAAAATGTATTTGCGTCCTCTGAAAAAAAAAAAAAAAAAAAAAACCGGATAATTTAATAAAGCGGCTGGGGGAATGGTGTCCGGCAAATTTTATAATTTCAATTTTATTTCGATTTATTATTTATTATTATAGATTATTCTTATTCGAGGTTTTAAGTACCTATGCGATTGTTTCAAAGTTGTATAAATTTCGAAGAATGAGAATGATAATTAGAATTAAAAAAAATGCGGCTAAAATTGTTTAATATAAGAGACGAAGCAAAGTATCGACGATTCGCCGATTTCGCAATAATAATATCGCCGGGCCCTCCAATCCCACCTCCCTTGCGATCGTCTTGATTAAAAGTAATTGCCAGCCGAAATGAAAATTGTCAAAGGTTCGTTCGTTTTCCGAAAATTAGGTGGCGCCAAAAAGGAATCGAATAATTGAAAATTGTCAAACAGGCCTCGCGCCGGGTGTGGCTTTCGTTTATTGTTGTAGAATATTCGTCAAAAAGAAAGCCTGTCTTACTAACGTTAATTTTAAAATACTTATAATTTTTCTGGTCATCGGCATCATCTTCTTCCACTTCATCGTACTCTGTAGATTTTAACTGGCAGGATTTAAGACCTGTCTGACATCGGTCCTCGGCGTTATTATAGCTCACATATCTCTCGTTCTCCGTATTTATTTAACCGTTAACGAATCGCTGACGTTAAGTCGAGTATTCGCATTTTAACGAGAGAGTGCCGAGAGCAGCGGTACCATATTTATAAATGAGCTCTACGTCAAGCGGTAATACGGACGAGAAGAGTTCTTTCGCTCGCACCGCTTATATTTCTCGTCCTCTTGTTCCTTCTCTCTGTCGTGAACAGGAGAGACTCTCGATAATTTCTAATGCTTTATCACGCAATGAACTGCCGTCTCTCTATTATTAATGCCCCGTGAAGCATCGAACCTGCAGGCTATAGCGTGTCCGGAAAGAGTTGAGGACGGTAAACGAGCTTTCCACCGTAAGGAACGAAGAGAACGACGACCGGGCTGCGCATCATCATCAGGATTCTTATCTGCTGGAGAATTCCTTCTCTCCTTATCCTCTCGTTATCGCGAAAATTTTATTCGAGAATCTTTCACCGCCATCAGAATTATTCTCATCGCTGATTACGTACCGCTAACAAAACGACCATTTATTTTCTCTATTTATAGAAAACTATTGTTCAATTTCGAAATTATCGAAGCGGAAAGCAGAAACAAGTTCTTGAATTTACTTCTCTAGTCTAGGCGTCCGGCTTGACGTTCTCATAATTATTATTGGTCGTCTAGTCGACGTATTTGTCGGCAACATTTTTCGATATTAGTTTTATAAGTCTATAGTTGAAAGTTTAATTGCAGATTCATTAGTTAACCCCAAAGTTAATTTATTAGTTGGTTAGTTATTAATTACTTAGTTGGTTAGTTTATTATTGTTGTTAAGATGATACATATCTAACGAAACATTTTCGATAGTAACGAATTTATGTTAAATTGGACAAAGAAATTACCTTACTTTACATGTCGCCCGCCCCCTTTACCTTACCTTTTTTTACCTTTATTTGCCTTTACTTTTTTTACCGAATACTTATTTAGAAGATAATTGCATTTCGATCGTCTAACATTCTAACTGGTAAATGAGCTGTTTGCGTTATCAGTTCGGCAATGGCGAATTCTCCTAAATCGTGAACTTTGAACTCGCGAAATCCACGAAACGCGTGAGAAAGGGACGAACAGGTTACGTTGGCCCTTTCGCATCGATAGGAGCCCAGAAACCCGGTAGAACAGTGTATATCGTCGCAAAGCCCAGGTACTTCGATGTACGCGTGCGGGCGGGTGTATGAACTATAGTCCCGAAATCACGTCCCCGGGACAAGGTTTATTGATTTTCAACATTGCGTAAATGCAACGTAGGCTGCGGACGCTGCGTCCCTATTATAATTACGCAGACATGCAGTACCTGCACGGTCTGTGTAACTCGATATCTGGTATATCTGTAGATGTTCAGCTACTCTACCTACAGCCTGAGCCCAAACCACGTTTAATCTTACCGTATCCATTTGCTGAATAGGCATACGTCGATTTTCTATGTAGATCACAATTGCCCTTTTATGCTAATTTAATTTTTCGAAAAGCTCGATCGTTTAATTATCATAGTAAATAGATCGATAGTACAGAAAAAATAATTTTTAAAAATGACGTAACAAAATGTATCGATATAGTCGGAGGATATTTTGATTTATCGCGAAAAAATGCGCGGTAATATGCGGAATTTTTTTTTAAAAACTTCAAATTTTACACGAAAAATTGGAAGTCCTCTGGGATTTTATCACGTTTTTCGGACGTTTTTCATCATCCTGTAATGGCGCAGAAGAAGCGGTTTGAAACTTCGCCAAGTACTCTATCTAGTGGATTTTTTTTCGTAAAATACAGTGGTTCTTCTCAGTCGAGTTTTCCGGTTTTTCACGGTGAAGCGAAAATATCCGTTCCCTAAAAATATCGAAGTTCGAAATTGTTACGTAAAATCGTGTGAGCGAATATTTTTTTTTACTTTTTTTTTTTTTAAGATTAGTATTGATAACTTACTGTACTCGGAAGTTAATGTTTCATAAGAAAATCTATCGTAGGGAAGAACGCGATGAGTCTGCAAAAAAATCGAAATTTTCGAAAAATCGACGCCAAGTAGTTTAAAAAGTCAAAAGTAAATTCTAAAGACACTTTCATTATATAAATCGATCACAGGACTTTTTAAAATTTATTTAAATTTTCACTCCGATATATCGTTTGTTATCACGAAAATGCAATGCCGTCACAGGTCCGTTTTCTCTGTAACACTATCATTACTGCAATCAATATTCCGCTCTATAGTTAACGAAACAATTTATCGGTTCGGCAATCGCGAAAAAAAAAACAGAAAAATTTGAAAAAAAAAAAAATAATAAAGTTCGGAGGTCGAGCCATACCGCTCAGTGAAAGGTTTGCTTGGCATGTATTCTATATGGTCTTTTGTGAACCAAGTATAGAAAAAAAAGTAGGGGTGAGAAGAGTGCTATGCCGAGGGAGGTGTGCGGCTGTCGTAGGTCGTGGTCTCGGGCTCACGTTCAACACATAACTTGCGTGTCTGGCAGCTCTCTCGGCGATCCTGCACTGCCGGTGCTACTGGTGTCGATTTGCTCGCAGTGCTGCTTCGGCTACTGCCGCTGCTATTACTGGTTTAGGTATGTGGATAGAACCAACTCCCGCAGCGCTCTCAGACGCGCCACTTTGCTGATATTACTTGCACACTGGGTCATCCTCCAGTACGGTTCGATAACACTGTGTACGAACGTTGTGTGAGAATTCTGAGATTATTGTGCGACGAGCCACCGTAGAATGGAAAGAAGTAAGTAAGTAAGAAGCAGAAGAAGAAGAAAAAGAAGAGAGAACAAGTAAAACAGAAAAGGAACGAATCGCCAGGAAGAGAAATCTTTCGCGAAAAGCACTGAGCGCACACTTCGATAAGGCTACGAGAGTTCTTTGGCGTTTATATAGTATATATATATATATATATTTTTGTGTACAGCAGCGCGAGAACGAGGGCCGACGAATAATGACCGAGAATGAGTTCGCCCTCTCGAGAAATAGAGAAATGGCGAGCCGAGCGCAAAAGCGAAGTAAGAAATAATAAAAAAAAGTGAAAAATATATATATAAAAAAAAATATATCGAGCAAACGAACGGGTGTTGTAGAAAGGGAAACATTTCATGGAGCACTGGCAGAACCGGCGCTCTATATATATGTGATGTCCTAGCTGTGCTATGGGACTGAAAGCGCGCCGCCTGAATTTTACCCCCCCAACTTCCAGGCTCGCCGTTTCTTTTCCACGATTTTTCCGCACAGTCGTAGAAATCTCGAAAATACGACCACCAACGTCTTTGACACCGTCGGGTAGTTCTCAGTTCTGTAGTTCATTTTACCGAACTAGTAGCTTATTTTTTCGTATCTCTTTTTTTACCATCGAACGTTTACTTTGCTCGCCTATTTTTTTTTTATAGCGCATATTTCGTTTCAACACATCGAGAACGTCAGTCATTTGGCGATATGAAGATATATAGATGGGTTAAGACCACATAAGCTCCGTATGGATATAGTTCGGCATTGATGCATCAATATAAATTATAACGAAGGCACGATTTACCGAACAAAAATAATGAACGATATTTATTTCATTAAATTAAATTTATTGATATTTCCGGTATTGGTCCGCCTTTTAACTAAAACCCGAAATATTTATGAATTCATACAAATAAAAATTTTACAAAAATTAAAAAACTCCCGACTGAAAAAAAGAGTCAAATAACAATTAATTATTCACACTTTATAAGCGTGCGATTTCATTGTCATTGAATATGGAAGTCTCTCGACCGCAATAAACGAACATTCAACGAATTTAAATTTTCTATTACGAACGACATTGATCGTACGTCATAGAATCGCTGTATCAAATTCTGTTAAGTACTTTTTAGTCATTTTCGAGAATATACCGGACAACAAGATCCTTCGGTTCCGTTAAATGCATAACTTCCGTTTTTTTTTGCTCCAGCGAGCAGCCGGAAATTAAAAAATGATTACCGACGCTGCAATTTTTTTATTTTTGAATCCTATCAATTAAATCTTTTTTCGAATCATGAAAAAGTACCTTTTAACCCAAACGGTGTACGAATAGTACACTTAATCGGATAAAACTTTGACTATTTCTTTTTTTTTTTTTATTAAATACTCTTTTTCCTTCATAGTAAAGTACTTATACGAGAAAACAAATTTTTTTATTCCCGCACCATAATTCTTGTCTTGCCGAACTGTTTTTCAATTTCGCCAAAGTCAAACAGGTAAAGCCACAATGTTAACAGATGAAAACTAGCAACCGGCTAGCAATCTCTCTTCAATTCTCGTTCACACGGTGAAAACCCAATTTTTCACGGGTTTGTCGTGTTGCAAAAGTCACGACTTCGTAGTTTTCATGTGTGCATGAAAGCTCGCGGAGTGAGAGAACGAGAGAGAAAGAGAGGGCGAGAGAGAGGGAGAGAATGAGTAGAGGTCGAGAGTCGAGCAGTAAACTTTTTCCGGACCCATCGGTAGTTTTCGTTTTCTATGTCGGTGCAATGTTGCCTATATATATGCGGTGTGTATATGCGGACGTGGATAGAAACGGTGCTTCCCAAATGCTTTTAGGATATTAAGCGCGGGCGAGTGAGGAAAGCTGCCGTTTTCACGAGCGAATTTCACGTTTCTGCTTTTCGCCCTCAGCCCTCCACCCCTTCTTGGTTTCTCTCGCACTGTCCGATGTACGAACGATAGACTGGTTCCTACCGTTCCCTACAACCTCGACCCTCTTCCATTGACTGACGCTGGCAGCGTACAGTATATACATACATATCCGCGAAAAATATAAACGAAAACACGAAATACAATGGATATACAGCGGCATTATCTCGTTTCGACGTCTGTGTGAAAGAAAATTTAGAGTGTGAAAAATGCTTTTAGAACTGACGGAAGAAACGTGCTGTAAAGATCAACGTCACTTATTCAGTGGTGCGAGAAAAATGTACAAAAAATGTCAGACTATTTTTCACAAGGAGATGGAATCAAAATTCATTATTATCTGTGATAACTGTAAATGCTTAAAATATCCCTGACGTGGAACTCTCATTTTTTAATAATAGACCGTTGGTGATGCATTAAAGTGAAATGATTTTTCCGTTGCCGTTAAAACCAACGATCGTACATTTTAAAAAATCATCAATTTTTTAGTGGTTTACTCAATGAATTTGTTATTTTATCGATTATATCGATCGACTTTTCTTGACTTTTCCGCGGTTAATACCCTTAAATAATGCCGCGGAATCTCATAATCAGAAGCGTAGCTTTTCCGTACCTTAAAGACTATATACGAAGATAAAACGTGTGGACGTAGACCACTCCGCGTACTTTTCGAAAGGAGAACACCAATGTTTGTGGGTACTGGTGGTGGATTAAGCGGCTTTGGACGACCTCCAGAGAACCTGCTGCAGCCGTCGCTGCTGCTTCTACAAGTGTTATATACCGCTGTCGTTGGGGGACCGCGACTTCGATCTATTATTGATGCAGTTACAAACGGAATTTTCTGAAGAGTCCCGAATGCGACGAGAAAGATCCCCTTTGATTCAACGGCCAAAGGTTCGATATATACAGCGCTCGACGGTCTTTCAGCCGAGGAATACTGATCAAAGCGATCGGCTTTCGACTATGAATAATCATTCATCGAACGTATATACAGTATGTACGAAGCACTTTTTTTTTTGCGATCGGCCATAATCGACGAAAACTGAATAAAGGGGTGGGCAAAAAATTAAAAGCTGTGTCAGCGTATAAGGGCTGCAAAAGAATAACACCGACACCGTCAAAATCAAGTATATTTTTTATTTATATTTCGTTCAATCAAAATCAAACCGCAATTTACCGAACGCTGCCGAGAACTTTACCCCGCAACTAGTGTAGTTTTTGTTTTCTCTTTCAACGGCTTTGCCTACAGATTCGTTGATGCCGGTTAAGCGCCCTTTTTTTTTTTTCTTCACTTTTTCGTTATTTTTCCAATTTTTTGTCGTTCCTATTTATTCTCGATGCATTATTCGCGTCGAAAAATATCAATTCGTAAAAAAAAAAAAAACACTCGCGGGAATATCGTGTGCTCGGATAGAAATCACGTTGTAATCGACCCGCGAAGTCATGTGAATAAAAAAGTTTCGAAATCTGATAAAAAATTATCTTTTTCAGCCCTCCCGAAATTCAGCGCGATAAAAAAAAATGTTTCCGCCGTTAAAAAAATAAATTTCGAAATAAAATTTTTTTTTTTATGTAGCCAATAAAAAAATATTTTTATATTTTTTATCGCCGAATCTTGAAATCCGCATTATTTGAAATTTATGAATCCATGAATTATGCAAGCATATAGCTATCCGTAGCGTTGTCATATCTTTGTATTAGCGAAACAATTAAGAGAAATCACTATACGGTGCTATCTAACCTCGATCTTCCGTACAGCGTAAAACTACCTTATACTGCCAGGTTATATAATATAAATATATATATATGTACACGTAATATGCTCCATTATACATACGTATAACAGTATGCAAGAATCGTTTCTGCATGTTCGCGTGTTATCCGGGAATGAGATTCCGGTATGGCAGCGCTTTTGAAGCGTTCCTCGGCCGTGCCGGCCGGGCGGAAACGGAGCCGTTAGAATGTTAAGGGCTTCCCGGTACACGCTCGGTTAACGCGAAAGCTCCGATTTCATACATGAAACCTATACAATCATACTAGTAGTACTCCGTGTACCTATAGCCACTGATCGTTGGGTATGCGCCGTGCTATGCAATCGTAAAATTCACAGGAGCCACCCCTTCCCCCTCCCTCCTGCGCGCCTCTATATACACACGCAGCATCGTTCAATACCGGCAATTCCTTTAGTATCACCTGTTTCCATGTTAGTGATACGGTTGCTCTTGCTCTTGGCCACTGCTACCGATTCCCGTACCTGTGCTCTCTATATGGCGCTGGAGTTTCTACCTTATTTATTGATTTCTACGGGGCCCCGAAATGTCGATACGATCGAACGTACGACGACAATTACGAGATGTACTCGACAGAGTGACTGAGGTGTACGACGAAGGTAGAGAGATCTATAGTTGCACGCGAAAGTCGCGATCGTAAAATTCATGACATACGAAATCGATATATCGAGGTATCGTTACGGCGTCGTGAGATGTAACATAGATTCGTTACATGGATATATATATATATATATAAACATGTCGCTCGAGAATTGTAACTCTCGTAGGGCACTTGGTCAATGCGAAATTTGATGTACCGAGCAATATATCGTCGGGAAATCATCTTTTTCATTTCGTCCTCTGTGCACAACGAAAAATTTCATGTAATGCACCACTATGTACCGTTCCACTTTTGCATGAATTATTATTATATTTGTGGTTTTCTTGAAAGATTCCGTTCGGGTGTAAACTCGCCTTGTCGACTAGAATCGGACGGATTTGTTGGATTCGCGGAGTATTGCGAAAGAGATGTATGAAAAATTGCAAACGGAGCGTAAAAATTCGAAAAACGGTTTAAAATTGTTGTAATTTTTTATTTGGACAATTTTATTCGTCGCTGTAAAGCTCTGCTAGTGGGAGGATTAACAACACTGCGCTATATAATCGATCATCTTTTAAGGGATGATCGGAATAACGAAAGAGTTTTAGAAACAATTAATTTCAATATTTCTTGAGTCCCGACGGCGCTGGAATAGTCTGGCAATTTCGAAACAGCCGTCGGCTCTACAAAAGTCGAAATATTTTGCAGCATTTGTCGAGGGTTGCTGTGGCAGCGTTTTCGACCGTCGGATATCCCGTCTTGTTTTGAGACTGTAGAGCCTTTCACCCTCGGGAATGGTATCTGACGGGGAAGAGTTTGTATATTCCCCTCGCAACTCCGCAGACAGCCGGCGGCGAAGGGAAAAAATAATTAGCCGCATAACTCAAAGAGCAAGTTTCTTGCGGATGGAAATAGGAAGGGAACGAAAAAAAAATAGCAAAGGGAGCATTATTGCAGTGTCGTTACTGTCGTTGCAAGTTGTTGGTTAATGCGGTTCGACTAACTGATGCGGATACTACGCAGGACAGGAGGGTTAACCAGCATCAGTTATCCGCTTCGTAACAGAAGTCTATATGTTTATCGTGATGGATTACAAACCATCGACGGAAGGTGGTTGATCAGTCGGCTGATTGATTAGATAAGTTTTCGTTTGAATCGCCCCAACCACGATACGACCACCGCTGTACCCGTCCACATTGGCAGCAACAGCGACATACGAGAGATAGACTGATGAGTTCGAAGCCTATAGGTCCGTAATCCCGGGTCTCTTATTTTTCTAATGCGCGTTATTCGTAGCGAAAAGGTTTACTCATTCGCGCACGAAAAAGTTGAATTGTTACCCATAAACTGTTCAACATTTTTTTCGCTGATATTAGGCGAAAAAATATGTTATATATGTTTTTTTCGAGATAAAAAGGATTGTTGTCCTCTATTTTTTTTACATACGCAAAAGCTGATTTTTTTTGTCGCGACCGAAACGATGTAAATGGTAGCAAAAGATCGAGGACCGTATAGCGAAATTAAGGGGTGTTCTCGTAGTTTTTAAAAAAATTCAAGAGAGTGGAGATTAAAAAAAAGCAATGTTACTACAATTGAAGGTCCACAATTTTCTTTATAAAAAAAAAAATTATTACCATTTTTTAATTATTAATGTTAACTAAAGAATGGCTCTGGCGTTAGTTTCCGGAAATAGTACCAATGCCTTCTCGTCACATGGTATTCGGGATGGAATTATAATTACAGAAATAGAGATCGGAAAAGAAAAGAGTAATCTTTGGAGTCCCTTCTCAATTAGAAAACCCGATCAGGTGGCGAGGGTAGATATAGATTCTATTTAATACATGCAATGGTCGAGTCGGGGCCCACCAGGTGGAGCGGGGACTGCCCGAGGCTCGTAGGAATTCTCTCTTTTAATGTGAAAATGTGAAAATGCGAAAACTGGAATATTAGAAGACGGCTGGGCTATGGCGGTATTTTTTTTTCGTGTGGCAGCAAACGAGTAATATAGGCAACCCCTGGACGCAAAGGTAATAAAGAAGAGTTCTCGTTTTTTCGATCAACGTGCTCATCGTTTCGTCGCTCCCTTCGTGACTCTCTCGGTCGCAGTGCTACGAGCCGCAAGAGGGGGTGTTTTTTTTTTCACCAAGTTCTACCAGCAAAAACAGTATGGAAATAACGCTGCTCGTTTAGATCCGCCGGAAACGCGCCGTTGTCGAATAAAATAAAATTCACGAAGAGTTCGTCAAAGGGATTTTCATGACACAGATTAAATCTGCGTCGCTCTACTAAATAATTGAGGCCAAAAAAGACGGAATAACCAAACAAATAAAAACTGAATTTCTCGACATACCGAATAAGTCTTAATTCTTTAAAATTGAATAAAGAAAATAAAATAAAATAAAAAAAGAATTGATGTTTTCAGCGATAACGAAAAATCGGCGAACTTCAATTTCTATACTGTTGTCTATCGGAATGAGGGATGAAAAAAAATGAGATAAATTGCAATTCAAAGTAACATATTGCTCGGGTAATCCCACCCTTCTACATTATTCTCAATTCTACATTGCTGTAATACGGTGGGTACGGGAAATTTCGTTTTTATCCTGTCGTTCTTTTTCTTTTTTTTTTTTTGCGAAAAGGGTGTAATGACTAGTCCCCCGCACTGTATGCAACGATAGCCCACAGAGCCTGCCGTCGCGGCCGCTTACCCATCGCATTTTAATCAGCGCCGCGGCTACGCCGCCCCGTTCCCGTTTCGCCTCCGAACATATTATATCCTATACTTCCCCCCTACCATAGTCGTACAGTATAGTATAAAAGTAGATTCTCTCGCAAGCGGGTTAACCCGTTCGTGAAACGATCTAATAACCGCTTACGGTCAATAGCGTAATGAAATCCCTCTCGATCGTTGCAGGCGAGCACATTATTATGACCATTAATTGGATATCGAATTTTGCTCGTTTCTCTCCCCCCCCCCTCCCTCCTTCCCCTCGCGAGATAGAGAGATGAAACGCGCGGGGCACTCTGTGGATAGGTCCAAGCATACGGTAGGGCACATTTAATGCTTCGGGAATTCGACAAGCCTAGCGCTAAATTTTCGGCATTTTTTCCGTTGAACCCCTCGGCCTGTTTTTGTGGAAGCAATTTGTTCGTTTTAATGCCTTGCAGGGGGATGAATTTTTCGAGCGATGAAGCATAAAAAAATGCATTACATTTTTAATTTTTTTCGAAATTATATGACTGAAAATAAAATATAAAAAAATGGTTAATCCCAAGCCTGTTGTAAATTTGTCTCGATTATGACAAACTTTGGACCAAACTTGATTATCTACCGGAGATGAAGCCATTGCACGGTTCGTAACTTCACGATAGCAGAACCCGCGATCCTTCAACATCTTGTCTATGATGTATATATATAATTCGAGAACGCTTCGAGGTTAGTTACGCCGGAACGCGAGGTATGCTTCCTTTTGCTTTAACCTCCGGTCTATCCATATCCAAGTGGGAGCTCCGCAAGGGCCGGAGACCAACAAAAACAGACGTTCTCTCGGCGAGGCGCCGGAAGCTCGTCCGAAATTGGATCAGCGCTGGGTGTAATCCTTGGATTACCAATCCACGCGGATTTAGAATCGAGCGAGATCCCCGCCAGCAACGCTCGTGGGCTCCGAGGCCGCTGCTTTCGCTACATACACTCTGCGCAATGGAAAGCTTCGCTTGCTCTCTGCTTCGCTCCCGTCTCTCCGTTCTTCGCCTCGTCTGTTAACTCGGCTCCTCTCTTTCTTCGCAAATATCTGTATCTTCTTGTTGTGATTCTCTGCTTCTCGAATTCTACTGGGGGGCAAACCGAGATTCTACGACAACCTTTGTGCGTATCCTGAGAACGCGAAACGTAATCCCGTGGAAGGGCTTGGCAGAGGGCCTCGAGCGAAGAATATTCGCCTGCTGCCTAAACTCTGCACTAACAATAATCATCCATCCCACGCCATGGGCCTTGGCGTACTTCTGTTATTCTACTCTCAGGAAAAACATCTTGAAACAGTGACAATCCATTGTGCAATCTTAAACCGATTTTATTGTACAAAACGTGAACAATAACAATATGAATTAACTCGTTGAAAACAAATTTACAGGATTTCTAGTAATCTCTCTATTGTGTCTCGATTATTATCTTGCATTCTCTAGTCTACCTCTGCAACGTAACCGACCTTATAATCGTCAGGGTATTGCTGCATTTAGCAGAAAATTGGAATTTGTGAAATTTTTTTTTTTTTTTCGATTTATTTTAACCGGCAGATGCAGCAGCGACATTGACGTTTAATTGCGAAGTTTGTTACATACTTCATACCATCTTTTGATTGGTCACCGAACTTTTTTGAAAATATCAATCAACAATATCAATCAATATAGAGGAAATTTCAATCGCCCCGGGAAAATTGTTGCATCCACTAAAAATTGTCGACGAATTTTTCGACCCTTTTGAATTTTTTTTTTTTTTTTTGTAAACGAGAAATAAAAAGGGAAAAATACAATCGAGGGGGGGGGGGGGGGGGAGGGGGGATTCTCGATACAACATTAGAGAGCCCGAGGATCAATTCGGTGATCGAACATTGGGTTCATGCAGCACGCTGTATTCATATACAGCTGCGAACGCAGAGTAACTTCAACTGCGCGGGCACCCAGCGACCTCGATCGAGTCTCTCACGATCGACAGTTAATTAATAAAAGGTTCGAGTCCAGTTTTCACCTTTATTGCAATAACGAGAAAGCGGCAACGAGTTAACGTGATAAAACTTCGCGAGCGATCGAGTGATAGGAAGACGGGAGAAAAATTGTAAAGCCCGTGTCGGATAACGTCTATGCGACGTTATATTTTTTGCTCCCTCTTCAAAAAATCAGTTAGTCAATAAAGGTATTTTTGAAACTCGTGCATGGAAAGCGGCGCATTTCATAACAGTTTTGCACGACGAAACTTGCCCTTTGCGTAGCAGTATCGTCAGTAAGGACTGCGCATGCGCATTGTCTTAATTTTTCGTCCATAGAGTAAGAAAGTTAAGTTTTCTCCCCTTGAGACGATAAATTATAACCTCACTTTTCACTGTCCGGACTCCCCCCCCCCTGCACTCATTACAAAAAGTGTAATGTGCAACTCGTGTGATTGCGCAAATGTCACATTCGTTGTAATGACCAACTTTTGGCCCTTGTTGCGCAATGTACTATTTTAATCGAAATAATCGAAAATCGAAATTATTTTATCGAAACTTCGAGATTTTAATAGTTGGCGATTTATTCATACTGCGATTGGTCGAAATTTGACAATAACCTCCTAGTCGCAATCTTAAAAAGTGGTGTTTAACGTTTAACGTTTTATCTCGAAAATATATCGAATTACGAGATTTTATCCCGAAACTATTAAAAAATAATCAAAAATGTCAAAAAAATTTTTAAATACAGGATCATGCTGCGTTCTAAATTTTTTTTTAACAAACGTTGACAATTCGATTTATAAAATTTAATCTATTAAAGTCGAAAGAAAAAAACGAAATAGAGAGATAACAATACGCGCGCGAAGCGTGCGGTCGCTGCTAGTGAGAGTGAAAAAAGAAAGATTTTTATTTCGTTGTTCCGGTTTTCTTTTCTTTTATTTTTTTATTATACTTATACGTTAACCGGTGTTTCAATGGTATATATAGTCTCTACGTGTACGTGAAAATATGCTAGGAACTTACTGTTCTTGAATGAGGAATTTCTCGCCATCGGCCTCTATACATTGCCCTTTGCTCGAGATATTCGTTCCGTTCACCACGACCATTCCTTGGACACCGGATTGGAACCAACTTCCGCTCCAATGCGGGGGAAACTTGCAGCCTAAAACACAAAGAGTAAAGACACGTTAAAATAGAGTTTTTTTGTTTAAGCGTAAAGTATGCCGTTCTGTGTAATTTGTTATTTGCACCACTATAAGGTTATCGTCGTTTTGCTCTCTCATAGATCGAGTTTTGTTTTCATGAAAAAATTTTTTTTCGCGATCTCAGTGAAAAAATGTTCACAATGTTCCAAAACATAGAAAAATTATATTCGGAAGGAATTAATTCTTATTATTCCTTTCCATTTCTGATGAAATCCTTAAAATCGTTAAGGTTCTACGCGTTTTTTAATTATTTGAAAAATGTCCGTCATCCCGATAACTCTCTCAATTTTTGTGTTAATGGACTAAAAATTCCGATACAAATAAAATGTTATTATTATTCGATGATCGGCATTTAATGTGATGAGAATCGATCCACAATTAAAATTTATGAAATTTTTCATTTTTGAAAAATGTTTAATAACACGATAACTCTTGCAATTTTTGCGATGTCGAAATAAAATATAAAATATATTAGACTTAAAAAAAACTCCGTTGGATGTACACGTTTCTTTGTCGATTTATTGTTCGTATATTTCACGTTAATCGCTGAAGTAAAAATTAATTCAGTAACTCATTCATAGACGAGATATGTAAATGACGTTTAAAATATAATGCGGAAGTGATGCGTAAGTCCGACAGCGATAACTGTTTCCATCCATAGGCAAATAACAGCATTTTGAATTCATTTCGAGTTCATAGCCGAAGAAATACATACAAATGCAATATCTTGAGAGCTAAAAGGTTCTCAACTATTGATAACATCGGTTTACTTCTGAACATCGCGAAGTCGCGAAATCCCGTATTATAGTTCGCTGCGATATTTGTCGGTGATTTCGACAATGAAGATGTGCACTTACAATTAGAAGCACTGCATCGCGCAGACTTGATAAAACATATTGAAGTTTCTTCGGAGTTCGCAATAAGCTAACGCCAGTGGAGTTTCTAACGCTCCATACCTTGTTCCATCTTATATATACGGGTATATAATCTACCGATGGCGGTATAGAAGAAAACGTTCGCCTCAGCGTCGTTGGTCTCTACGGAGCAGCTTGGTGGAAGCTTTCAGCGGACCACCGCCAACGAGCATAGCATCAGCCCGAGAAACGAGCAGCCCCCTCTATCCGAGGAGGAATTACTCGAGGATTCCATGAATATTTCGAATGCGCCGCTGCAAGGCGAAAGATCCAACAAGGTTGTAAAAATGGAGAAAATCTTCTTAGTGCGAAAACGGATTATCAACGCGAACCGGTGCCGCGTTTGCACTGGTAAGCTGAGCGGCCCCCGAGGGTTCGGAGGTACGGTACAACTGCTTCGACGAAGAATTACAACGAGAAAACGTCGCGACTAAGCATTGTTCGCCCGGAAGCAGTTTGCATTTCATAAGAACCGAGACTCGCGCCGTTTCTTGGCACTGGAAGATAGTGAGTTTTACAGCTTACGTTTTCAGCAATCTGTGCTCCGTATCCGGTCGAACGAAATTCGATGGAAAATTGAAGTATCCAGTTGTAAGCTTCTTCGCTAACGTCAGCGAGACTCGATACATACTGTACACTAAGAACGTATTTGCTATTCGCGCGAATCTGATCGAAAGCAGATTGACTTTCAGCGTTGCGACAACTTTGCACAATGAGAAATGAGAGCAAAAAGAAAAAACGAAACAACGCAAGAAGATTAGCGTCGGAGGATTGTCGAGAAAATGGAACAACTTCAAAGAATAAAAGTTTTGCACTATAGTTATGCACTTTACGCGTGAGGAAAAAACGTCATTGGAAGACGTTGCAAAGTATCGACTGAACTCTATTAGCTCGGCTAATAGTTTTGCCAATATTTCGAACGATATTTGCCGTTCTCTTATTGTCCTCTGTTCTGCATTGTTCGTTGCTAATGAAAACGGCAACAGAACCATTAAATTAGTGAAAAGGTGCCGCTATTCAATCTCCCCGCATAGGGCGATTCAGTATTAGCTGTATAGGGCTGAAAGATCGTACCTACGAATTATACCGACGTAATACGGTACCGACTACGCTATCGCTTACTTGTAAGTTTCGCTTATCGAAAATGACGAAAATTTTTAATCGAAAATTTTATATTTTCATGTAAGTAACTAAAAAAAAAGTATTCGGCAAACAGCGTCACCGATGATAATACATTTATATTACGGCTGAAGTAGTCTCGTCGGATGGAATTTTATCACCGACCAAATTTTATTTAAGGTAACTCTTTTTCCCAGATACGAAGAATGTATCTGCGGTTTACGTTAATTTTTATCCCGTACCCTAACGAAGATTAGCAATTTCCGACAAGAGATCCTAAAATTAGGATCTCCTTGGCGTCATTATATGGGATCAGGAAGGAAAACTTTAGGTTGAGCTTCGGCGGTACGAACGACTCTCGAGCGAATGGCCCGCGCTTGCTTTCCGTGCGCGCCTCGAGCCTTTTTTTTCGGCCATTAGGAAATATAATTACTAAATCATTCCTGACAGGGTAGTTACCTCGAGGGCATAGCTCGGAAGGGATGCCTTCTTGAATTCGAAAGTGATGTTACGGAAGGAATATAATAGCCTCCCGTCTTTTCTTTCATCCGTCGCTTTCTCGTTATCTCGAAAAAAAAAAAACGCTTTTTTACAAATGATTTTCCTTCGCGAAAACAATTTTTCTTCATAAGAGGACTTCGAATTTTACTTCAAATGTTGGGTGGAGGATATTTCGTAGTTCGAGGAAAAGCCATTATTGGTTATACACACTGTCGACGTGTGTGAAACACGGGGGGAAGATAGCGGTGGGGGAGCGGGGTGAGGGGTCCAAAGATGATATTTTTCTCGGGCTCGTAAAATCACTTGGTCTAACGAGGACGAACTCGTTTGAATCGTAAAACATTTACCTATACTTTCGACTTTACGATCCCATGGGTATACCGGGTATGCGTGCAACGACAACTAAAAGGACCGTGAATGCGACAGACAGGAGTGAGGATACGAGGCGGGTAAAAGCTCGCGAGAAAAACGACCCGGCGGAAGCTTGCGACATGTGAGTAGTAAAGATCGGCGCAACGGAGGGTGGGAAATAGTTTAGAAGTAAGGATGGATTAACGTACGCCTCTCCTCTGTTCGGATAAATTGAATTTTCCGCCGGTCGTTGTAAACCGACGATACGTCGTACAACCCATTTGCCAACACACATTAAAATAATCCTCGTTCGCTAGAATCAATTTTCCGCAAACATTTTCCGCAAATACGGGAATTGAAAAAAAAAATTAATAATAATCGTTAATGACGAATGACACGGATAACAAATGCTTTGTACGATAAAACATTTGTAATCGGTGAAATTCAATTTTTACAGCGCATAATACTACGGAAAAAAAAATGTATCGATTACACGCGTCACGAAGGAAAAGTGTAACCTTCGCTACGAAGTCGCGTAAAAGCTCGTCGGACAGATGAATCGGAATACGATATCCTTTTTTCGTTCAATATCCACTCCGCGGCGCTACGTAATAGAAACGTGCGAGTATCTCGTTTCCGGTGAGGTGCATACTTCATTCGATATTCTGTATGGAGTGAAAACGTTCGTCTTCGCAGGAGCGAATAACTTGATTAAAATCATCTATCACGTAGCAGTGACAGGAGCGATTGGTTATCTTAGTTAAATATGATGGAGCACTCCATCGCCTTGGCTCTCCGCGAGAGATCTTATCGTTGGAGAAGCTCGCGAATTGATTCGTAACTCTATATAGTATATACGAAGATATGTTCGTTTCGCTACAGAATGCAGCTTTCTCCGTACAAAATTGCGGAAGTTTCATTGAGAGAGGTTTTGGAATCTGAGAAATCAAATGCGTTTTTTTTCTGTTTCCGAGCTGCTGGGGAATTCCATTTGGGTATTTCTATATCACGAACCGTTTTTCCTCGGCAGACAGGTTACGTACGGAAATGCGAAGTGGAGATGCAGCGCGGCCGGTGCCGACCGAACAAATTTCTATACATAACAACTAACACGCACAAACTTTAACGCTTGACGGCCTGTACACCGGACGGCAAAAGCAAAAAGTAAAGCGAACGAAAAGATAAAGAGAGAAAAAAAAGGAAGCAAGAATGAAGGGAAAAAAAGTATATTTCAATTCCCCACTCTGTTATCCGGCTCCGCACGATGGAACATGCAACCGCACATCCCGCAGTAAAGTAGATTTAATTAAACAGAACAAACGCTCGGTGCGCGCATTAACTCGCGGAAGGAAGAGAAATAACAAAAAAAAAAAATTAAATTGGGAGAGAGAAACTGTGAATAAAAGAATTTAAAAAAAGAGAAGAAGAAAAGGCCGGAAGCGAGAGTAAGGCTCAACAACACTGGAGGCGCGTCAATAGCAGATTCTCGTTGATTTACTCGTTTGTACCCAACAATCGCTTCGGCAACAAGTTTTCTTTTAGAACAATCACACACGCCACCAGTGTTATTGAATGACATTCATTGAAATTGCTGTTTTATCAATTTGTCATTAACAGATGTTCTTTATCTGCGTATCAAAAAAACATCGAAGCCCTCTGGAGAATACCATTTCTTGTCTAAGTCTGCAATGTTGCATTGTCGCAACCTCAACGGTACCGCGGGTTTCTCTCCATACATTTTCCGAAATTTCTAAGACGTCCTTAAATTATCAATATTCGGGAAAATAGTCATTTTTTTTTCTACAATTCTTCGCGTTTAAAAAAAAAATTCCCGAAAATCGTTCCCGGAAAGTTGCCACACGAAAAATCGGTCTCCGGAAATTTGGTTCCCATGAATTTTGGGATTCTCAAAATTTTGAAAAAAAATTGTTTTCAGTTTGTTACCATTTTAAAGTTACCCACAATTTCCCGAAAGTCAAGCGGTGCAATGTTCGACGCTGTGAGGTCGTATCCGCCGCACGCGCCAAGCGGCACTAGCACCGCGATGTATGTGTGAGAACAGTGTAGTTGGCAAAGTGCAACGGGCGAAAGTCGCATTTTTAGGATATTCGACTTTATGTTTGAGAAATTCTATATTCTATTGTGTATTGCATCATGTTGCTAATTGTTTTGTTATCGGAAATTAAACTTTACGCAGACGCGCACGTGGTTTGGGCGCCAAAAAACCGGCGCCATTTTTCGATGGGACAATTTTCTGGAGGCAATTATCGTGTCCCCCATTTTTTCATGATAGATGTACTTTTTCAAGGAAATAACTCACTGAATAGAATGCTTTGTTTTTCGCATTTTCCTTCGCCAATAATTCGTTAAGAATCCTCCGATTCGGTAGTTTCAAGATTTCTCGCGGCAGGGTGTAAAGTCGACGTAAAGCGCGATCTCGGTGTTTGGGAATGGAGTAAAACAACAAATTGTCTGAGGGGTGGACGGCGAGATGGGTCAGCGGGAATTCCATAGGGACGGAAGCGTTGTAGTATCCTGTGGAAGCAATTGTGAGCTGTTCTTTTTTTTTACGCGGTTGTAGTAGGCAAGCCTTCGGAGTTTGTGCGCTTCCACGCCTTGGCTCGACTCATCCGGCCACCACTTTAGCCACCACAGCCAGCCAGGAGTAACATTTTCCCGAGCGATACCATCCGTTCCGTCGGAAATTAAATACACAAGCGCGAGAGACGCAACGGGGGCGTGGATGTATACACTAGTGTACGGTATATACAGAGGATGCAAGACTTGGCGTGCTACTAAACTCCGCGATGTGCAAAGATACCCGAGCCAAGATAGCCACACCCAACCACTCGTTCAGATAAAGTTAAGGCGGTTACATCTCCCGTATTCTTCCGCCACGTTTTCTTATTTCCCTTCTTTATTCGTTGACTTCGTTGTATTTTCGTGCACTTCGTCGTAGACGTCGTCGTTTTCGTCACCCCCCGTCTACCGTGTCTCGGGTCCTACAAATGGAAACTTTCATTCTCGCTGCAACCTCGCAAAACATTCTTCCCGCTTGCATACGAAACGCCGGAAAGCAACAGCAACTCTGTGTCTCCAAACATTTTTATAATTTATAGAAAGACTCCAGGAGAGAATGAAAAAAAAAAAAAAAAAAAAACAACAACATGTCTTCGCATGAAAAAGACGGAAGTTGAATAAAAGAAAAGTTTATGATATTTTGTTGAGCTTCCGCTAAGTTACTGTAACGGAACGCGCTATCCTGAGTAGAGTTCGATATTCAATCGCTAGATGGCCACATGACGAAACGTATCTCCGTAAGCGAATAGACTCCTCGGAAGTACGAATATATTGCTATATCGCTTGAAGACCCTAAGCGAAGGGCACTTTTCCGTTCACTTTAAATTAGATAAAATTTACCAAATTCTCCTGCCGCAAGTAATTTTTCAAATTAATGTATAATATCATACATCCTATCGTTCCCATGTTCAAGTATCTCGAGAAATTTCGCTTCCGTATTTGTTTAGCTCGATCGAATTTTTCCTATATTTTTCTATCGTGTATTATTTTTTTGCGGCATCAGCAAACTTTCGGCCGATGGCACAGAGTCCCCCCTCGTTGCTTGCTCTCATCGGCCGATGTCTACAGCTCGATATATAGCGCGGGGTATATTCACCCACTTTGCCGTTCATGTTATTCGTCGTAAGAAATATTATATTGCTGCGAAAAATGTTCATGCACGGTAGGTATGCACGGAGACGAAAGGGAATGAAGGTAAAACGCGAGTTATCTTCGGTACCGTCATATATATGTATATATGTATATACATACTTATATACTAAGGCGCAGATATTATATAAGGAAGTGAGTGAGCAAATGGAATAAAAATACCAAGTGGAAAACGAATTCTAAGCGAAACGGAGGATATTTTCAATATCTCCTATACTTCCGTAGCCATTGGAACCTCATCCCCTTCGGAATTCTCGCCAACGCTTCGACGGATCGAACACACTCCACCTACGGCCAAACAACTCGTTTTTTACATATATACATGTATAGATATACATATATATTTACTTCAGTAACATTGTAGCCAAGCAGCGGCAGTACATTTTAATATTTCACCGTATCATGATATAATCTACGGTGCAACAGTGGTTCTCAAACGTGGACACGTAATTTCTTAAATCGACTGTCTCTCACACTCGATTAGCGCTCAAAATATTCATTAATTGCCGATAACTCCTGATAAAACTTTGATTAATCAATGCGATAAATCAATTGCTGTCCACTTCGATGATAATCTCACATCGAGAGAGGCATTTTGTCTATTTTTTTATGCATTTTGTCTGAATATTGGCTAACTAAATGATAAAGTAGACTGATTTTTAATTGAACGATTTTTTTTTATATTTTAAATTGAATCAATCAATTTTTTTTTTTTTTCGAGCGCTGTGTACCCGAAAAAAAAATTTGTTTAGTTCATTCACGAAAGAACCTTTATATTCAATGGTCCCTTTGCTGTGCATTAATGCATTAATTTATTCAGCGTCACCCAACGCTGCGCACGTCGCTCACTACCACATTTCCGGATTCATATTATAGTAGTTTGCACCTTTGCGAGCGTGTCAAGCACCAAAAAAGAAGAGGGTTTAGTACAGACCGCGAAACTACTTGAATTCTATTTCATTTCAGTCATTAACGCTTGCAACAGAACGGTAGAGAGGCTCCTCCGGACTCGTGGCTTCATACGTACGTACAATATCTGCGCAGTGTCGGTATCCCTACACATGCATACGTAGTTATGGCACACGGGATCCAGAGCAGCATTCGTTATAAAGTTCTGGTGGTGCGGAACGACGAGGAGATGAGAAAGCTCTCGAGGTGACAAGGAGTAGTGATAGAAAGGTTGTAAGGGTGGGTATAGTTGGAGGTGCGCGAGAGTAGCGAGATCGGATCGTCCTCTCTGCCTCCGGAATCTACAAGCTTCCGTCAGTCGAGTTTATAATACCCCCCCATTCCCACCTGTCGCCATGCACATCTCGAAGTCATCTCTACGTTGTCGTCTTTCTACCTATCTTCCACTCCACGCCCACATTCCGTATATAGGCGTTAACTGTATATTTTACAGTACTGCACCAGGGAATCCCTTCCATCAAGGTTACTTACACGAGACGTTCCGCCTACCGAGACTCGGTGTAGCGCAGCGCTATGTTACGCGAGATGACATTTAATCGCGAGACTTTAGTCTTGTAACATATTTCATATGTAACATTAGCCGAGTTACGTATCGCAGCGTTTTATCGTGCTAATGTACAACACGTTTCCGTCTCGAAACGAAAGATGTTCATCGAAATATCAACATTACTTTATGAACTTTGGAAATTCATCGAATTTGTGATATTCTGAACCTTTATTTATTGGAAAATATGAGAACGAAATTTAATTCATTTTTTCATCAATTTGTTAATAACATTTTGAAATAATAATTATGCAAAATTATTCTTTCAATCATTTAATAATAATCATTTTTTCAGATTTTTATACCATGGCGAAGTATATGCAATTTTCTCTCATTTTTCTCGAACTTATGCGAAATGAACGCGAAGCGACATAACTACTTTAATAACAGGTGACCTCTCGTCTATCGCCATGAAGCAACTAACGAAGTTCATCTGTAGTCGAAATTGATTGCTATCGACTAATAATTGGGGAGACTGCGGCTAAGATCGCTATATGGATTGTCGTAAAAATTCTCTTTTTCCATTTGTATGTCTGCATCTATAAATTTTTGCCGCTTTATCTACTAAAAGTTTGACATAAGCGATCTTATTTCTACAAAGCAGACCGTATTTTACTTTTAGCAGAAAAAAAAATATCCACTACAATGTTAAAACTCTCAACTGCAAACGGAGTGTAATAAATAGTACATTGCTTTCTCGCTAAAGTGTGAAATAACAAGTAATTATTCGCATATTAGCGTTGGGAGATTTATTCATCACTGCGTTGGGGAACCTCCCGACTATAATATGCGAATAATTATTTCTTATTTCACCCTTTTATGATAATACAATTTATTCATTACACTCCTTCTGTAGTCGGTAGTTTCTTAATTTTCGTACATTTTTTGAAATTCAAAAATCCCGCTTTTTTGCCCTGCGGACAGACGGAAATTAAAAAAAAAAGTTAAATTTGTATGGTTATATTACAGGATTTGTAATTCGTAAAGTGAGTTAAGGTAGTAATCTTGCGAACAGTCTGACTTCACATAAGTATCAGAGAAATGAGAGGGAATTGCAAACACTTTTCAGTATAAAAATCTGAAAAAAATCAACCCTATTGGAGGTGACGAAATTATCGATTTTGCATAATAATAATTTCAAAATTTTACGAACTAAGCATTGAAAATTACATTTTTCAAAGTACGTGGTCGATTGTTTACAAATTTCGTGAAAGTAAAAATTAGACATTTGTCTAACCCTCTAAAAAGATTGTTCAGAATGGTAAGAAGGACACGTTTACGGTAATCGAAAATGTAATCCACCATGTTGTTTAATAGAGAATGCCGAGAATAATAATTTTTTTTAATAATTTTTTTCTCTGGTCCTGTGTGGTAAATCATACTGCAACTTCAGACGCGTATTGAAGACGCATTAAATAATAAATACCCAAAAATTGAACATAACTCAAGAAAATCGATACCGCGCGGTAACTACCTTAAGGTCAGATATTACTTGACTAAAACGGTACCATTTCGTTTAATCCCATTTCTGTTTATTTATTTCCCGATTGTAATAAGTTTATCAATTGAAAACGTTTATACAATCAATATAATGCGTTATTCACACGCCACGCCGATATTACAGTTAACTCTAATATAATAGTTACTATTTGCCGCAGTTGCTGCACAGTGGCACGTCGCTCTTATAAATAACAATAAGGGTTTCGTGTTGAAAAAGAGAATGGCAGCGGGTGGTCCGTTGGTCGGTTGCTCGAGGACAAACATCGCAAAACGTGTAAACATTGTAGGATGAGCCTTTGGCTTGGTGGTTGAATCGCGTGTGGTGGCTTTTCGTTTACTGTACGTATGCATGTGTGTGCGTATGTGTGTGTATAGACTTTTCTTGCTCGACGACGAGACTCGTTCTCGTTCATTCGCTGTGAAGAGCGACAAGACCGTGAGCGTTCCCACAGCGCATACGTGAGACCAGAACGAATGGAATGCGTGCCTCGACGTAGTTTGCCAGGATTTCGATTTAGGACCTTATTCGGAAAAGCGAAAATTCGTTCCGTCACGAATCGCGAACTGAGCAAACTCCATCGTACACGAAACTGCGAGTCTCGAGCTTATATCATATCGCGAAAAAAAAAAAAAAAAAAATTCTCTCCGATGTAAAAAAGGATTTAACGAAAATATTTTCAACTGTATCGAATGGGTACATTTAAAATGGAACACGCTATATCATTCGAGATAAAAGTCTCTTCAATGCAAAAATGAATTTATAAACTATTTAAACTGAAGCAGACAAATTCTGAATATTCAAAACAGACTTTGATAAGAGAAAAAGCTGCGTACAAAATCTCCATATCGCTAGCGCGTCATTTTCCATCACTCACAAAGCTTTTTCTAAACGAGAGCCGAAAAATAAAAACACCCTACGCACCCCCCGGCTGTAATGAGGTTAACGAACGAGTGGATATGAAATGTGCAAATTTCATTTGCAGCTTTATCTGTACAACGAAAATATTCTCTGCATTAATTGGCTGCTTTGCCATTTTTGCTCTGCGAAAATAAAAAGAAAAAAAAATCAATCCTACTGCCCCCGACAAGAGCCCGAGGCCACATTAAGAAAAATAGAAAGAGACCACAGTAGTTGGAGAATCGTGAAACGGACCAAAAGCCCAGAGACTGAAAGTTGAAGAAGAGTAGACAGCTAGTTAAAACGGAATTAAGGAAGAGTATTTAATATTAAAAGAAGATTCCAACGCAGAATGAGATAGAATGGTAGAAAGGGGGCGGCGAGAGTTCAAGAGAAGAAAGAAGTTTTCCATGTTTCGTTTATTATGCACGATTTAAATACAGCCGACGCCCCCCTCCCATATACATTTATTTAATATCCATCTACCGAGATAGTACCTCGCGGAAAATGTGTAACTTTTCCATAGTGTATCGGTATATATGACAGTGGTGAAGCTGGAGAGATATTCGCATTTGGGGCGACCAAACCGCTAAGGCAAAGTCTTGCAGTTCTCGCAACCGACCTCGGATACGCTCCTAGCGCATCCAAGAACTTTCCAAATCCCATAGACACAAAGTGAATATTATAAATGTCGCTCGCGTACCAACTAGCACTGAACTTGCCTTAAGCGAATTAAAGCGTGGGGAGGTTCGAGGGGGTGCAAGGTGAGTGCGCTATGCCAAAATGGAAAGCCATCGCGCGCTATGCTGTATCTCTATCGTCTCTATCTTTATTGCATCTCTCTCGCGCTCGGGTTCTCGCCCTATATCGCGCCCTTTCTCTGTTCCGTCTTTCCCTACACCGTATACATAACCCGTTGCCGCTGGGCTTGACGACGCGAACAGACTCCGAGACCTCGAATGCTATTCTCTTCCATATCCTAAGCTGTTATACGTACCTGGCTGCAGCATTCTACCGGGATGAACTTTATACTATAATAATAACTATATGCTCTCCCGATATACTTCTCCGTGGCACGTCGTAAGAGTATATACGATTCACGTAAACCCCTTCCCCTGGAATCCAATCATACCACGAATGGCAAACAAAATTTCGAATCCTTGTACCAATGATACCGTAGCCTCAACCAATCTGGCGGCGGCTCACGAAATTATTTCAAGAATTCATCGCACGTTGTACGAACATACGGCGGATTGTATGTATCGAATAGAATTTTTTTTAATTAAACTCCAGATCGATAACGTACGAGGGTGACCTGGATTTCGGAAACTCACGGACGCACACCCAGTCACACGCACGTACTGATGCGGTATTGTGACGTCGAGGTTTTTTCCCTCAGACATTCGTGAAAAACGTGAGGTTAGAATCATTTTTGAAGCAAATAATAAAAATTTCTAAAAATGTTAGTTCGATATCGAAAAAAAAAATCTGTTTTTTTTTTTATTAAAATAATCTGATAACATTAAAAATACTTGAAAACAATTTTTTGTACCCAGACTTTTGATATATCTGAATTTATGCCGTTAGGCAGGTTACAGAATCAAATTGAAACTCTTTAGGATTCGCAAGAAGCATCCGAGATCGTCCACTAGTGGAGGTCGCGGCCACCGCGAGCTGAAGGATTGCCAACGAGGAGTTTCCATGAGGAAAAGCGTTGGCAAGGGCCTGATGGAAGTTTGAGGCAAAGTGTGAGAGACGAAAAATATATGACGGCAGGATGTATATAGTAGACGAAGAGAAGGAGGAGGGCGGCGGAGAGCAGCTCGTAATTTCAGGCGCAAAGAAAAATAGGAAAAGAAATCGGTCTTAAACTTTATAATACCCGATGGAACTCGGTGGGGGGCGGCGTTGGGTTGGGAGGGAGAAGACGAGGGTGGAAAGTTTTGGACTCCCTGAGGCCAGGACGACGTCTGCCAGCAGCACTGGCTGCAGTTATCATGCCACGAACGGCGATTCTCTCTGGAGTTTCAAGCTTTAGGTTTAGCAGCTCCCTTCACTAGGATTATGACGAACGTTGAACGCAGCAACAAACGCGACTCTTTCATCTTCGTTTCGCATTGTTGGCGACTTCGGAAGTATTAATCTTCGTCCGTTGCTCGTGCGTGAACACGGAAAAGATAAAGAAATCCGCGTTCCCTTAACAAATGAATACTTCGTCCGATAAAAAAAAAATGTCCCCTTCAATTCATACCCACACCATGAAAAATGTTGTCTATTGTCCAATTGAAATTTGCTTTTTCCTACAGACTTAAAAACTTCCGTATTATAATAATACGACGCAAATATTTTTAGAATTTTATCTAAAATGCTTCGGAATGTACACTATCAGATTCGTGTCTAAAAAAATGTATATTTACACCACGATTTCCGGAAAATTTTAGTATTTCCCAATGATCAAGTATATTTTTCATGTTTTTTTGAATTCCACTCAAAATTAATTCAACCGTAACATCCCCTTTTCAAATGCCGAAAATACCGTAGTAGTGCGTTGCCCCGAAATAAAAATTCCATATACGGAATATTTGAATTTGTGTCATTGACAAATCAAATTTCAAATATCGGGTCAATAGTTAACTTTCTACTCGTGATCGTTATCAGAGAATATGTTCGATAACAGAATGACGAGGATCATGGAAAATTGGCGTGAGTTTCCAGGGCTAAGTTAATAACGGTAATTGAGATGGAGTCAATAAATTTATTAGTCCCGTAGGTGGGTTAATGGTTTAACAGTGTTTATTACGTTATCCATAGCCGCTCGTTTATTCAATACACTTCGGCATCTCTTGTACCGGTTTCAATATAGATGAAACAAAGCTGAAGTATATGAAAGGAATGTATGGAAAGCGACGGATGGTTATGTAAAGAAGAGAAGAGTGACTCGATTCGTTTTGGCTTTATCTGCTCATTCACTATTGCGAAAGCTGCTCTCCCTCCTTCCTGCATCCAATGAAGAGATGAAAAGGAACCGCGGAGAAGAGGTATATATACGAGGGAATCTAAACAGAACGATGCAGAACGGCCTCTTCAGCCCCCTGTTGCGGTCCGTCGGTTATCAACAATCTCTGAATGCACAGGGCATTCGAGGCACAAATTAAATTCCTACATTTTTATGTACTCGACGAGCGAGTTGGTCGTCGAGCAGCAGAAACGAATGAAAACTTCGCCGGTATAGAAATTATACATAGCGAGCAATACAAACTCTCATTCCGGGGAGCGGCGGAAGCTCTGCAAACGCGACGATACTCCATCGCCTTCGCGGGTCGCAAATCGGGGGTTGAAATGTTTTTCGCGCGCTCATTTGTAAGCGGAGGATGACCGCGACAAAAGTGCTTCGCAGTTATTGGAAGATGATGACACGGGTCGGGGGTAGAAGAAGAATAAAGAAGAAGCACAAGTGCCGATGAAGAAAAAAGCACCAATAGTTGGGATGCTGCGGATTCTGCTCGCTCTCACTCACTCCCTCTCGTTGTCATGGAAGTTGGTCGGCCTGAATCAAAAAGATGAGACGAGCTTTTCATCCCTCACTTTCTCGCGCAACCCTTCGTTCCCATTGTTAACGTCCTTTCGAGGAAACGATCGAGATAAGTGAGAAGTTAAAGATCCGGTCGTTGCAACTCATGAAAAGCGACGAAGACGGTATTAGAGAGAAAAAAAAGGTGGTTAAGAGCGGGTAAAACTTCGCAAAATTGACGCCTGTAGTGGGCTGAGAAAGACGACCAGAGACGAGTAGAGCAGATCCACAAGGACGTTCTGACGACAAAAAGGTTTCGAGTCCTCGCATCTACCATGGTGTTTAATCCTCTGAAGCGCAGTAGTATTTCCTTTACGTTCGCACTAAAGTATCTCTTAAACACCTGCGAAAATCATTCCAGAATTCGTACGAAGTCGTAAACTATAATCGATATGAATACTTTAGTAACATTTTTCGAAATAATATCGCGATTGTCAACATAAAAAAGCACACTTCTTCTTTTTTTGGGAAACATTCTAAAGTATAATACTACAAGGGAGGGAAGTACATTTTTTCGCTAAGGGTGAAGTTTGCTGAAGTCACACGAGGTGAAAAACCGCTCTCTTCCGTGTATATACTTTTTTCGCGGCTACATTTAAAAATGACCCTATTTTTTCGTCCGCAAGGTTAGCCGGGAAGAAAAGTACTTTTCGTTCCGTTGGGTTGCTTTTCGTTCCGCTGGGTTGCTTTTCGTTTCACCGTGTTACTTTTCATCCCGCTGGTCAACAATCGCCAACTTTCTACTCGCGTTCCAGGCATGGAATATGGTCTTTTTAGCGCAGTTGCAAAAAAAAAAAAAAAACACAAACACACAGCAAAAGCATTAAACATGTAAACGATGAATGATTGTTCAATGTGCACTGAATACCGGAAGTTCATCATTGCCAAAAGTTTACGCTCGTTTGAAAAACGTTTGAAAGCCTCTCGTCGTCAGTCGGCACATCGTCGTTTGCCGCTTGATGATAAAACGGATGATAAAAATCGTTTGATGTCATCGTAGTCGAGGTATGTCGAGGCTCAATTTACAGTGTGCTTTACGGAGGAGTGTTCAAACGTGTGAGAGTCAAAGACCGAAAGAGATACGGACAGTAAACGAGGGGCTTTGGCTTCTAAGTGAGATATCGAAGAGGCATCAAATCGACTGTTCAATCTCTGTCGATTGAGATGTTCACTACGAGAAGATTAGTCGAGTAGCTGTTGTCAGAGATATATCGGACGCGTGTAAATTAGTGTTCGTTTGGTAACTGGATCCGCCGATTTCGCAGAAGGTGCAAAGTTTCTACGATTGCAATCACACTGACGAGGCGTACCGAAAGGCAACCCTCTCGTGTCGAATGAAGATTCGCCGAAAAGCAACAACAGATATATCGCGAAATAATTCAACCCGTCCGGAGAATGTATTCGTATTTCCATCAGAAAGCGGAGTCTCGAGTTCGTTAATCAGTAGCTGGAGACTGAAAAGAAGACACCGTACGAAATGTGAATTAATTCAGAGTGCACCAAGCGAGAACAGGAACATTCGTCAAACGTGACCGTAGGTGGCCGGGCATTTGAGGGCAGCAACGGAGTAGGTCAGCATACTGAGACTACATCGGGCGGCAAACGTGTTTAAATATTAGATAAAGGAACGCTGGAGAATGCCCCGGCAGTTTCGAGAGTTCGCCTCTGGGCTTTCGTGCATTTCGCAATTCCTTCGCTATCTACCAGACGCTCACATACACGCGCATACATACGCGCGCGCTCGAGAGATAGAAATTAATGAAAAAACAAGAGAGACGAATAAATGTGAAAAGTAGAGAATCGCGAAAAGGAGAGAAGTTGAAACTGAATCCATGCTTTTCTCTGGCTTTCGTGGAAGGTAGGCTACGTATTCGTAGTTGGCATGCGACGAGACGGAAGAAAATCACGGGAACAAAGATTTCAGCGCGGGGGTCTTATATATATCGGAGTATGCCGACGGAGGGGAGAGGGTGGTTATATACCCGAGGTATTATGCTATATAGCGGAGAAAACGAGAGAGAGAACGGCTATGAATAATTTTCAGACGGGAAAACAATTTAGGAGCCTGGAACTCCGAGGCCCCCGTGACTCTCCCTGGCATCCGGCTCGTCGGTGTTCTGGATACTTCGGCTCGATGCGGTTCTCAACCGGTTCCCTTATTTTCTCGAGTATATACTGTTGTATGTATGTATTTTATACTCTATTTCGATAACTTTTAGTACCTGGCATTTGCTTGGCTCCTTCGGTGTCTGATAGTCATTGAAAATCCCGAGAGGCGTGAGTTAATGTCGAGAACAATGAAACTCGAAACTCTCCGTTTTCGTGCGCAAAAGCATTCTCGGATTTTAGAAATGAGCTCATTCGTTACCATTTTGCAAAGTAGCATTCCGAGAGAATATGGTCTATTCGGTAGGACAGCCACTTGGGATTTTAACCGGATACATGCCCTACGAATTGATATCCGGAGAGAATTCATGTCACTTCCTCGTATCGATAAGAGAGCGAAAGCGTCGAGCGGCCTTGCATTACTTTTTTTTTTTTTTTTTTCGTTATTATTTTTACCGCATCGAGTCTCGAAGGATCCCGGAGGCATGTAACATACAGGTACGGAACACCCCGTACTTTTGTCTCGTTTACATTCAGCAAGCGAACAAGTTTTGCAACGGTTCGCGTTGGCATCGATATTCCGAATGGGGGGTCATCATTTATTTTCAATGACTTTAGGAGATGTTTGAGTGTCTGAGAAGTACGATAGAAGTGAATCTTTGAAATTTATGTGGAATACCAAGAGAAGCAACTTTCGCGGTAAATAGACAGTATACATCGTATACCTCATTATTCTTGATTTTTTTTCTCGATATTCCGTTTCGATAAAAATTTTGAAAAAATTAATGAACGCGAGTGAAAGAACATGTTTCGAAATTTTAATCGATGTTTCGGAGAATTGTCTTGCAATGCATGAAAATAAAAAGAAACGAATTTTTAATAAAATTCATTAACAATTTGAATATGAAACGAATGAGGAACAATGCTTTTCGCAAGTAAGGGAAGAAGTTTCGTAGATCGTCGAAACGAGTCTTGAAACTCATTGTACTGCATGACTATCGTATTCGTGAGCGCAGTAACTTCGACTTGCTTAGCTTCCTCAAATCCTCGAAATATCGTATTCTATCTACGTAAAGCCGGGGCTGTACCCCCCCTGGGGGTATATACGTGCCCTCGCCGTTCTACAGAATTCACGAAGCTTCAGATTATGTTGGTCTACTCGTTACACGGATGTGCTCTAATAATCTATATATGCGCTACTGAAACTCTGTTTGTAATCCTATCCTCGTGGCCTTCGGTTTGCGTACGAAATTTACAATCTATATGCAGTATTGTGCGATATATATTTCGTGCACGATGTGAGAAATGTAATCATAGAAAAGAGGGGGAGGAGGGGATCTATGGATACAGATGATAGAAATTGACGGGCACACAAAACACTTTATATCGGGTTGGAATTCTCCGATGTATTGGATTAGACAAATGGTGCTGCTTTTGCGTCTGTATATAGCTCACTCTATCGCAATGACATAGCAATACAGTGTACGTAGCGGGTATATATATCTTCGTATCCTTTGAGAGCTTTTTTGTCGCGCATTTTTCGTGGTCGATAGCGATGAGAATCAACGTCTCTCAGTAGGCGAAGAAGCTTTGGCGAAGACCCAACGTGAGGATAAACGTGTTGCCATCTCGCAAACACTATTATCGTTGCGTATACATCTTCCGATGTCGATGAAACGCGGTGTGAAGTGCTTCCAAAGACACGCGGCGCCTTGACGACGATGACGACAGCGGCAACGGCGGTGGCTGACCGAGTAGTGCCCATTACTACTGGCGCGAGAGGTAGCGGCTTGTTCCGCGTCAACGAGAGACACGGGATACACGCCAAGACCTCTTATCGTTTGCCCGCGTTAACGAGACCTTTAATTATGTTTGCAATATGTTAGAAACCTGAACCGAGGTGTGTTATAAATAGGGTCAAGAGTACCCCAGGCAAGAGTTATCTATCGTCATCCGTCTATCACTTGTCGACGAATCATTTTCCTTCCGCGACATATTATCGTTTCGCCCGCTGAATTGATAGACGAACGAAAAATAACGCATAAAAATGCGTTCCGCTTCAGTAATATCAATATGAGATTGATAATAAATATTCTTTAAATTAACTACGACGCGGCGAACAATCTATATGAGTTATTTTCTGTATACGGATGTCGCAGTCGATGCACTGCACCAATTAGTACCCATTAATGACTCATTTACTAATTAATCGTTAATTCATTTCAATACCTTTTGTATTATTTATCGTAGAAATTATGAGAGCTCGGAATACAAATGAATCCCAGTATATTATTTAAATATCCGATACTCGAGAATAGCGTGAATTTCGATAACTTTAATTACGATCAAGTTTTCGATTTATAAGGCTGCAATCGTCATTCAATAATTTACCGTCAAATTTAATATTTTGCTTTAATATTTCATTTCAACGCATTTCACTATGTCGACGAATTATTAGTCGATTTAAATTTTCGCTCCAAACGAATGCCTCGAAAGATTCTCTATGTACAGAAAATTGATACGAGGATTTCGCGGTGTTTTCATTTACCCGCCGATGATAACGAATTCACGCAAACCGCAACTAAAAGCTAAAGTAGCAAACAACGTCAATCACTGTAAGTATAACACGGATGAGAAAGTATATAGTAGCGGCTACTCTCTCCCGCTAGGGAAATGAGAGGGTGTACTGGACGACAACCGATACGTTCGGTCGCCCGTAGCGGATATCCGAGATCGAGGCATCGCGTTTAATTATTCATGAGAAGCGTGCGTTCGTCTAATTTTCCACGGGTCCTCCATTTTCCGTATGTTTATCAATCGCTACGCCGCCGTCAGGACGCGTGTTGCAAATATCCTACGAGACGCGAAGCAGCGGAAGGTAGAAGAGTGGCAACACACGAACTGAAATTGAAAGCGCTTCGGGGCAAAACAGAACGGGTGGAAAGAGGGACGGGTGCGGTGGAGGAGGAATTCATACCGCTACCACAACGACAAGAACGACAAGGTAATACAAATCGCGCGTTGTTTTTAAAACGATTCGAGTGCCGGGATCAACCCCCATTTCTCCTGCTCGCGAAAGGTTGAAGCAGGCGGAAGAGAGGCGGGCATCCAATACGCGGAAGAGCGTGGAAGGCAGGCAGCGGAGACTGACGCGGAAGAACAATGGAAAATATCGATTTGGAATAAAGTGGTCTAAAAATATATGGAAAAATACGATATTTCACAGGGACAATATAAACTTCTCTGTGTTATATCCGATATATAGCTTTTTTTATACCAATTTTCGATGATATGTAGGTCGCAGAATTGGCAGTTCTAATTTTGTACCGATCTCGTGATTTCTTGAAAAATTATATTACTTCGCTGGAAGATCGAGAAAACGTCAATTGATATAAATTAATTTTGTTTCCGTGTGAGAATATAATATACTTCCATAAAAACGTTGATGATAATTTCAAATTAAAATATAATTTGATATTGAGAAGGTCATTAGAGACTGAAAAAAAAAATGGCGCGCCACGCCGTTAATCCGCTGTGTCTGCTTCTACGACAAATTCTTATTGAACGTAAAAAAAACATTAGAACATTAGAAACATAGTTTATTTAATTTTTTTTTTTGTTGATTCGAGATCATGATGTCAGGGATAGTGAAAGAAAAATTTCACTTTTTTAGGTTAGTCGGTCAGAGTTAAAGGTATTTTTCATATAAGATTGACGAACAGATTTTTTTGTTACGTAACTACTTTTTGCGCGGCAGTCCACTGTGCAAGTCGATTATGCTGCAAATAAGGTCGATAACGCTGGAGCACAGAAATGCGACAAGAGAATGACACGAGAGAAATGGCGACGAAGGTAAATGTCGAGGGATGAATTCGCGAAGGGAGGAGGGGGACGGCTCTCTCCGACTGCAGTACGAAATCCAGCGGTTTCCGCGCAAATTGGATGTTATCTCGGCAGCTGGGGACAGGGGCGAACCACTTATCTCGCGAAATGCTGTGATCCCCCACAGCAACATCAGAGATCTGCCGGTGCGAAGCACGAGTTTGCTGGCTGAGGAGTCCAGAGGCCAGAAGCAGCATCAGGCACCCCATCCTGATGCGGACGACTTTAAATCTCACCGAAAACGTAGCATCTAACGGTAAGCTTGGCGAACGTTGCTTTTTCACGTGCGCCTTCTATTCAGCTTCCTTCTACTTTCTGTTTCTAATTTTTCTTTTCTACTCTTTTCATCTTCGAGTTTTTTTTTGGATCCCAATGACCTATACTAATTCTAGTTTCTGTTAATGCCTTAACTAGAAACAGACATAAATTCGTAAAAAATTCTGAAATTTGAAATTTATTTTTTTGAAAAATGAACGAAACAAACGAAATTTTTTATAAATTAAATAGTGACGAAGTTGTTTTTAGAATAAATATCCCGGTGAAGAAGTATTCGTAAATAATGGAAATAATAATTAAGTCAGAGACCAGATATTTCCGTATTCATAAAATCGATGAACATAAAAAATTGACATCTCTTGGTGGGGGTTGAAGATGTGTTCGCATCGTGTACTGCGGTGTCTACTGTACGCGAGAGACAACTGCTCGATCTGTTCTTACAATAGGGTGTTTTTGTGTGATTAACTGACAACGGTGAGACTTCTGATACACACAGAACTGTGATATATCATGCAAAAATACCACAATTAATAGATATTCACAAATATATCGCTGTCAAATAAAACAGCCAATAACGATATGCAAAAAAAAACACGTAATAAACGCTCATAAATATATCACCGTCTAAAACGGAACTGTCAAAAATATCGCAAGCAAAAAATACCACAAAGGCAATCTAATAAAATGTCCAATGGGTATGCAGATGTGTGGTTCATTTTTAAGAGAAAGTGTTTGAAATGTTGTGCGGAATGTTTTTTTTTTTTTTTTTTTTACGAGAATCCAATTTAGCAATTACTTAGTTTGTTGATGGAGTAAAATTTAGTATTTATCGAGTGTTGACAATGAGACAAAGTGCAGAATACGTTAACATACAAGAAGCGAAACGGTGCAACTATGTTGATAAATGTGAAAAGCGCGAAAGAAACGAAAGAACAAACAACGTATAAGTATGCAAGACACTGTGGACGGTGTATTCCTTGAGGCATGATACCGTTCACAATACCTGCGGCCTTCTTTTCGGTTGCCGCGAGAGAAAGAAATCTACGAGATCGAGTATCCGCAAGGGGGTGAGTTTGAACCAGAAGCGTCCGGAGAGCGGCTGGTGGTTGAACAAGTGCCGCTATATCTCTCTCCCGAGCTTTTACTTTCTCCATTCCGTACCCGCGTTTTTATGCTTCTTCAGTGGCAGAAGAAAAGAAGAAAAAAAAAGAGGTGCAAGAAAATAGAGCGAACCAACAGACAGCGACAAACGAGTAATAGAAACCGTTGTACCAAAGGAATAGCAATTCATATTTAGTTTCATCCCCCTGGTATCGAAAGAAAACGAGATAGGGCCGACGATACATATCGCTCGAACTTGCTGTTACAAAATGTGAATTGTTGAGATTTGTTTTTATCGATTTTCGAATATTTTCTGCCGCGTTCTTCAACTGCATTTTCTTTTTTTTTTTTTTCACTTCATAGTTGTCGACCCTTAAGGCGTATCGGAGAAACACTTTTGATCTCAGTAAATTTTCGAACACTGTTCAATTTCGTACCAAAGTTCCCAAAACATAAAAAAAAAAAAGAAAAAAACCAAAAATTACACATTACCCTTTAATCCTAAGGTAGTCATTTTCACCGGGTCGATTGTTTGAGAATTTGAAAGAACTTTCTCGCTCTATCCAAAGTACCCATTATATTTCGTATACCATTGCAAACTTGCGAGTGTAAACTACTTAAGAGGTCAGGGTAGCCGGTCGATTGCATATATACGGTGCTATAGTACAGTATTTGGTAATTTGCCTCTTACAGTGTAAGTGTCGAGGGGCGGGAGGTAAGGGAGGGAACCCTCGCGCCAAGTCGCCACGACGCACAAACTTTCGTTACTCCTTCTCAGTCAGCGTCGGCCACACACAGGTAAGACAGAGTTATCCCTCTTGCGCTCTCCGATGTCGGAGCTTTCCCCGAGTCCAAAGTTAAGGTACACCGCTTAGGGCGGCAAGGAGAACGAAGAAGCTTGAAAGAGCGGGTGAGACGTGGGTTGCAGCACCAGCAGCAGCATCACGCTGCAAAGTTTTGCACTCGAACACGTCTCTTGGGAGGATGAGAGAGGGTGCCGAAGAAAAGAGAGGTCACACGACGCCGGCCGGCGGCGAAACGGCGAAGTAGAAAGCGACATAGGTACAGATATATACATATACCTATACGTAGATATCCTATGTTGGGTATGAAACAGAAAGAGCGAGAGATAGTTTAAACCAGCGATATAGACTCGGAAGGAGGCAAGGGATAGTAGAGAAAACCGGGCCGGCTAGCTTCAGCGTAGAAGAGACACAGACGGGGATTCTATTTGCTCAGGGTTGACGAAGTTTATACAGTACGACCTCGTTCCCCTACCGTCTCTGTGTCGCTATACTTTACTCGCGGATAGTTCAACGTCCAACCCGTCGTTCTACAACAGTATATAACGCTCATCCACGCTCGAGATAAAGGATTGGAATAGAGAACCAGTGCAATATGTACATAGGCCAATATGGGTAACCCTGCAGTTAGTTGATACGCGCATCACCTTCGCTCGAAGCGAAAATGAGCGAAGAGAAAGAACGAACATGGTGAAAATCGGGGGTGCAAACTCCATGGTTAGATAGTCGCGGCAGACCTTTGAGTGATGGGCGATACCGTCATTTCTGCACGCTTGCGATCCAAATTTACCAGAATGGCGAAATGGTACGAAATAATTTCGACTGATGGAAGCTCCGATTGCGCGATCCTGAGAGTGGCGGATGTGGAAATCGATGTTTTTCTGAACGAAGCTTTTTGTTTTTTATTTATTTTTCTTTTTGGGACACATCGAGCGCGAGAGAAGAACAAACGAACTGGCGAAAGAGAGAAGAAGAGAGGACCTTTCTAGTCCGGACGTTGAAGCTCGAAAGCTTTTACGTCGCGTTCGAGGAACAAGGCAAAGGATTATACGAGGCTATTAAGGCTGGCAGTGAGGATGAAGGGAGCGGAGAAGAGAGTCCGGGAGAAACGAGTGAGCGAGAGGACTCTCTGACTGTACGCGAAGGAACAACGATGTGACAGCCTCGAAATTACTTCTCCACGGTACGCGATCACTAGCTACTCCTCTCCTCTCTACTCATTCTCTTTCTGTCGCGCTCTCTTTCCAACTCGAAAAGCTCCAAAATCTTTTTTTACTCTCTCTCACTCTCACTCTCGTTCCACACACCGTTCTCCGTCGAACGTGTCAACCGAAAAGAGTCGGTTTCTATCTTCTGTGTTTCCTGCACCGCCTTTTAATCTGATTCCTATCTCGGCTATTCTTTCACTACTGTGCAATCTGATGGTTAAGCTGAACGGTTTACTCATACAGACTCTCCAGAAGAGATTGTCGTAAAGCAGTCTGGCTGTTTACTGTTCATTACCTTGGAAAGATCCCCTTAAAAATCATAATAGCTAACGGCAGGAAAATATAGAAATCGCGTAATCTTGTTAACGTTATTCGCATATATCGTTTTATGATTTTTCCCGAAAAAGAAAAGAGGTCGTGTGAACAATGACATAAAATAGATTATTCGTCGCACATCTATTCGGGATGTTCTTTAATATTTCATCTTCGAATTTGGATATTCCGATGAGCAAAAGTGGATAACGGAGATGGCGCAATGTGAGATCACAGATTCGGGTCGTTAAGACATTTGTAAGGATACTAACCGAAATTTATTGGCACTCACAGCAATCAGTTTATCGCAGTTTATTAAAAGATAATCGTACGTCGAAGAGAATATTTTATATGACATGAAACTGACATAAAATTGCGATCCCACAATAGTCGAGGTGAGGTAAGTTGAGATCTGAATAGGTTTTTGGGTCGTCTTGGCGAATCAAGAACTCCACTTCCCGTCGTTTCGACGAACAAAAGGGTAGTACTTTGGGTTAACTATAGAATTCGGATTTTAATCGAATTATTAACATCCTAAGCGACTGGGAACTTCGGACAATATCCGATTGATAGAATATGTGATACTTATACGTCGATAAGCTTAGAATCTAATAATCTGCTAAGTTATCCGAGTTATTCACCACTTCATCAATCTCCATCGGTGTTATGTTGGATAATTTATGGAATTTGCGGTAATTAATTTACGAGATTATGACGTTTTAGTTTTAATCACTTCGTGGAACTTTCAGATTCAATTCATTGCGTATCTGTGATTCGCTGAATTTTCGGAAGTGACGTATTTGTTTGCAGTACCAAAATTTAACAACCCGTAACAAGCGTAATGCAGTTAAAGCGATCGATAAAATCGATAAGTGGTATACTAAAATGGCAAAACTGACAAAGATAACTAACCATTGTATGCGATATGATAAAACTGAACAATAAATACGAATTCCGAAAGATTTACGCGATTGCGCTACTTAAGGTCGATACAGCGCCCAGTGTTCATTTCAGAATTGCAAACATTTCTCGGTAATATAAAAATCTGAAAAAATGCATGGATATTAAAGGTACTGAAAAAATTAATTGGCATAATAATAATTGCAAAATGTTATTAATAAATTAATTTAAAAAAATTGTTCAACTAATTTCTGGTAACCCAACTTTTTTTTTTATGAAAATAATTAGGTCATTTCCTAGAATAGGTATGAATTTTTTCGGATTTTAATTTTTAACTCGAATTTTTTTTAACACACATTTTTTCCGTACACCTTAATGAAGCTTTTTCCTCCAAACTTCATCATTTAGAAGTTTCGGCATCTCCTCCATCATATGATCAATTTTTACAGTTTTGTCAACTGAACACTTTATTCATATTGATCGTAACAAAACAGAAGATGATAACGTCCAATCCAAACTTTGCCATTGTATCGTTTTCACCGCAATGTGAAAAGATGCAGACTGGAATCATAAACCGCGGTTGTTATTGTTTCCCATACGTTTTCTCGAGGTTCCGATATTCTACTGCAGATTCGGCCCCTTCCACGCCCTCCAAGTGTGTGGTTTCCTATCTCGTTCCCTTTTGTGTGTTGTCTGCTCGTGGGATTTCCGGATTCTCTCTGCGTCTCGGTGGGGGCATTCTAACGAAATAGGAGATTGTCTACGAAAGCCCGGGGTGCGGTCGGACACGGTTGGGAATCGTGTCATTTAGATTGCAGATCCCGGTTCCCGACTACCAAGGTGAACAGCGTTGGCTTCAACGATTCTAAACTCGTGAGAACAGCCGGTGGGGAAAAGAAAATCATATTCCCGTTGTGCAACATACACCTCAACCTCCGACATTTCTACGAAATCCTCGCATCCTCGCATCTTCGCCTTGTTACATCTTTTTCCCTGCTGTTGCACTCCCGAATTCTAGAAAAATATCGACTGACGTACTTCGGTATGACGGTATTGTGTGTTTGTTTTCTCACAGATTCCGCGAATACCCCAATGTCGACCAATCCAAGTGCAGTTCGATTTACTACGGTAACTGTGGACGAAAGTTTCCATGTATAATGCAAACGCGTAGCTGCAGATGCGGATCATATATTAATAGCGAAATATGCATCAGAAGATTCGTCGCAATTCCGCTATTCTGATTTTATATGATTCCGATTTGATGGGTATCGATCGCTTTAAAAAATAAATAAAAGGTTTCACACAGTCGGTATGGCACTCTAAGAAATTATATTGCACGAAGCGGTAAGTAATTTCTTAGAAAGCCATACTTACTACGCGGAAACTTCGATCTTTTTTGCCGATTGCGCTTGCGTCTCCCCTATTCCAACACCTCATCTACTCTTCTCCAACATGGCACTAGTCAAGACGATTGATGAAGATAATGTTTAAAACGACATGCATTTAGAAGTAACAGTGATAAAAAGCGGTCGTATCTTTCTTGCCAATCAAAAGAAAGTAACGCGCTTTTCTTCCGACAAAAAAGCTCCTCGTTACGCGAAGAGCAAAACTCATTCACAGTTGAACATTTCTACACATATCATATAGAGAAGTCGTGTTGATATTCACTCGCATATTAAGCGCACATCGATAGGACAGAGGAAGATGAGAGAAACCGGAAGCGTTCGGTAAGAGAAGGCAATACAATACATATTTATGTTCCTTGGCGGTGCAGAGTGGCTGAATGCGAGAGAAGCTTGACCTACTCTCTCATTCGTTTGCGGTTCGCGGATCTCAGTACCAAACCAGATATGCACGTATGCGCATGCATCCATTACATTCTGTACCAACTATGGCATTGGCCGCGTTTTACATAACCATACATTTGTCTGAATGCCATGTCTATGTATATATGTAGATATACTTTGCGTGGCATGCCATGCAACCGGTATATCCTTTCATGCATATTCACGTATTTGCACCATTCTCTATTGCCTCCGTACGTCCATCTCTTATTACCCTGACGCCGTTCGTGAAGCTCAATTAAGATTATTATAACATATTTATTTTTGATTTATTAATTGTAACGGCAATTCGTGCCGATCGATGATGACATTCTCGCCGAGCGTCGTAACTGTGGCTTAATCTGACCCGCGCCATTCTCTCTTGCCGCCCGTCGTACCGTAGTAACTAATAGCATGCAACGATGCGGGACCACTCGATGCCGAAAGCACCTCTGGGGGCTTAACGTAAATTCACCGATGGTGCTGAAAGTGCAGTAACGAAAATTCTGCAGGAACTACGGCATCGGTAATTCTTTCTCTCTTTTCGATTACACGGCCTCTGCGATACCTAACCCATTTCGTTCGTATAAAATTCTCTTTGAAATCGCGTTTATTTCGGATTAATAATCCACGCGGAATATAAAATTTACACATTGACGGAATATCCGTATTCATTTTTAATACAGATTTCGATTATGACGAATATTTATGGTCAGAATTCTAATCCATTGATGAATTTATTTCACCGGAAACAGCCTTAAAATTCGTTTTACTCATTTTAAGGCTGTTTTCCAATTATCTTTTTTTTCGATGATGTATTTGTCACTTATTTTACCATTCGTTACTGCTAAAACTTCGAGCTGCAAGTGAATGAAAAAAAAATATATATATATGTATATTTTCAAATCGGAATTATCGATGTGTTGCCGTTTTTGTTTCGAATGCTCAGAAATTATTTCGTGTAGCGTGCTTTCGTGAAAATTAAATTGGAACCAGAGGATATATAGAGCTTCGTCTGAGAACCGAAGGAAGATCTCGGGAATTGATATCATCCCCGTCTGCTTTTGGGACAAGTTTCCGCGTAAGTTGGCGCGGTTCACGCATCCACTCCACTACCAGCCGCGAACACGCTCGTCTTCAACGTTAAACCCAAACCCAGCCAGTGGATTACTACAATGCCGAGAACATCGTCCGTGGGGCGACCCCGCGCGACGTATTACGGGAGATTGGAAGCGATACAACCCCCGGGGCTGAGGTAACTGTAAGTATACCGTAGTATATATAAGCGCCGCTCACCGCTGGCGGGGTTCGTTTGGTACGACTAGATGTTGCTCCTACTACCGCTGTTCATCCAACCCGTCGGTTATACTTCCACCCTTCTCGCTACCTCGTAATCCATGCCTATAGCGGGGGGTGTAGATTGTCGGATAAAACGAGATCCCAACGACAGACACGAGTAACCCCCGTCCCACCCAATGGGACACGTTATTTCGACTAATCAAAGATATTTTCTCGCTCCCGTGCTTTTCCCACGCGTTTACGAGATACATCGCGAGACGCAAGACTCTCAGTTGGATTACGTTGAGCTGAAAACGTCGGAGCAGTGAGCTTTTTCGTAAAATGTTACGCATAAGAGACTCTTCCTCCAATTAGGGACGAGCGTCTCAATTGATCCTTCAATGGCCATATCATTCCTATCGTGTCGCTATTCAGACTTAAGTTCAGTCGCAGTATAAGCACATCGAAATATAGCTTTACGGACCGTAATATTAATTCCCCAAGAAAAAGATTCATCTTAATCATCTCGTTTCGCTTATGATAGCATTTGCTACAATGTATCTTCCGGATGATTTCACGTCTAAAATATGGTAATCTCTTCCCAAATCATTTGCAGATTGGATGTTTTACCCTTTACTTGTATACCGATACCTCGAAGCAATTTTTTTTTTAATTAATTCAGAAAAAATACCAATTAAAAGAGAATCATAAAAAAAATAATTAAAAAGGGATGAATGAATTGCGAGATCTGATTGCTGCGTTTATTTTTTTATTTTTTTCATTCATTGAGTCGAAATTATGCGAAAGGCAGTAGTAATTTGCGTGTTGTACGGAACGTCTCCTACATTCCGTGGTTTTCTTTATTCTCTGAATTCTCTACATCCCGAGTGTCGTATTCTCACCAATGATGAATGTTGGGAAGGACAGTAGTTTTCGAGGAACGTTTAGCTTGTTTGACAGAGTCTTCTTGCGGCTGTTATCCTGCATAGCGGCGGCAGAGGGACGGTAACGCGGTCACAGGCTCTGTGATGTGTTCGCACTACACAGAGCACAAGAACACCTTGACAATCTCGGTCTTGTACGGCGTATAGTACCAGTCGTGTAAAGCCTGACGAAGCCTTCGCCCGTAGTCGCTTTCTCGTCGCTTGTGACGAAATTTCGACGGAACTGCGGTCACCAAAGTGCCCTTGGTAAAGGGATGCAAGTTTCATCAAGACAGATAAGGGACTTCTTCATCTGGAAGTGAACGCCGGGGAGTGCAACCAGAGGGTTGAAGATAGAACCGCGTAGTATTTTCCTGTTGCGCCCTTACCGCGCTACGAACTGATTGGAATCTTCGAAGATCTTTCGACGGCGGTACTCTTCGTATCGAATCGAATTGTTGCCGCGAATGCAAACGACGTTGACGTCAATTCGTAACTTTCGATCGAATAACTGCGACCGCGGTAAAGTTATCCTGTACTTTGATTCCAGAAGGCGAAGTCTCATGTATAACATCTCTTCAACCGAAACTTCGCTAGCGATCGAAAGTCCGATTCATTTTGTAAACTTCGAACTTTTTTATCGCCTAAACTTTTCATTTCTTTTTCTATTCTGAATAAACTGTAAAAATTCAATGACGGATATCGTCCCTTTTTTAAAAAATTCTTTCGTGAAGAATAATTAAAAATAAGCGTTTTTACCATTGAAAGACGAAACTTAAAAAAAAAATTTTTTCATTTTTTTTTTTCATTTCGATATTATATTGAACTCCGACAGTTCGATCGCGAAAATAAAATGAAAGGAAAAGCGATGAATGCGGGAATGTAGAAATTACTGGTACACATCCCAGTGTGTTCTATAGACCGGTAGAGGGGAGAGGAGGGCATAACGCACGATCGTGAAAAACGATCGTATATACGATCGGGTCGATGTCGAGCGTGAAAGCCACCGATAAATCTTGGCTTTAGTGTCGCTCCATCGCTCGTGCATCTCTCGTCGTATATGCCCGGATCAGCCGACTCTAAAACAGAGCGAATCCAAATGCGTCCATGCGCTCACGACTATCTATCTACAACACAGTACGGGGGAGGGAGGGGGGGGGGGGCGAGAGGGCATACGTGCGTGAATGCACGGCATATCTGTTCTACTATAGCGTTATACTGGCTGAGTGCGTTGCAGGTAGGAGGATCGTTACATCGCTTCGGTCCCCTGGCATCCGGTCCCTGAACAACGTTATGACAACGAGCCGAGTTGTTATTTCGGATATTAACGCGATGTTAAGCCCAACCCTACTGTAAACGTTAACCCTAGAAGCTTCCATATGGGACAGCATGTAACTGTTTGCCGCTCTGCAGCCCCTGAATGATGCGCCATTCATGTGCATCGAACAGAGTTCTGCTCGAATTTCACACGTCAAACATTTGCCACTCCGACTCTTTTTTTCTCGGCAAAAAAGACAATTTTTTGCATGCCCGATCCCATATACGAGCAGTTTTGCGTTATAGCATCAGTATTATGTAGAAATATTAAAAAAAACTGCGGCTGAAAGCTTTCGTTTTTTTTTTTGCATTTTACAATTTTACGAGAAAACACGCAATGTGTTAAAAATTAAAAAATAAAAAACAACTGCACTGGTAAGTAAATAATGAAACGCGGCTTTGCGAAAAATAATTGTTCATCGTTTGGTTTGCATTATTTGAAGGATTAGTCGTGATGCTTTTTTACTGTCAAACGTGAGGCCGTTAGGGAAAATATTACGGAATATGGTATCCGTTAGCGAGTCGTTGTGGTAACTGTGACGTACGATAAAATAATTCTTTAAGTATCGCAAGAAGGCCAGTTCACTGTGATGGGGGGTGATACGTTTTTTTTATTTCATCGTACGGCGAGGGTTATACGTGCGCTTGACCACCCTTCGCCTGTTGCCCCTGCGGTGACGGTGACGACGAGGTAGGAAGAGCGAATCATCGTAAACGAAGGGCAAAGCTCCGGTCTACCTACTCTGTAACACGGTCTCTCTTCAGCCTATGGTATGACTATAATATATGTATATACTGCACCGGGAATACTGTATAGGGATACGAGAGGCGAGTGAGCTCTCTGCCTCTCGGTAAAACTCGTAAAAAACACTTTCATCGGCTTCACAACGCTATTCGACCACACTGCACCCCCGTCCCTATCCGGTACGTCGTCGTCGACTCTGATGTATCCTGTAATGCACACCCGAGTGCCTTCTGGCAGTCTGCACCTTTTTTTTTTTCCTTTCTCTCTATTACACTTTTTCTTTTTCGCTTTCACGTTTCCTGTTCACTTCCCCCTCCTTTCTTTCCTGTTACTGCTCTTCGACCGTGTAAATCTTTTGCTTCCTGAATTTTTACGGTTTTTGTTCGTGTTTTTTTTTTTTTTTTTTTTATGATGGTTTCTTTTTCTTTTGGCTTCGTAATGCTTTCATGAAAAGCGAAAAAATCAAAAAATTACACCGCGATCTCGACGGGGTTGTGAAATAAAGGTCATGTACGACGAGGCTATGCGCGCGCATGCCTTACCTAATAGATACGCCGCGACCAAGCCGACGAGCGATGGATAATACGGAACCCAGCAAGACCTTAGCAAACCTCCGAACCTCGGTGCCTCGCATAATTTTCCAACGTACCCCATTCGCGATAAGCCTTATCTACCACGGTGCAGATACGTCGCGCTGACCCGAGACCGGATAAGCAACCGCACAGAATCGCGACTTTAGTATACGCTAAAGTATTCGCGATGTTCACACAACGATACGATAATCTTGTGGGTGGAGATAGGACTACTGAAAATTGGAGACGGGTGTTCCCAATTTTCTCGACAGGGATGGAGAAAATTCTATCGAGAACCAATATTCCGACATACCGAAAAATTTTCACAAAAAAATCGGCAAAAAAATTTCGTTGGATTATAGATAAAATTTCAAAAATAAAAAAAAAAACAGATTCGGAAGAAACGTAATACCGACAGAATCGTTTTTAGTGAATCACACAGTATTTTCCATTACTCAACACTGAAACGGCTTACAGCAGTATTATTAGCTTCTTTTTTACGTAGCAGACTGCCATTTATAAGGAAAATGATGAATTTTGAAGCCCCAACGCTGAAAGAGGGAAGGAAAAAGGTTCACCACCTTCACATTGCTGATATGTCGGAAAATTGCAGTCCAGTCAAAGTTATTCCTCACATTCTAGCGGAGGCTAATCTAAATCCTCGTGAAGCGATGAAAATTGCCGAGTCTTTGAGTAAACTTTCTACTTGAATCGCATCTGCATCCCGGATCCACGAGTGGTAGTGCCCAGTAACGGTGGTATGCAATTGCAATGAGTCTCGACGAACCGTTCAATGGAATTATTCTTGTTAGCGAGTGATTAGCGCGATTCAATATTGACGCTTATAGAAGTGACGAGGGTTAAAGTTATTACCGTGGGTTCTAAGTAAACGGATCTATCGTTGGCAGGAAAATGAGGAGGATGAGGCATGAAGTACTGAAAGGCACGGGTATCCTATATATCCTCGAATACCGTCAGTGAAGAGAGAAATCCGTGGAAAAAAACGTAAGGTCCGACGAGAGTGAATCTCGGTATGCGAGAGAACGAGAAACGGGTCGAAAGCGCGAGAGAAAAGAGTGAAACGAGTTAAGGGAGCATGAAAAAAAAAAAAAAAAATGAAAAAATTTTAAACGAAAAAGAAGAATGTCGAGAAAAGTTAATCAGAGTTGAAGCAAACGAGCGGACGCACGAGGTAATTAGTAGGATCCGTCAAAGTACCGCAGCTCGCTTCGGCCAGATAGGAATAACGTGTGTGCCGAAAAAGCGTACGGTATAATTTTGAATTTTTTTTTTTTTTTTTTTCAATCTCTTTGGCTCTACTTTTGAAAAAGACAGAATTTTTTTTTTACTCGTGTTTAGTCCGCTTCGTCGATTTATCGTATTACGCGAGCTAAAAATTTCGAGCCGAGACTCATAGTGGGGTATTATAGTCGATGTGTACCGTGCGCTCGGTACTGAAAACGGCTTCTGAATAAATATACTCGCGACTTACGAAATACGGAGATACAATGATACCTAACATGTGGATCTGGGAATATGGGGTATACACACGGCTGGTTATGACTATGTTGCCGGTACAGAGTATTGTGTGCTCAACGAATTAAGCTTTATGTACGCAAAGACTTCGGGCACCGATACGTCGCGTACGTTGGTATATACGTACGCAAGCAGTTAGCTACACCGTTGCGAGAGAATATGGCGCGCCCGTTCGATCGTCGAAACGCGTGAAATCCCATACAGGCCTCTAAAATCCGGGAATAAAAACTCGCAGGGTATCGATATGTTTCGTTCATGGCACACCCGCATATGCTCTTTCGACTACGCCGAGGGATGTTTGCGCCCGCGCGCTCAATCCCCTGTTTCAGCAAATATTTCTACGGCCTTCTCTCATCCTTTCGATTGGTAAAAAAAAAAAAAAAAAGTGCATATACGCAAAAAATATCACGGATACACTCGGAAAGTAGACTCGTTTTGCTTTTGTCACGGGGATATCGCAAACGAAATAGTCGTTGAAAGAAGAAGCGGCCGATTGTACGATTTCATAAAGCTTTGCGTATTTGAAAATATAACACTTCTTCATCGGTGTTAAAGAGACTTTCCGCTAAAATGTATACTCTGGTACGCAATTTGTAGAATTTGAATTCGAAAAAAAAAATTCTATGAGACCTTTTTTCGTTATCTGCAGAGTTTTAAGCGCATAAAACATGAATAATTGCGATTTCCAAATTTTTCGTCGATAGCTCGACGTCAAAAATAATGTATCATTTCTAATAGAGAAAACATATTTCATTTGACTTTTATTTCCATTACAAATCTATTAAAAATAAATTGTAAAATGCTCGACGTAAAAAAAAAAAATCGAAAAATACAGATATTTCCAATTGAAAAATTGATATTTCGTAGAACCAATTTATAATTCAGTTTATAGTGGGAAAAAACTCGATTCGGAGCGATGAAAGCTATGAAAAAAAATTGTAGAACGAGTTTTTAGATTTTATCCGCAAACCCTTCAAAAGCGAAAAAAAACTCATATTTTGGCTGTTTTTTTTTTTCTAACTTTTCTCTCGGTGACAGAATTGCGGGAATATTGGTAGACGATTGAAATGTAAAAAATACATAGGCGCGTTACATAAATAAATAGTGTAAATACAAGTGACTGCAAACACCGGCTTCAGTATTTTTATACATTTTTTTTTTCGCAGACGTGTAATTGCCCCGGGAAATTTAACGCTTAGTGAAGGGGATACATGTTGGCCGTACGGTGTATGCCGTATACAGTGTATGCGCCGTGAATACACCTGTGTATAGTTTAGGAATAACATTTCGTTGATTTTCAATTAACCACGGTTCATGCCGAGAACTGCATGGCAACGGGGCGGTATCGCGCGAACAATCGCAGTTGCATTTCGAATAGCTCTCACTCCAGTGTAAGCTGTGCAGTGTATGTTGAGTGCAAGAGTAAGCGACGTCGGAGGGAGATGGCGAAATACGTAACAGGGGTGTGTGCACACGCATATACGCGCACTAACGTACACCTTAGCGAGAGAGAGTTGGCTAGGCGTCCCAGATAGACGACGCTTTGTATTTGCCCATTAATAGCGAACTACCATCCTGGCTCGGAGTTGCCTATTCGACGCTGAGAAATTAGTGGAGGCGCTAATTGTATTACGTAACCTAGTTAGCGATGTGTGCACTTGGAAATTTGCGCCCGAACACCCTATACAACCGTAGCTTTGGCTCCTTCACTCCATTTTGCTTCTCGCTTTCTCTCCTGCACGCTGCCTCTTTGCCCCGTGCCCCGTTACATCGTAGCCATACCAGAACTCGTTTCTTCCCTCATTCTTTTTTGGTTCATTCGCTGCCTAATTATCCTACTGCTAGGCCGGCATCAACGCCGACGCATAGTTACTTTAGCCTGCCAGACGCTTCAACATACCCCAAGTGATCCATTTCAATTTGCCGTTGCTGTTCTATAGTTTCCGAGGGTGTGAGCCTTGAGGCGCAGGGAACGGGACGAAGGAATATGTGTCCTACCCCAACGTTCTAACAAGAATGAAGAGCGGGAATAAGAGGGCGCGACGTAGAGATACGGAGAAAGGGGATCGAGATATCCGGCATTAGTTGATTCGCAACAAAATTGACTCGTTTCAAAAAAGGAACGATGAAACTTTGTAATTGTTTAGACGTTGAAGACTCTCGCAGCGAGAACTGCAACAGTTTACGACTTTACCGGCAGAGACGCGGCATGAGTCTATTTTGGATAAGTAAAACATTAAAATCGTCTTTAATCGTCAATAAGAAGAAACCAACACTATCCTACGAAAAAAAAATTCATTTCTTCTGCACTTTGTCTAAAAAAAAATCATTCACCTCCTCGATGTATATGACTCGGAGGAAGGCGGCCGGAAGAAGAATATTTCGTCAACCAGATAAGTCCATCGAAAATACATTATGGAAAATCTTTCATCACTTAATAATATACTACTTTGCAATTCGCTAGAAACTCGTAGCCAATTGTTAAGGACGTGTGAAGGTCGAATTTTAATAGAATGTAGCGATCTACCAATCGCAACGGTTCGGCTTTTTCCAAATAAGAAAAAATCATATTTACCAGAATAGCCGTTCGAGACAGCATCTTGCATAGTTTGAAGCATAATTCTTCGCTGGCATTAAGATTTCATCTTTTTTTTAAGCTCAATGAAAGTCTGAATTGGAAAATCATATAATCTCCATCGAGTCGTTAAATTCGAAGGGACGTTATTTTCTCGATGGTCTTGGCGCGGTAAGAATAATCGAGGAAGGATCCCGAAGTGGATTTATCTCGGTGCACCGTTGAGATAGGGATGAGGGATTGTGAAGGGAGTTGGTACGCTGCCGCGCAACCCGGGAGCGCTCAATTTGCCTATCCACACTCCGTTAAACACGGATTAGGTAAAGGAGGGCGAAGTAACCGTCGAAGCGCGGACCCGCGGTCTACCCCATTCTGTACCGGTCCGTATTAACGACGGAGTCTTCTCTGCCCTCCGCAAGCTTCGCTCCCGTACCCTCTCCGAGCTTCTATCCCCTTTAGGTCGGTACCTTACTGCTTGTACCAAACGAACGGCTTTCGCCGTGCCCTAGGAAGCCCAAGCCTCCGAGTCGAGGCTGATGCTCCGGCGTGCTTACGGAGCTGGGCCACCGCGAACACAAGCTTCCCAAAGCTCCTCACTAATTCACCCCTCTCACTCCGCTTCTCCGCCATTCGCTTCTATTCCATACATCCTCGAAAGAGTAAAGCTCCTTGGTCGTTCGTCGACTCGACGCGGGAACTATATGCTCAGCTGGTAAATCTACATACTGAAAGAGCTTGGTGATCTTACGGAGATAATGAACAATAGAAAAGCTGCAACTCTTACCAGGTGCGGGGAACGGTGCTCCCCGTATGCATGATTGCTGAAGGACAAGCCAAGATAAAATCAGCGGCCACTTCATCTTTGATCTGGAATCAGAGAATATTGAAGACTCGGTTAGACGATTTCATTAAGTAGATACAATGGCAAGTCTGCTTGCATTCGAATGGTAAGGTTAATTAATCAAATCGGATTGGAAACTACGGTTGACTTGTTTATCTGGAAAACGCTCAACTGAAATTTCAGATTTAGCATAAACTCAGCTAAAGTATGAAGCAACGTCGGGTCTATATTTATGCCAGACTTCCGCATTGATCTTCCCCATATATTGGAATTTCTATAAAAGTCCCACCGCAACAGCTTCAACCAAGTTGTGGTCACCGAGTCAGCTTCACCATGGTGAGCTTAGCGAACGTTACACCAGCACTAACGTAGCATGCGGCAGTACCAGCAGTAGCGTAAGGTACAACACCATCCGCCTCTTTTGTTTGTTAAGAAAAATCCCTCGTGGTTACAAGCACCGACGTCTTTACAGTGTTGTACTAGCAACGCTTGGAATGCTTCACCGACCGCAGAGCTAATATCCGGGTTCTATCCCGTACCGCGGGGCCGTTGTCCTCGTGCCACACGTGCCTCTTTATTTTTCTTTATTAGCGACCAGGCAACGACCACGAAGACAACAAAGCCTAGCATAGCTGTGGCAGTCAGTAGCGCTACCGTACGGGGCGTCAATGCACTATGCCCGTTAGCAAGCGTCCACCATTGCACTTTTCTCTCTCCGGTTCTCTCAACTCCACCGTAGGATTTCTTCGTACCGGACTCTCGCTGCTATATCATCCCCAACGGCATAGCATCGTTGTAAACCCGGCAGAGTCTAACTAGCAGGCGCGTTCCAACAGCGAGGTGAAAAAAAATGAAAAAAAAAAAAAAACAGAAATACACAGATACGTATACATACGCATGGTAAGCAGAGGAAAAATATATGAGTCAGGGGTGAAAGAGCAAAACGGGGGTGGGTAAGGGAGAGACAGGAAAAGTGGACAAATGGCGAATGAAAAAACTAGATGGGGGGATAGGGAGATGGCAGGGTTGAGAAGAGAGAGGATACGGATACGAAGGCGAGCGAAAGAGGAACAACAAAGAAAACGAACGAAGACCATGGCCTCTGGCGTTTTCTTCCTGCTTCCTAGAATTCCCATCTACGCCCACTACCGCCACTAAACCCAACCCCATCGGTGACCCCGCAACCCTCCCTCTTCTTCCCTTCACTCACTTTCTCTATCTTTCTCCGTCGCTTCTCTTTTTCTTTCATTCTTCTTTTCGCCCACACCACTCTCGTTCCTTGCTCCTCGGTCGGTGAACACAGAATTTCTCCTCTCTACCATTTCCCCGGCATCCTCTCTGGTCTGCGCGTTCCACGACGGGCACATTCTCTTTTTCTTTCTTCCTAAATAGCCATGTGACGCCACCAGCCGCCGTATTACATACCGCGCGAGTCTGTACATATACATATACAGAAGTTCGCTTCACCTCGAGCTTTCACTCCGACACACAAACGATACACATACACTATCGCCAACGTGAAAACGCACACGGAGACCATGGAAAAGGGGAATGTTGGTCGTATGTTGAGCTGATGCTTATACCGTTGCGTACAGCCCGTGGAGAAGTTCCGTATATGTGTGTCCCTAGCTATGCTCTGGTATCTTTCTACGGTTGGGTAATCTGTCGTCTATGGCCGAGGGACTTTTACGTTCGCCACCGGGAACCCGTGGAGGACACATTGCAACCGATTATGATCACCCGGTCGCCAAGCCAGCCGGTAGTTCCGTTACGTTCTGCGGAACCACTCACCGTTCACCACCACTATCAGCTTCGACCCACGCAGAAGACACATACGACCTTTCCTCGAACACACGTGCAACCAGTTTTCTCTCGCAAGCGCACGTGAACGCCAATTGGAGTGCGTGGCAGCACCGGCCTCGACGTTTCAGGATCAGAAATACTCTCCCGCAACTCTGGACTGCTCAGTTTAACGACGCGTGATCCCGCAGGTTTCAGAGACGGGCAAACCACTACCTCGCCACATTGCGAGTCTTTTTTTTCCTTGCATGGGAACCAGTATGACGATAAGCAGGAAGAGGACTCTCGTCCGAGCGGACGAAGCATAAAATTATCGTCGCTGCTTCGGGCAATATATTTGTAAATGCTTTCAGAAAAACAATGTCGTTCGGAGCCGAGATAGATGTGATAAGGGTCGGTGAACGTACGAAGAAAAAAAAAGTCGTTGCAATTTCTGTATATAAAGTTGAGGGAGAGATAGCTCTTGGGAAGGCTGTGGCAATAACAAACCTGCGGATATGGTAACGCTCACTCGTTTCTACGACACTGCGTCGAGATAGAAATACAACGGAGAGTAGATGGAGAGTACGAGCAGTGAGTTACGTGGGAACAGGGTAATGTCTGCGAAAGTATTGCCGGCACATCGGGACATTCCTTGTGTTACTGTTCTCTGCCGCCCGTTACATCTCTCACGGCTTCCGTTTTTTATTTTTAAACGTACGCGAACTACTCAGTCTATTTCAACGTTTGTGGGAGAACTTCGGGATGGTTGGGCGTGTTCGATAAACGTGCCTCTTCGTTTTTCTTTATGTTTCCATGTTCTATTCGGATGCTTTTAGTGAATTTGTCTACGAATGGCTCAATAAAGAGTATCGGAACGACGGAGACCAATACAGAAATTGATAGACACGTAGGGTTTTTTTTATTTCTTTTTTTTTTGTTCATTGTTAAATCGCCCTACCAGGACGTTGTTTGAGAACGGATCCGCGCTTGTATATTGAAATTCTGTGTAGTTGTGATAGAAACTCGATACAGAACCCAATCGAGCTTCCATGGGCAATGGGTAAAGGTGGGTGTATATAGACGTTTTGAAACGGGTGCGAAGGGACGAAGCGGGTGTGAACGCGCGGGTACCGCATTGAATTTAATCCGTAAATCCTCGTGTAGAATGAATTGGCTCGATCGTGCCTCGCTGGCCGAGTCGACGGGGCAGTCAGACGGTAGTATTTAATAGGAACAAGCGTCGGTGACGACCCCTCCTATACAACTAGACGACTACCAACCAACCCTTCGACGTTGTTCCCTAAAGCTGGTGGGGTACGGGACTAATCCGTCTACCGTAAGCTGCGGCGCGCGTCCACCCACACAGAAATGTTTCACAAATTCGCACTGAATTACCGTCGTCGGAATGGGTTCTGCATATTTATACCGTGTTTGCTAGAGATACACAATTGAAATAATATTTTAGTACATACGAAGAGAATATTCCCGTTGAGCCTCCGTGACGGCGATTAGTAACGAATTTACAAACTCTCGATAATTCGTTGATGATTCAACAATTACAGCTCATTGGATGTTTCGAATTTTAAAGTAGCACTGCTTAAAGACAAAACGGAAAAACAAATGAAAAAAAAAAAAAAATTCGCGACACTAATAATTTAATGCTCGAAGTACCCTTGAATAACAATTATCGCGATGTAATGATTTTTTAATGAATTCGCAACTAAGATATTTATAAATTTTGCTCTAAACTAAATATTATTATTCTGTTGACACGACCATTCTCGGTGATAGTATATCGTTATAGTGTAGTAGATAAACGTAGAGGCATCGCTAATGAGAAATCAATTTGGCAAGCATAAGCAGTAGGTACCAGTGTAGAGGTCGTTAGGGTCAGAGTCGCGTGATCAGCTCTCACATGCGGGGAACACGGTGTTAACACACGCATAGTGTGCTCGTACATGGAATCGGATCGCGGAGTAGAAACACAGAGCACAGAGGGAGACGGAGTTAGAGATGGAGATAGAGGACAGAGACGAAGCCAAGCCAAAGGGAGAAACGTAGTTTCGTGTGTGAAGGTAGGCAGCCCACTCGCAAACGGATATCGTTGGGAATCAGGCACTGCCCACTGGTTGAACGGCAAGCAACCGGAGCACCAGTAGTAACGTCCTGCTCCAGTCAGACGGCTACGATTTCATGTCCGAGCGTCGGTGCGAGTACGAGATTTCGAGCGTTTGGGGGATTCGCTCACTGGCATTCCGAAGCCGAGAAATTCACCCACCCTGTATTACGATAGTATTCTCCGTGTACACAGCAGCCCCGCGTATGTAGGGTACGTGTTCTGACCATCGGATCGATAGATTGACAAGCATTATTCCCAGATTATCTGTAAATAATCTCATGATCCGTACAGATCGGAGAGGCGTTGCTCTCATCAACAATTCACGATTCCGCGTCTAGTCTGTCGACGTTGCTCCATACGCGGATTCATCATATATACGAGACAAATAGACAAATATCCATATCAATACGACGTGAATGGGGTCTACGATGTGCGACTTGTTTCCTTCCCCTCCCCCACCCAACTGATTACCGTAAAACAGCAATGGTTAACAACGAAACAACTGTTTCGAGAATTTTGCACGGGATACAGACGCACCGAAACTCCAACGAATTATCTTTTCCCGCACACGTGCGAAACATGTATGCGTTGCTGTGTGAGTTCTTTTGAATTTTCACACCGGCATCGACGACCAATTAATCATACGTGCGTGTTATCCAGACGCGATGCACTTTGTTCGAATTAGTGAGACTTAGCGCGCCTGTCAACAGTCGCGACTGGCTGACTGCGTGGATGAAGCAATAACAAAGCGTGAGTTCACGCGTGTTGAATTCCCGATGCATAATAAACTCGGATAAAAGTGTTAAACAGAAGCGAAATACATCAATGCTTATAAGCGGAAAGTGGATTATGCATATTTTCCCTCTTCCATCGATCAGTCGCGTTTTCAGTTAAAATTCGTAAAAATCACAAAAAATTGTTATTCGATATTTTTTTCAGGATCATCTTTTTTTTTTCAATATTTTCCATCGCGTACCGGGTATTTGAGTTACATAATTCAAGCATCCACTGCCAATACGACGTGAAATATTTCAGATCTATGTAAATAATCGATAAGTCAATTGCCACGATAAATCCAATATGCCGAATATCATCCGCACACATCCAATTATAAATTTGAACCGACTTAGCGAAAATAAAAATCATATCCGTTGGTCAATTCGTTGCAAAAACTAATTAGCAACTAATTGGACGGGGTGACGATAGATTGGCCAATTATAGATTAATTTAACAGGGTTACGAGTTTCGTACGATTCAATGATACATTTTCGTGACAAGCTTTCGCGCTCATTGTTCGTTTCGATGCTGCTTTTGTCACAGAGAAAAACCGAGAAATGTATCTCTCGTACCACCCCGCTGTTATTGTACATACATACAGTAGTTTCCTACAGGAAAAAAAAACCAATCCCCGGGCGCCTACTCGTTTCATCGGATCCGCCGACAATACACACCATGGCAGTAGATATCGGAGACCGAGTAGCTGGAAGGAGAGCTTGTAAAAAAAATGTTTCACAACTACTACTTCTTTCCCCTTCCTTACCCTCAGGTCCTTCCGTCTATTTTTGTACTGTACTCGCTATACCTAGAGGCGATCAATAATGATACACATGTAGGTGGGTACATTTCTCATTAGCGATCTCCGATGCCGAAAGTGAGAAAAAGGTAAAGCAAAAACGAAAGATATGACGTAAAACTTTGTAACGGTTTGTCGTTTTTTAGTCTTTCTCTCCTCTGTATGCAGGAATGTAACTCGAAAAGTCATACAGATAGACGGAAAATTCATTTTTCAAAGTTCTCCTTTGCACCCGATATCGAGAACGATGGATATTGTGGCAAAGGGGGGGGGGGCTGCATTTGTCGGAACTCAAAGTGTGTCACGTATTCAGAGGGATAAAAGTACCTGCCGTGCGCTACTCTGAACGAGAAAAATCCTTCGACATTTTAACTTTGAACCATTTGGTATTGGCATCCTTTCGTTCTCTCATTTGCGCACGGAGCGCTAAGTACCAAAAAAAAAAAAGAAAAAAATAACAATGGGTTCTATTCGAAAAAGTTTGCTTGTATTTTCGATAGAAGGACAATGGAATATTGGTTTGTCCGCCAATATGTGTCACCAGGAAAGACACATACTCGGCGAAGTAGCCATCGAGTGAAAAAGTAAACTCTGATAGTTGAAATCTGGTGAAGCGAACTTAGTTTTGGTAAACTAGGATATTCCCGACTCAAGCATCAGCTCTACAGAATGATTGAGGAAAGCAGACATTCCCGGTTGCCGAGTGATTCTAGATAGTCCCGTCTACATTCAAACGTCTCGTCCATCTCACCGTCGTTCGATCTTACTTTATCGCATGCCAGCAACAATGTGCATTTGATAAATGATCAAGGATCCCATTGTGGATACACGGAGAAGGATTGTCTGTCTATAGCTAAAGCCCGAAACTCCCGAGATTCTGCGTTCTCATTCCGCGAAGTGTGGTCGTTCTGGTTATAGCATAGAACATCGGAGAACACGGCTTGGTCCGTTAGCAGGATCTCCACTTGCCTTGCGTATTGTGGCATGCGGTACTCCTGCTTCTGGTTCTCTGATTCACGGGTCGTTGTCTACCCGGTGAAACAACCCCTTGCAACCTCGCCGCGCACACCGGGTTCCCTCCACGCCTAGTCTGTTCTGTTTGTGACGAGTAATAGTTGTGTCGCACATTGTTGTGGAGATACGGAGCATCCCTGCCACCGCAACCGCCACCCACGACTATCCACTGATTTATTATCGCATCCTTGGCCATTGTAATAAACTGAATTAACCATTGATATAATTGTGTACACCAGCGGTGTTCGGGATTCCGTCCAACTCGGCGAGATGACTTGGGATGTGTAACTGTAGTACACTTATATACGCTACTGGTACGGATCCCGATGAACCTGCTGCCTGCTTGCCGCGACTGAAATTTCAGTCATATATAGATATAGATATATATATATATCGTCGATCTCCCGGGGTTCCTCCCTCGGCACTATAGCATTATTCATTCAAGGGATTTCCACGTCCAATAACACTCACGGTTGGAAGCTTGATTAACGGTCCGATTCACCTGAATAACTTGTTATAATATTAAATATACTCGGCATATATATGCGCGGTATGAATATCTGTATTACGTATACCGAACAAATGTTTAGCCACCATTTTGACCGAATTTAAAGCAGATAAACAACAAGGGAGCGGACGTCGATGTTACAGATTTCGAACGGTGAATTTAACTTTCACAAAAATGAAAAATAACGCGTTTGACTTTATTGCTTTTGGCGCACAAGGAGAACATTTTACATGTTGTACAGAGCTCACGAGAGCCATCAGAGCCAAAATATATATGTATTTTTTAGCAGGTGGATTGATGGAACGAAAAGTGGAAGAATCAACTCGGTGGCTACCAATGATGCGGAAAACTGCGCTCGTCATGATTGACTTTATAGCTTTTTGAGTTCATCCGTACAAAGGAAGAAATTTTTCACAAAAATTGAAAAAATCCCGACTGAGAAAAAGAGTCAAATAACAAATAATTATACCGCACAGAGATCGAGCGTCTTGCGAATCAAAGAGAATCGAAAAAATAGATCGCGGAAAATGGCGCCCAATCTTCGATATATTTAAAAGATTATTCCATAAAATGCCATTTCGAACATAACGTTCATAACGAACAGCTAAATGCAGGTGTTCTGAATAAAAAAATTGAAAGCAGTTGTCACCCGAAACGAGGTAAAGCGGATCAAAAAACCAAAGACCAGCGCGTAAGTCGAAGCGGATTCGTTTTTTCCGCTTTCTCTTTTGTTTCATTCGCCGGTAACTATTTGTACATTTCGAATTCTTTGTACTGTGAACATTTCGAGAAGACAGCGGAACAGTCGGACGCGGAAAGAGTCCAGAGCTCTTGAAAGGGAAAATACCTTGACAATTGCGAATAATCATCGAGCGAATTCACTTGCTTGAACGTCCGACCGTAAACGGGTATGGGCTTTACTCGGCTCTTCGCTATATACTCGTTTCACCTCCGTCCAACATCCATCCGGTACGCCCGACTAACAATTTCGCAGTTCCAATTCGCATGAAATCCTTTATCAATCGACTCTCGCCTTCCAGCAATTATTCACAGTAGCAGCTAGCAGGAGAGTTCGTTCGAGCGATAGCGCGGACACGGGGAAGGGTATGGCGTGGACGCCGACCAGAAAGAGACGGAGGTGCGGTGTGGCAGCTGAGCCGGCAGCTTCGCAAGCGCACCAGGGAAATTGGAATTTTCTCTTGGAGCCCGTTAACGCGAAACGAACGAACGAACGAACGAGCAACAGCTCCCGATACACGGTAGCTTACTTTTGTGGAACACGAAATCGCGGGTTATTACGGGAATGTTTGATGTGCAGACTACGCCCGATTGGGAGCGGTAAAAAAGAAGGAAAGAAATTTTGCGGTACAGAGCTTTGCCATACCACTATAACTATGGCGTATGTACGAAATTAGCTCCAAAAAGGACACAAAGATTGCAAAATAGTATTGCATCAAAGTGCAAAGGGCAAAGGGAAGCTTCGCGTACATGAATTGAGAATAGCTTTGATATCATTAATATTTCGATAGGCGTCTAAAAACAAATCCGCATATTAATCTTCCATTCGGAAATGTTAATTTAGAGAGAACCCAACGGTTGATTGACTCGCAGCGGTCTGATAACCGCGAGTTTACGTTTCTCCGGTCTTGATGAATGCATGTGGGAGGATAGGATGAGAAAGTCGTGGGAAGGGAAGGGAAGGGAGTGTGTGATGACGAGGAGAATGGGATGGTGCATGCAGGGTCAGGGTGGGGGGGAGGGAGGGAGATGGTCGACGAGTGTACAAATTATATCAATATGTATCCATTAAGCTTCTCCCAGCCCTCGGGGTAATGTTTTGGGGTTGCGGTTGCCAAGCGACGCTATGTGCTTCTGGTGTTTCGCTGGACGGAAGGATGAGATGGAAGTGATCGTGACCAACAAGCCCATGCTGTACTTATGTCCGCCACACTTTTTTTCTCCCTTTCTCGCCTCGTTCCATCGTTCTACGCCCTACGCTGTACCGGCACGACCACTTTCAAGGGATTACACAATCCATTACTATACAACCCTCCCAGTGCGGCAGAACGGCAGCTCCTGCTGCTCGCAGGATGATTTGATCCTCGTTCAAAAAAAAAAAAGAAAAAAAACAGGCTACAGGGTAATTCGGTTTCTTTTAATCGGATCGTGAAAGGGTTGCACTGCTCGGACGCCCTCATTATTTATATCATACACGAGACTAAAAAAATATTGCTTTGCATATTCTTCAGATCGTAAAAAAAAAATTTACGACTAAAAAAAAATGCAATGAATAAATGTTATTAATGAACACGAGTAAAATAACACATAATTTTTCGCATATTACAGTCGAGAATTTTATCTGTTAAGTGAATTCTCTCCCGATTACAATATGATAATTATATATTATTTTACACGATTTTGTTGATACGAATTATTCATTGTAATGCCCTCTCAGTCGGGAATTTATTAACGTTTGTTGATTATTTTCATTTTATCGTTTTTAGACTAAAAAGCGCAGCACTGGTCGCACCGAATTTGATCATACGATCGGTAATTTAGCCCTCTGGCGTTAAATTAACGAACAAATAACGCCCGTCATATATCGAAGAATTTCGATGTGTTTAAGCGCATTATTTTTTAAAGAATTTATCTCTGTCGACTTGCGCGTAATTGTGATAAAAAAAAAGGCAAAGTAAATTGAATGCCAAGAGAAATAAGAGGTTTGCAACAGTTTGTCAAGACAATTTTTGTGGCTTTCAAGAACATATCGAGAGCGAAAGACAACATTCCCGTTTTTGCCTGAAAAACAGTCGGAAGTTGAAAAAAGGTCAAATTTATTAGTATTCATTTCATTTTTTCATTTTCAATTCACTTTTTTATGAAAATTTATAAGTCTCGATACTTCACGCCCGTCTAAAAGTTTTTACGCGATATGATTGCTAATTGATAGATGTGGCGCTCGTTCAAGTGTTACGCGTGCGGAATCGAACGTATGACGCACGAAGTAAGACTAAATCGATCGAAACGTTTGGTCATTTATCACCGACAGTTCGTAGCCCTTGTCACGTTACATGTGTATTTTTTTTGCACGTGTAACGTAACGTTGTTTTATCGGAGTTCGTGTTTCGGAGTAAAATCTCTCGTAGACGACTGATAACTCGACCGCGTGGAGCAGCCAGCACTCGATCGTTATATCGGGAGAGAGAGCCAGAGAGATAGAGACGAGAAGACTAGACTGCCTGATAGATTACTTGACAAGCTGCATAGTAGAGCCCTTTAAAGATTTAATAGTGATTAATGGGCTTTCACTTCGGCTGTACAACGCTCTCTACGGATGAGATGCAGACAGACAGCAGCAGCATTACCTGTACTATTATTATAACTTTGGTGCCGTTGTTCAACGCTCAAAACGAAGTCATCATTTTCACTTCGCTAAAAAAGTTGGGATCGATTCGCGAATAAGCCTTTCGAGTAAACTGAGAATAGCTGGAAAGCAGGTTAATCAATAAAAGGCATAGCAACCAACAGCAATCTATCGACAATCGATTGTAAGTGGTCAAGAAAAATATTTGCGATAAATATTAAAATCTGGTATTTATTCATCGAATTTTTTTTTTTGTTTTCAAACATTCACTTCATCGTTGATATAACATTCCGACCGCAGGAATGACAAATTCGTGAACTTTAGTACTGTTAATGCGTCAGAAAATTGATGCCAGTATTACGTTCTTTTCCCTCCATCCTAAAACATACTAAACGACCGTTTTACGCCTAAATCCGGACTCATTCATTTTCTCAAATCTGAGACAGTTTCCTTATAATATTCTTTCTCCCCTCGAGAAAAAATACGATGATAAATAAAGAAAATATATGTATAAAGTCGTAGAATGAGATTTTGATCCAGTGGTGGTTTTCTCGCATTCCCCTACCCTCAACCCCCTGAAAAAGAGGGAGACTGAAAAAAGATATAGTGTAGAACGAGGCCAAGAGGCGCGTAAGGATAATAATCCTGGGAAACGACGTCACGAGAATTTACGGTGATTCTTTTGCGGGGCGTGGGTGTCGAGGGGAACAGAAACGACGATGCTTGGTGCAAGCAAAGAAGAGAAAAGGGCTCGTTTTATCTCGAGTAAAATCATGACAAGCGTGAGAGAATCGAGTGAACGAAAGAGAAAAGATAGAAGGAAGAGTAACATGAAGTGGTGGCGCTAGAGAGGCTCTAGCGCTTCGACAACGAGAAATTTAACGCCAGGCATCTCGTCGCACTCTCGGCGCCAACGAATTCAACCCGTTCCCCTCGGCATCCGCCTCACTCTCTTGCTGCTTGTACCTAACCCCCTTGTACGCGTAGACTCAAACCGACTGGAACGTGTCGGATTGTCGTCGTCGTCGTCCTCATTCTCATCCTCATCCTCATCCTTATCCTCGGTATCCCCATCACAGCCACACTGTGCACGAGAGAAGGATCCCGACGTGGCCGAGGTAACTTTCATCCCTATGGTTCAACCTTCTCCCTCCTACTCCCTCCCCCTGTTCATCCCCTAACCTTCTTTCTCTCTGTAGCTTGCCACCGTGAACCCGGGCCTTTCCGTCTACCTCGCCTCATGAATATTTAAACTGGATATTAAAGGTGTAAAATCACCGCAAGATCGTTTCCACCGAGGCCCGACGTGCAATCCACACGACCACCGCCCTCGGTCTCTGTATCTCTCGCTCTCACGACCCCTCTTGGCGCTCTCACTCTCTACGAACACAGGATAATCGCCCGAGACTTCGTAAGAGACGAGCAACCCTCTCACCGCCCATCTCTGGCGTGTAAAAAATGTCAGAAGACGTGGCCCGTTAAGGGGGATGTTTTAACCCCTCCCATCAGCCTTACCGAGCAAACGAAAGACCACAGAGAGATAGGAATGAAAAATTTTAATCCATTTTTCTCGAGATAATTTCAGGAAATGAAAACACACAAAATCACCTTTTTTTCTCGTATGATTGAATCAACTTATTTTTATTTTTTTACTTTTTTAACTTTGTCAGATATATTTATGAATTTTTCGTTGGTCTTTCGCGAGTTCCCTTGAGAGGCAAGTTTTTATGGTGATTTTATGCAAAATTTGTTTTAACTGCTAGATTATTCCTGCATACATAAAACACTACAGGTGGAGAGGAAAATTAAGAGGGCGAGAAGCGGGATGTTGGGTTTTTGAAATTTCGAGTACTTTCGCAAGGTGCAACGCGTTCTCTCGTCACTCTCTTGTTTTTCCTCGCTTCACCCGATCCTTCCTCATCCTCTATTTTCGCATTTCTCCAGGAAATTTATATTATATCGAATGCCGAGAGTCGCAACGCATGCGAAATACATCGCGATACGCTGCTATGATTCCTACCGATCGATACGTGAGAAGGAAAACAAAGCGATCACCGCAAAATAGACGTTTCGGTACTCGATCAGAATAGCCACCTCTCCCCAAATCGAACTTTCTGCGAAAAAGTTTACTGCGAAGTTTTCACGGGGCAACCGGGTGGTCTGGCAGTTTCAGTTTTGTTTGCTGCCGCGCGTTTCTCGATTATGGTACTTGGCCTCGATTTTCCTCGGAAGATCGCTATTCGACTTTGAACCATCACGACACCGGTTACTCCCGAGGTACACACAGTTCAAGCTGTCGAAGAAAAATAAGGGGGAAGAACAAGAAAAAACACGAATGAAAGAACGAACGATCATTCTCGGAAGTTTGCGCCAATAGCCGACGGCACTGGCGATAAATAATTTACGAGCTTTCCTGCTATTCGCCATGTAACGCGTTTTTCTCTTACGTCTCGCAGCTCTGTAGTGGATGAGTCATGTATATGTACAGACACTTTTCATTAATATACTACGAGCATACAATACATAGATAAATTTTATGCATCGATGTATGCCGATGCACAATTTTCAAAAGTCGTAAATAAAAATTCAATGGAAAAAGGTGATTTTATTTTCGTATAAAGTCGGCGTAGTCACTTCCGCGCAAAATGAAATTATTATAGAAAGACTTTCGTAATATTAAAAAAAAGATGCAGTTTTGGATATTCGATAAAAATGTACGAATACATTTTGCTGAAATAATCAGGAGGAGACGTTAAAGAATGGAATCCGCTGTGAGAAGATGATTCAAACGAAATTTTGGTTCGTTTATAGCCAATCCTATACGATTCAATGCACTCTCGATCAGTGTGGATGCGACGAACCAGTAGCGAAAGTGCAGGATTGGTCGGACGCGCCGATGTGTGCCACGTTACTATACGCACGTTCTAAAATTGACCGTCGACATACAAACGTAGGCGCACAAAGAGCCCATTTGGAACTATATAACGTGCCCGACGGTGGGCACACGCCACAGCTATAGTTTCTCTATCTACTGCCCTCGCGTACCGTTTTCATGCGATGCAAAGCCCGTTCAGCTGGTAAATTACAAGAGGGGGCCTATTGTCACAACTATCGAACCGATGGCAACGGTGGTAGAGGAAGTTTAATTCACCGAGTGCTTGTTATATTGCCCTCCCACGTCACGGAAGCCCCGGAGGCAGCCGAGTCCCGGTAGATAGCATTGAATAAACACACCGATGAGGACAGTAGAATTTGTCCTGATCGCCAATTGAAGTTGAACCGTTCCGAACCACATCCGAGTTTCATACTGCATATCGTTCGGCGGAAAATATTTCAACAATTTAATCTATAAATCAATCAATTTAATAGTCATCGTATCATGCGGTATTAAAATTAATACGAAGCTTAATTCCGATCGATCTATTTATATTACTGGAGATGAGCTTATTTTATGGTTCACTTGAAGCAAACGTGTGGAGGTCGATATTTCTTTTTTTACGAATGTTTCCGCGATTTAATAAGAACCGAGTTTTCTGCAGCAGAAATGAATATAGTATCGAATTTAAGCGGATTGAACGTTTAATCTGCAATTGAGAACCTTCAGTTACGAAAAGGATCCATTATACAATTTTCTTCATCACTATCTTTAGATGGTATCGATGTCAGAGACACAGAAAGTGAATAGTACAACGCGGAACGCACAGTACCCTAGCATCCTACCTTATAGACATCCGCCGGCTCTCCGGTATAGCTACGGGAGGTTAAAAGGTGTAAACGTCGATCCAACATAGCGGCGAGACTTTGATTTACTGGATGCACGAACATGGCGGGGGAGGGGATATGTTGTAAGTTGGCCGGAGCGTGCAAGAACCATCGACGAGCAAATGGACTCTACAGCACATATGTACAGCGAGAGGAAATGCCGAGATATATGTATACATGTATATATACTATGTATAGAAGTGAGTGAGGCCAACGAGGCGAACGGGCAGAACGCCAGACTGAATTAACTTCGAATCTACGGCTTAGGAGTTGCAAATTGAAGAGAGCAATATCGGGACGCCCGCGACGCCACACTTCCAATCTCTCACACCCCCTCGACGCCGGTCGACCAAACCCATCGCGGTATTCGCCTTAATACCACGCAGCAGTCAGCTATCCAGAAGAGAGAATCCTCTCTATGAGCGGTTAATCCCCCGAGTCAGCTGTTGGGAAAAGGAATAGAGCCTCCAGGAAAAGCATCCCGATAGTCCCTGAAGTACATATCATATACATTCTTTCTATCTATCATGTAGAAGCGACAGAAAGCTAATCTACTGAGGATTTCCAACGTACTGTGTCCACTTGTTTCTCAACGATATTCGCGGGATTATAAGATCTTCAACAATCCCTTTCATTTTTATCATATTTAGTCTCTGTAGTGTGACTTATGCGATATATTTTTAAAAGCTTGAATAGGAGCTTTAAAATGGAATATCTCGCTTTTTGTTGAATCTGTTGTACTGGCATTTCTCCCAGTGTTACGTCCGAATCAGCATTTCCTCGGTAAGTACGGTCAAGGAACAACGTTTCATTTTACACGTTTTGTACCATTGCGGCGCTTTATCCGACTTATTCCCTTTTCGAGTCTAACCTTTTGGAGAGAGAAACTCTTTACTCGGGACAGGGTAGAGAGTACGCGGAGTTGAAGATTTAAATACCTAAACCAAAAGACAGAATATGGCATACAAAAAGAGATAGAAAGGATCTCTCTTCTCTCGTGATAGCTATTAATTTGTTAAATTTGATTATTTCTAAGTTTCATCGACGAATAAAATTTTAAAAATCGCCAAACGTGATACCAGAGACCAAATCAAACAAACTACGAAAAAAAAATCGTTGGGTAATCCAAAATATATATTTTTTTGATTCTTTTTTGAGGCACGCGGCAAGGTAACATTCGCCGAAAAATAGCGCAAAAAAGACCAAATCCCCAAAAAAACGTACAACTCTCCGAGGTTGTCACAAAAATTCCGTAATTTTTCATTGAAGTCTCAAAAAGATACTGGTGCCTTTGTCGGATATGATGTAACTGTTATTCGCCGTTTTCTGTGAATTATGTTACACGGAAACCGTTTCTCACGACGCGCGCATACCAAGGCTACTTAACTATTCTCAACGCGTGAAAGCCACTCTGGCTGATTGGAAAGTTTTACTGTGCATCAAATAAGTGAGATTTCTGATAATTACTCCAGTGCCAAGTTCTACGCGACATTCGTTCGTAAAAAAATCTTACAACGTAGACGATTCGAAGAGATTGGTGTTTGCTTCGATCAACATACCGAATCGAAAAATTTATTTCCAAATCAGGAAAATAACAAAAATTGTTTACATTTGTAGATATATTGAAAGATATTTATAAATGTCAGAAATACTGTTATGGAATGCAAATTGGCCGTAATTGTTGTACATTTATATTTATGGTAACACTCGCTAACATTGGAACGCCACACGCTCGCGTCGTACAACACTTTCCGATCCATGTACTGGGTTGCCGATTCGGTCGGTCACCCATCCATCTACTGGATTGCCGATTCGGTCGGTCACCCATCCATGTACTGGATTGCCGATTCGGTCGGTCACCCATCCATGTACTGGATTGCCGATTCGGTCAGTCACCCATCCATGTACTGGATTGCCGATTCGGTCGGTCACCCATCCACGTACTGGATTGCCGATACGGTCGGTCACCCATCCATGTACTGGATTGCCGATTCGGTCGGTCACCCATCCATGTACTGGATTGCCGATTCGGTCGGTCACTCATCCATGTACTGGATTGCCGATTCGATCGGTCACCCATCCATGTACTGGTTTGCCGCAGGTCACTTATTCAATGCGGGCTCCATTAATAGCTAGTTGAAGATTCTTCGTGTAGATCGAGAATTAGCACATCAAGAAGTCGCGATTTTTTTGCCGCTTTCGAGAATCTATGCATCGGCAAAGGTATTCATTAAAGCTAAGATAAGGTGAAAGATCGCCAGGGAGATCGTCTGCAGGAAGGCGACGATGAGAAGAATGTTATGTATACATATATATGTTAAGATAGTAAAAAGGTTTGCTATTGAGCAGCGTGAGATGGCAAAGTTACATTCCACCAGCAGAGAAAAGTTAAGTTTCCCATAGCGCAAAACTCGGGACGTCTCTATCTCTCGTAACTAAACTTTCGCGCTCGGGTAATGTGACAAACATCACGCGAGCGGTGAGCCCGAGGAAAGAAGAAAATGGAGAAAGCCGGCGCAGTTTGCGAGAACGTGAGTGAGAGGTGAGGAGAGAATAAGAAAGAGGAAAGAAAAAAAAAAAGGACAAGAGGCAACAGTGCGCGGACAGCGTGGAGCACGGACAGAAGGGTAAGGGCGAAGCAAAGTTTTAATTGGTCTTGAAAACGAGTGGGTTGTCGCATTTAAAACAATCTCCAAACTTGCTCTGGTCTCGCCCTGTCTAGTCTCGCTCTCTTGCTCGTTAACTTTCTCACAGTCTTGGCTACAGAGTAGCTCTCTAGTCCTACCTAACCGTTCAACTTCTCGTCTGCCACTAACATATTCGCACCTTAAATATTACATATCAACTCGGAAATTTTCAAAATTCGTAAAAAGGATATCGCTTTTCAACAGTTCTCCGTTTGTTACACTAATAATTCCAATATACTTTTTTTTAATAAAAAAAAAAATACTCACGAGAAAAACACGAATTGAAAAAAAATGCCATTTCCTTCACGATCAACGATATCTGCTGAAAGGAGAAAAAATATCGAGCTAATATTTTTTTTTTTCGATTCTTCGCTACAGAAACATTCTTCCCCGATATTTAATACTTTTATTACTGCTGTATTCAATGTATAATTAATATTTTGTTTTTTTTTTTTTTATTAAAAAAAATTGTATTTAAATTCTCAATAAGCTAAACGCACTAAATCTACCGATTTAATAAATACAGTGAAAAGAAAGTGACCGTAAATCTTTCTCATTGCTCTTTCATCTCATTCTTCGCCGCAGTACGAAAATTGTCATTGCTCGTACGACGAGCGTTCGACTATATCTATATTCTCGTCTTTCACGCTATGGTGTTCACATACGTCACGATTTTGCTAGAGTGGTAGTTCGCTATTACGGTTGGGTTGGAGGGGACAAGAGATAGAAAGAGAGAAACCGAAACATGGGACGTGAGAGTTGGAGGAAATGAGATAAATCTACGAATGCACTGTACACCGCGTACATATATACTTTGCTACATTACATATATGGTATATAAATTGTATGTATAATACATACAGACATGTATATGTTGGATATAACCGCGTTGTATGTTTGGGAAGAGAGAAAGCCAACGGGTTAGAGAAGAGAAAATGAGAGGAGAAAGCTTGCGGAGGTACCGTGTACGCGTGGAAAGAAGATAGCGAGAGAGAAAGGTAACCTGGGAAACCCCGCCGGGTTTCCCATTAATCCGCGACCTGAACTCTGGTAATCCCTTGTATCGAGCACAACCGAAACGGGGCGAAGTGTAGTCGCGGGCGTTTTCCAACCCTCCGTTATACCTATTGGTCTGTAAATATATAGCTACGGTTTCATGCTACAAACTTAACTTCACTCGGCGCTCGTACTGTACTTCAACTCATCCATTCTTCCTTCCTTTCGCCTGAACTACCCGACGGATATGACATCTATATTTCTATATATACATTACAGTGTATCAACGCGTGTATCGGTAGCTTTTACGCGTTCGGACCAACGGCATTGGTTTCGTATATCCTTATCCCGCGACTCTCGCTAAGCTTAATATTCGCGACTCGTTCTCATCCTCGCTGATGGTTATTTTTTATGTTTTTTGTTCGGTAAGAAATATTGTCGGAAAGTAATTTTCATCATCCGTTAGCAGTTCACAGTTGCAAAACAAAGCACCCTATCGTTCGGCTCGATTTATGCCACACTGCTACGGACCATTTGCGCCGTTTTTGGCTCTTACTTCAAGTCACGCAATGGCCCGTAAATGGTGATAAAACATGGCACGGTTACAAAATTTAGCCAAGCAATAGTCGGTTGATTGAAATTTTTGGATGCAACAAAATCGATCTAAAAATTCATCTATTCGAAAGTAAAACAATTGACGGTAATTCAAGTTTTTTTATGGGTCCAAATTTAGATATTACTGTAATGAAATTCGCGTATTATGAGAGAAGTACGGAAATATCATGAAAGCATATAACGGCGGAGAGGACCGAAAAACAATTCTTTGTCTGATGTATTCAAAGCATAGCGGAGTCGTTAAACGCGGGCGTGTGTCCAATCCCAAGTCATATTGGATATTTACATGATACGATACATAGATATACGTATTTCGTATATACTTAGATACTTTCAATTTCCGCATCGCGGAGGATAATAAATATGTATACCGCCAGGATTTCCGCAGCTACCCGGGTATCTATAAGCTGGATGGGCATGTGGGGGGAGGGGTATGTCTTATACTCGCGGCTGTACATTTCGTGAGCAGTGAGACTTTCCACGAGAATTGGATTCATATTTCCTCTCGTACGGAGGTGGAACCGGCCCCCAACGTTCCAACGGAGAAACCGCATAGGAAATACGAGTCGTAACACCGGTATCTTGTATAACAAAGCATTCCGCCCGCGGATATGTATCAATTCCAAAATAAAACGAGGAACGGAAAATAATTTTTTGGAAACGCAAAATGGATAGATATCGTTAAGATAATGGTACAACGGATGGAATTCGTTTCGCGTTACTCAGAGGGGATAATATCCCGTTTTTACGAAAAATTACTGTGTTTAGTTTTGCCAGAAAACGAGCCAAAAGACAATGCGGTCGAGTTTCGGATTTTACGAAACGCCGCGAAGACCGATGAACTTTATCCCGTGGGAAAGTGGAGACTGAGAATTGTAACATTCCCTCCTCGTTTGTTCTTTCCATTGAGAACGTTGAGATTGTGTGTGCAGGTGCTGTTGGGGATGCGGATAGAGTGGAAAGGGAGATCCGGTGACAAAAAATCGGCGGCTTGTGGGCGAACGACGAACGAGAAAACGGCTGGTACCCGCGGAGTTCACCCTCGTGCCCGCCGCGGGATTGTCCGGTTTCACGATTCTTAGCCGGTGAAATTGATGGGAAGGACAGAAGCTTAGTGACCTACTATATTTCTCAGTCTCGGAGCGACTTGTAACCTCCGCTTTACCTCCCCCTCCCCCTCCTCCCGCCGATGATGCCACGCCCGCGGGATTCGCTACTGGGGATTATACGGATGAGCGTCGAGAATGAAATGACGGAGGGACGAAAAAAAGAAGGAAGAAGTGAAGAACGAAAGGAAAGAATGAAAAATTTCGGATGACATAATTCATTATCATTATTTTTCAGGGTTCTGAGCTGACATCAAACTGATCACTTTAAATTTTGCATCTTTACGTTGATCCGACCGATAAATGTCTTTTTTTTCCATCCTGAAAAATATATCGCGTGAAATAAAAAAAAAAGAAAATATCTTTGCGTCGTATTTGTTTTTCGTTGGTTTGGAAACAAATCGTATATTGCATCAATGCGCATATATATCGGCTTTTTACATTAAAAAATAATTATTTGTTTTTTTTTCGACTGAATTTTGAAGCATTTTGTACATACATCAGCATTTTTTTTTCACATAGATTTGTACAGTAAAACTACAAGATGGATCTGCGTATCGTATATGCGGAATTGGCGCGCGGATCGTTCCGTCCGAAATGTTTTCGACACTTAAACGTGCTCTTTCCGTTTTCTTTTTTACGAATGAAGTCAAACGTCGAAGATACGATGAAGGGCCCACGTCGATATCGGTGGGACATCGGTGAGCATCGCATAAAAAGACGGAGCTCTTTCCAACGTGACGAAAATGTTAAGAGGCAACCGGGCTACCGGTCTCGTGTACATTTATACCACCAGAAAGATGCGGTGTACCTACTTTGTAGACCTCTGCCCCTGTCGCGCCACGACTTGGCGTGAACATCCTACATATTCCAATATACCCGCTATATAACAAGCCGTCTATTTTCGCAAGAGTGTCGAGTTCGAAGCGATACATTTTATTTCCGGTCGTCTGAAAAGCAATTGTAGCTCTAACCCCGGACTTTCGTTTTCTTGGTTTATTTTTATTTTTTTCTCTTCCACAGTTACTTCGCGATTGGGTTCAACCAATTTACGACTCCTCGTACCAGTTGTCTGTTCCATAACGTATTTCCGTGTAACACGAAGCAATAAAAAAAAATCTAATACTAAGAAGCGCAATGGAAAATTATCGCTGTTACCGCAGAATGAGGTGTTACATTTTTTTCACACGTTTTTAGACCTGTAAACAATTTTTGGAATGAGGAATGCATTAGTCAGCATTTTAAGGAAAACGCGTCGTAACGAGCAAAGCTGTTCGTCGTCTCGATTGCTGTTCGAGAACTGATCGACGTTGACTTCTCGCTGACTCGCGATGCTTGGTATTTCCACGGAGACCCCGAAAGTGTATATTCCGCAGAGCTGGTAGAAGACGAGAATGGAAGGATCAGGGGCACCGAAGTCTGAGGCAAGAAATGGCGCAGCCGAAGGTATAAGGTAAAAAAGATGAGAGAAATTGTGTGACGGAGGCTTGTGGGTTTCACTGGGGAGCTGTTCAATGTGTCGACTCTAGGAAGGGCAAATCGATGGAGAAAGCGAAGAAGATGGGCAGATTGAGAGGACACAGAGGGATAGACAGAATGAGTCGATACTCCGAGGCACGAAGGGAAAAACGCGGAGCGAAGAACGAAGAGGAAGGATCGCGAGGGTATAATCGAAGATGGTTGGGAGGTTTTTTTGAAGAGTGTGAGGATGGAGCATACTGGGTACGGGATAAATGAGACAAACAGAGCGAGAATAAGAGGGACGGAAGCCGAAAGGAAGGAAAGAGCGAGAGACAAGCTCTGCGCGTCGTAACAGCGCAAGCATCGTACCCTTCCGGAGGTAAGTATGGTTCACTAAGAGATGAGGCTGAAGACCTCAAGCCCACGGCGTCTCGGTCACGCCAATATTACTCACTATCCTCCTGAGATGTGGCGAGAGTAGGGCGAGAGAGAGAGGGAGAGTGATAACTTAATTGATGCACGAGGAGCAATCTAACTCGTTCCGCATCACGATCGAGTGGCCAGCAGACGGAGGTTTTCCCTGCTTCTTACTTTGTACCTTCCCGTCTTCTACCTAAATCTCATTTCGGTTAATCGATGCGTGTCGATCCGCGTTATAACTGCATGTCAACGCGACATTTTTTGGAGACGATGGCATCGTTGACGGTCGTTGGTCGTTCGTCCAGTTGGTAAAATAGAATTCATCGAAATTATTTTGACTATATATAGTGTCTTTATTTCTTGGCATCCATCTTAATCTCAAAATTCAATAAAGTTTTTATAAGCAGCTTATCTGCTACATAGAAACGCGAATACAGTAGAACATCGATTATTCGAATCAATTGGGACCCACGGCTCGTTCGGATTACTGGAAATTTGGATAACAGAACTGTGAAGCTATGTTTAGCGATATAACGCGATATGTATAGAAAAAATTACAATACTCATATATTTCAAGTTGTTATGATATATATTTGGGGAATACGTGATACATCCCGAAATAGCCAATTTCCGCCAATTTTCGTTTGGCGCGCGAACGATGTACGTTTCTACGCAGCAAAATCGCGCAGTCGCTTGATTAGAAAAAGCTGCATGGGTCAGCATTCTTCCTGTTTCTCTTACGAGTCGAGACCCGTCTCAAAGGCAGCGAACGCCTCAGCATGGGAAGCTTTTAATTTAGCGTCAATTTCGTCGCTGCCATCATCGTCACTGCAATCTTTGTTCGCATTTGTTGACGAAAATGCGATTTTGGTTTGTTGTTTGGACCGCGCAATAATGTAGTTTCACGTAACAATATAAGGACACGAGAAGAATTTCACGGAATCGTTCGGATAGCAGAAACTTAACTGCCGCCGGTTCGAAAAATCAGAAAATCGAAGTTCTACTGTACGGTCATTCCGATGAAAAAAAAATTCTTATGCTTCTTGCTTACGGTCGTCAAGCTATATACCGATATCTAGCAATTCGACATTCGACCATCGCATATGTCCCGAGATTAATTAAATTTTCGAAAAATTAACCGATTCCAAACGAAAAGATTCTTTGAAGCTTATATGCATCAATTAATCCCTTTTCGGTAAAAAAAAAAAAAAACTGAGTATGCATACTGTTGGATATACGCATTTCGAATCTCCGTCGTAACGCTCAAACGTCTCCGGATTCCATTAGCAATTGGGTATAGCGGTCACTTCGATGTCGATGAAAATCCCGTAGCATCTGTGGAGTCGGACACGAAACATCTACCGATGTTTTTTCAGTCCAGAAGTTTTTGATGTCGATTGCAAGCGAAATGGATTCCCGTATTCCAAAGAACGAGATGAAAATAGAGAAGTTTTCGTAGCCATCACATTCGCTTCTGCTGTCGTTGTACCTAATACCACAGCATAAACTATACACATAGTGGTACAGTTGCAGCGCATTGTTGTTTTACAGTCATGATCGTTGAGCCGAAAGCTTCGATATATCCGTTCGCGGATCTCTCGCATTCATGCCTGGCGAGATGGCCGAAACGCCGTCGGGTTGGTTGGTTTCTCTCTATTCCTCGTGGACAGAGTAGACCAGAGTGCAAAAGTATAGACTCGACACAAGAGAGACAGTAGAACCCATAACCGTATTACAGGTCGAACGGGTCGGAGTGAAATGGTCTACCGGTGACGGTCGTTACGAGTGCTGGAAGAGAAGCGCCACGCAAATAGTGGAAAGGGGACGTCGAACGGTGGCATGATGAAACGAGAGCGTAGAAGAGAATGGTTCTACTGGACCGGGGTATATCAGAACCCTCGGAGTGTACAAGCGACGAAGGACAGATGGAATCAAAGTGAGGAAAAAAAGGAGATGGAAAAATCGTCAACGTCGAGATGACGCTATAGTGGCGCGTAAACGGATACAAAGGTAGCATTGGTATTGCCACTGACGGAGGTGAAAGGGATCTGAGGGATGTAAGCATCAGAAGGGTCGACAATTGGGGGTGTAGCGGAGAACAGTGCAATTTGCTCGCAACAAATGTGCCAATCGGTTGGCGGAACGACAGGACGAGGAGACGTTCGATACACGATGAAAGAACAGACAGCGTGAAAGGGCACGTAGATGGCACGGGAAAATGGGGGCAGAAGAATAAAAAAAAAAACAGAGTGAAAGGTGAATGCAAAAGAGAAAGAGGAGTGGACACGCTGTTAGGTGAAAAGCGGAAAAGGAAATAGTATCGATTGAAAATACCGATCCTATCGTTCCGACAAGCTCACGGGCTGTCTTTATATACCATAGCCGTCTAGAATGTCCGTTTTCGGTCAGCCCGGAGTGTGAGAAAGAAGAAGCGATACTGCCAACAGCGATGTCTGGCATTCCATCGGATCGACGTTGAACGACTAATTTCGTCGTTTGTGAAAGCGTCACTCTCCTTCAGGGAAGGCCTTTTAGCCCTCTAGACTATCCATACGAGAGAAGAGCGCTGTTTGGACCAAACCGGATGCTGTCGAATCTAAATGAATGTGAGAGGAACGTATTCCGGTCTCGTACCCTCGCGTATCCTACATACCTCAACATAGATTCAGACAGTGCATCCTGTGTTCCGAGTATAAAATAGCAATCGTTTTCCAATCATTCTTCGAATTCAATTCATTCACAGTTTGATTTCTTGTATCTGTGTTATGGAAATTTACTCGAACGCCCGCTACAATACATTTTTGGTATCTCGCACCTCCCGCGAACATTCCGCACGCGCTAACGGAAAATCCAAATATGGAGATGTTGGTGTATATGTGTGATGCGTGTCAATATTGTCGTATGACGGAAGGTCATTCATCGCAGTGTTAAACTCCCCTTCGCATCGCTCGCATGAACAATTTAATCTGGAAATTGACGTCGAAACTTGTACATAAATACCGTCGATCCTCTTCATCAGCCTCGTTAAGGGTGCCACAAGTTTGACCGGCACCTGTCCCATTGTCTCTACAACCTGTAACGGCTCGCAGCTCGGCAAAGCTTTGGCTGTACTACACCGGGAGTGAAGCGAGCGTAGGGAACGAAACGGAGGTAGCTCGACGCCCGTTAACTCTGGTCGGCGGTCACGAAGTTCAACGAGGCAACCACCCCTCCGTCCTCTCCCCTTCCGCGGCTCGATGGAAAGGGATAAAGTTGAAAGCCGATTCTACGAGGGGTCGTAGACGAAGGCGAAAGCGAGAACAGCTTGGCTGCACGGACGACAGGAATTCAGAAGGTAGAAGAGAAGCACGGGTGTGCCTTCCACTGTTCCTATTGCTATTGTCGCGGTTGCACGCTTGTGCCACGCTGGCACACCATCGTAAGAGTTTGTTTCGTACAGAAACACTCGTTGCGGCTGTTGCCTGTCGTGACCATGCACCGAACCGTTGGCCAAGCTTTCTCGTTCTCTACCGTCGTTCCTCCTCAGTTTTCCCCACTCGGCTTCCTTAATACAATCCGAAAGGGTACCTAACAATCTTTAATTGGCAAACGTGCCACAAATAATTATCACATGGACGAGGGAAACACACGCGTTGCGACCTCTGCGGGTAGTTGCACACGGATATATGCGTGGAATTGGATTTATCATACACAAGTCTCAAGCACATAGAATTTTTTCTTGCTTGTTCACTACCAATACGAACGCGACGCGTCGTTCGCTTTGTTAACCCATCAAATACGGATGTCGTAAACGCGTCAGAATTTTTGATGGGACATTATAGTAAAAGTATCCATTTGACTATGCAAAGTGGAGACATTCTGCAGAAAATTGGAGAAGACCCTTTGAGGGTCGTTTTTTTATGGTTTCAGGAGATATTGCTTACGCAGTACCTCATTGATGTTACGAGCTTAAGAAATCAGCGTTGTACGTGGCCAGCAAAAAGTCTTCTGTACATGAAGGGTTAACGAGTTGGTAACGTGGGGAACGTTATTTGCCGTGTTACCCATTAAAACAGCTATTTCCGACAATAAAACTCTCAACGAAAGTCCAAACTCGCGATCATGCAATGAGTTTAGGGGGCAGAAATAGCAGCATAATGGGGCGAGGAGGGGGGATCACAATGTCAGACTCTATCTAATGCAACGATCTTATGCCAAATTAACGGGGCAATAAATCATAAAACTTTCACGAATCGTGCATAACATTGTCGCATTTAAGTCAATAATAAACTTCAAGATTCATTCGAATGAACAAAAAGAATCGTATATAGAAAGTCGTTTCATGGGGAGTAAAAGTAGTGTGAGACATCGTATTTTCAGGGTTTGCCGAAGCCAAATCAGACGGTCAAATTTATCTCCTTTCAACTTAATCCTTTAATACAATACCTGATCTGTAAAGTGAATTTTTCCCAAGTTAAACCCATCTGTGAAGTTAAGATAAAACTATTTCGGAAGTTGCCCTCTCCACACTGTTCCAACGCTTCGCCTATCTGTGTTCGGACTTTACTATGAGAGGCGCAAATAATCGAAAAAAAATGAAGAAAATGCAACCTGAACGGATTTTGAAGCGGTCTATTGAAGGGACTATGAAGGCTAAAAACGAACTTTGGTATTCAATTTCATCATCAATTAGTTCCGATTTGATTACCTCAAATGGAACTACGGCTCAGAGTCCAGCCATCCGCTTTTGTGCTATCGAGAGAACTGAGATAATTGCATCGCTCGTCAAAAGCGTGTTAACAAGCATGTCGATTCGCGAAGCGATTGTCACCGAAGTATAGTAACAAATTCAAGGCTGTCAGTCAAATGCCCTTCACCAGTCACCCAGGACACAGTGAAGTTTGATCATTTTCGCCATAGAGCGTTAGATAAACGAAGATGCGCGTTGCTACAGCCAAACCGGAAACTTGACTCTCCAACAGTCCGAATCGACCAACGAACTTTCAAGAGCGATGTCCAATTATCGCATCTATACCGTCCGCGATTCAGGTGCATTCAGATATCTCTACGTAATTAACAATTATGCCATCATGTCTTGCGTACGTATTATTCGTGTCCCCAGTGAGCTTTTCATGACGGATCATATGCGCCATACATTATTCGCGCAACCAATGAATACCGTCGCTATAAGTTCCCTCTGTGCCAATAACGTTAATGGTTTTAATTTAACGTACACAACTCGGAATCGAACACATCGGCGAGATGGTCGTCCAACAAAAGGCCTCGTGAATTGCACGCATACACCTACACACTTACATATGGACGGAATATGCAGCGTTAGGCAAGTATCCGGTGAGTCTCTGGTTGGGCGCAGGAAGAGGATGCAAAGTGAGACGATAATTGGTGTTACCTGAGGAATTATTATCGTCGGACAATAAACACAATGCAGCTGATCCATTTACATATCATAAACGTTATTAACCGCGGTAGCGTGCATCGAAATTGCTACAAGCGATATATGTTGGCAGAGAGTCTATTCGAGTCGCCTCCCTCCCACTGACAAAACCTTAATATCTATTGTTAGCCTCGAAGCAAACCCTATACTTAACCGTTGTGTGTGTAGTCGGTCAATCATTGCCCGGGGATTATTAGATGGCGATTATTTGACCGTACGGACAGCATCAATGAAGGCACGTTAATAAACAGGAGGCCCTCGATGAGAAACGGAGGAGGAGGAGGAGGGCACAGTAGAACGTGCAGAACACTATCTCTCTCTCTCTCTTGTCGATGGATTCACCCCCGGCGATTCCTGCATGTGCCCCCAACCTCACCCCACGCATTTCGCGAGCTGCGCAACGCTCGAGACCTCCGGGCAGTATTCATTCCATGGGTCCTGACCGTACGTTGGAAACCCGGAATTTCGATTAAAATTTCACTTTACCGCACGCACGCTGCACGCATTTGCGTTAACATTCCAATCGATTGAGCCTCCACCGCACGAAAATCGCTATTTCACGTTTACAACTATCCGGTACTGCCAGCCGATGCATTTCGAATAATTTTTTTTTTCTTTCCAATTTTTTTTTTCGATACCTCTATAATTTAACGTCTGGCCGCCATTTGTTTTTTTTTTTTTACCCCGACAACGTAAATGTTGTTGTCTTCGTTGTTAAGAAGAGAAGCATACAACACGGGGACTCGAACAACAGTGGCAACTCTACCGTGCAGAGTCCGTACTTTCCTCTGTCCATCCGAGATAATACCATTTTCCGAGGACCGTTATAGCCTAACAGCGAAGTGAAGTTTTCGTCGGCATAAGCAACTGCTAGAGGCGGTGATGTTGGACGGTGCCGTACGTCACGTCCGGTCATACGTACAACATACCGCTTTTGTACAACCGGCTTTTACCGGTATACGGTACGCTACGACATTCATACACATATTCATCCAAACTTCTATGCCCCACAAAGACGAAACTAGTGAGATTCCCTCTTTTCAATGTGTAAAACCGAGCAAAAACGCAGCGAGAACACGCGGCGCTGGCGTGGGAGCGTCCGCGAAGATTCAATTTCAGGACATTCTTTTATTTACTATACGGGGTGGCGGTCGAGGCTTTTCCCAAGTGAAAAGAGTCCGAAACGCCGGAGACGAGACACGCGAGAAGTGAGATAAAAACCGTACGCGAAGAGCCTCACCCTCTCCACCGCCCGCACCGCCACCCCTGGAGTTTTATTGAATCAACTACTTTACAGTAATTGTTCGCACTAATAAAAGAAACAAAAAAAAGATACAAAACGGAAAAGAAAACAAGAACTCGAAGTATATATCGTGTTCGTGTGAGGTGAAGCTGTACGACGGACAAGTTTTATAGTATCTCAAGTGAAAGGACGAAACGGACGAGAGACAGTACCGTAGATACACAGTATACGTGAGACTAGTTCTTTCCGCGACTATCGCGCATAGGTGCAGTCAATGCACTTTCTATCTCTTCGAGTCGGAATAGAAACTGGATGAGTGTACAATGGGTAAGGGTATCTTCCTACTGTGCCGATAGAGCCATCGAATAGACACAGCGTCAGGGGTGGGACAGTGGATAAAGTCCTCTGGGAATATCTATTGTTTTTCTTCGGTCTCCGGGTGTGCGGAGAGAGCGTTGAGAGTGCAGCCGAGGAGGCATTAGTGCCTCTCATAATAGTAGTGTAGAAACACACAGTGCAGGGAATAGAGAAACTAAGAGAGGCACGCATTCACGCAAACACCGAGACAGCTCAACGTCGACAAATAGTGTGCCAGTAGGATGCGATAATAGTATTGGTGCGCTTGCTGTACGTAGTTGTTACGTACAGGGTTAACAGAGGTACGTACGGCTATTGATGCACTCACGAGAGTAATCCACCCCTTTAGTTAGATCGTCGCGGCTGGCGGAAGCACGTGCTTTCCCCGCCACCGATGTGCTCACTCGATCGCTACGTTGATCAAGTTTGTCGATTGTCCAGGTATTAGTCGACTCTCTCTCTATCCATCGTACCCGGCTCTGTTCAATCTATACACCGTACCATTTCGCTTAGTACTGACGGCTCGTTCGGCGTAACTGTGATTGCGGATTATTTTGCCAATCAATGGACTTTTTTTTCTGTAGAACAACGTTTCTTCCATTACCCCACTCCGAAGAGAAAGCTTAATCTTACGATAACAGTCCAACCCGCTTCCAGCGTAGTAGAAAGGATCAATAGCGATCGGTTTAATGGTAATTTCAGAGGAGTCATTCAACAAATAATTTTAAAAAAAGTTTTTTTGCAATTCGCCATATGCCGCTTGACTGTAAGACAAACATTATCTCGAATTGGGTTTAAGGGTTAAAAATTTTACTCGAAAAAAAAAAAAAAAATTAACTACTTCTGCCCCGTTAGCCTTTTCTATGATTTTTCATTATCCGTCATCTGCACGAAAAAAATGGTTTCATCCCTCCTTCATCCCCCTTCTTTCGCCTTGTGTATTTTCGTGAGTAATTTTCCCAGTGATCACTAATCTATGTTTTATTTTCATATTAGTTCTATATTTTTTCTTTATTCGCGCGATTTAATTGCATAAATTAGTTCCGCAAAGACATGCTAATCGCAAGGGAAAAAAACCCGTGGGGAGGTCACTCGGAGTGAAAAGATTGATCGGAATGAAATTAAATATATTAGTATCTGAAAGAAGAGCCCTCTGAAAATATAATTTGTCCAAAGTTAATAAAATAATTGTAAGAGAAACGGCACTAAAGGCAATTTACCAGTCATATTATAATTTAACGATGATTTAATACGACGGTAAATTACGTTGGTAATTACAATTATTTTCTCGGAGGTTGGATTTATTCAGTGGATGAATGGAGGGACTGCGAGTGCCCGGACAATTGCGAGTCTGGTCTCTTCGCTGTATTATTGCTTCCCGCACGTATTTAAAGGTTCTGTGTATACGTACCTGCAAACATGTACGTTTTATACGGAATGCCAAGTATATGTTTATATAATATATAGACTGCGATGAATGCCGCTTCCGTGAGAGGAGTTTTGCACACTACTCTTCTTTTTTTCCTCACCTCGCACTCTGTTGCATTTATTCGCGGAGGATGTACGCGTCGTTAGTCGGTACTTCTCTCATTGCTTCCTTAAAATGCAAACCACGCGACATGACTAACTACTTCTGGGTCGGGATGCGCGGTAGGCAAGAGTCAGGAGTTGCTCGAGGCCAGTGTACGAGAGGGTAAGCAATAACCCGCCACCCTCGTCGCCCCCCTCCCCCTCACCCCTCGAAGCTCTGGCAGAGGTTGGCAGCCACACTGCTGTACCTCCCGCACGATTTTCCCGTCGTAAGCTCCTCCACGCAAAGTCTAAGCAACTTGTGCCGCGCGTAACTCACCCCTCTCTTGCATGACTGCGTGCGTCAAACTACCGCATTGATGACTGAGAGGCAAAGTCACAACTGCGCAAGCGCACAAGATAATTTTTATTTAACTGGGTCGACTTTTGAAAAAGTTTTGCAAAGCGATCTACATTAGCCTCGAAGCCACTCTCCTACGACTAAGTTTCTCCCATCGAAACTCTCGTGCGCAAACGATTCGTACATTTAATTTGCATCCTTTTTATTTCACTATTGGCTATTTCAGTAATTCCTTCCAACGAGGAGTCCAATTTTTTTAATTTTATTTAACCGGTGTCTCAAGCGTTTTCCGGAAGTTTCACCTCAATAGTTCGAAGCTGTCTCGAGTTCGAGAATTAATGGAGACTTTTTTTTATATGATATATGAAATATTGAAAGTTACTTGAGACCTGATTACCATTGGCGATTCAGACGGAATTGATTGGTAAATATCTTTTCATTCTTTTCTTTAGCGCACAGAGCCGCTAATCGCTTAATTATTTTTTGTATATCGCACCAATGTTTTCCTTCCTACGACGAAGGAAAATTTACGATGTAAAGTATCACAGAGTGGAATTTTAAACACGGAGAAATTTCTCTCAAAATGAGATGAAATTTTTTAATAGCAAAACTCTTTGCTCCCCGGCGAATACACACTGAAATATGCAAACTCTCTATCTCCCGGCGTCCGTCGTGTTGCCCTCTTGTATAATTCTCCTATCATTAAAATCATGGATAGCATTCACTCGCAAAGTTACAACATTGCCGGTGTAAGTTACGCCCGAGAAAGTACACTTTCTTCAACATAAGAGTCAAGTTACGACAGGTTACGTAAGGATGAGGTACAGCAACGACAATGAGTTAAAGGACACTGTGCAGAGGGTCGGAAAATTCGCGACGAAAGGTTAGATTAACAATGTGAACATTTTATGAAACGTGTATCGATGTTTTCCATGTGGATGCAGAAAATTTGGGACATTTAATAGAAAATGACGATTGCCGTTTCTTTCCTCTTTCCTCATTCGCGCTTTCATTACTGTCGTCCGATGAGAACACCCACAACGATGTTACGACGTTTCGATTCTACTTCGATAACGACTACGTCGACGATATTTGCCTTGTTAGACGCAAATAAGGGGACTTCCATGGACCGCGAAAGAGGATGTCCCAAGCGTCCATAGCCTCTGCTGCCGGCATTCGGATGAATAATTTTCCGAGTAGGAGTTTCCTGCCGCAGAGAGGGATTCTACCCTATAGTATATATACATATACACCACCAGATAGATGAGGGTGAGTTTTGAAGGGGGCGAGGAAGGGGGTAAGAGAGCAACGTGTAGTACCCCCCGGCGAAGATTGAGGGTTGGAGCTCCGCTTCTACATCTACCGCCTCTGCTTTTGCTTCTACGATGGTGCGGAGAGGCGCCAAGGATTGCTGTACTGCTGTGCGAGAGGGGCAACGGAAGAGGGTGTATCGGTAGTAGTAGTACGACGACGAGAGAACTTGTACGTGAGAAGGTGAACAAAATAAATATATATGTATACATATATGTGATACATATATAAATAGATGGAATAAAGAGAGACAGAGATGCTGCAATAAGAGTAAATAGGGGACACCAAGTTGACGACTCAAGTTTGCGAACACTACGTCCGTAAAGGAAATCCTGAACGAGGTACTCACTACTCTTATATCTCTGTCTTCCTCTCTTTGCTCCCACCAGCGCTCTCCTTTCTCTTTCTCGCTTTCGTTCTGCTTCTCGTTACTTCCTGATCCTCTTTCGTGTCCTCGAGTACGTTTTTCACTCCGCTAACAGCCTTGTTCGCTCCACGCTTGCTTAGTACGCGGGAAATACAGTCGCGCGAGTTACACTCGAGCCCCCAAAGTGGAACGACGAGGCGAATTCGGAAGGAAACTCACAAAGAATTGTAGCTTATTATACGAATTCCAAAAGAACACGGTCGACATTTTTCTGTCGTCGACTTTTCTTTCGGCTATTTGATTTCACGCGACAATGAAATTAATTTAACGTATATATAGAGTCGGTGCCCTCGATCTATGATTGTAATAATTCGTAATCTGAGATCTTCAATTTTTGCATAATTTAAAAATAAAATTATGGATAGAGACCACAATTTGTATTATATTATATTTGTATAAAATAGAATTAATTTTCGAATCATTGCATGTATCTTTTTCATTATCGGTTTATCTGAAGGTCGCGAAGCAGGAAATAGGATCAGAGAAACAAATCGTTGTTTGTACACTTTACAACCTTTTTTTAATTATCGATACACAGGCAATTGAATTTTTATTTTTTTCCCCGATGTTTATTACATTTGTTTCTTTTGATTCATCTAGTTGAATTCTATCGAAATATCGGTTGATCAATTGGATGCCAAAGGGCAATGGAAATGTCGGTCGCGATTTCTCCCAACGAGCGTTTCAGGTTCGTCGAGAACTCTCTCCCCCGTAGGCGTGTTCCACGACCGACCCTCACGCCGTCCGCAACTACTGCGGTAATTGCTCTCTTCCTCTGTTGGCGTCGAGAGGTCGACGTTCGCCCTGACGGCCCATCGAGCCTTTCGTTCCCTCGCGTTTCACTCTCAGTGGCTGAGTTTCCCATACTGCTCTCTATGCCCACTCCTTTTACGATGTGCTATATGGACGGTTTTACGATTTCATGCGGAGAGAGACCAAATCAGTTGGGGGTAAATCGTCAAAAGCCGCAGCACACACACCCGAGCGTCGACGGATGCGAATGATGACGCGCCCGATGGGCTTCAACGAGAAAGCTCTCTCTTTCCCCCCTGTGAGCCATGTCTCGATTGACCATCTTCTCGAGCGCGTTTTCATTTCCGGTACCTGTTTGCGGCTTTGGTACGGTAACAGAAATGATTGACGCTTCTGTACGTTGATTCGTACCACTTTGTTGTCAATGTAAATTTCTAACGTTTCCAATTACTTAGCCTCGTGATTGATTGATTAATCAACTCCTGACAGTCTTTGTAGTACTGAAAGCCTTTGTACAGAAAGACGGAAATTATATGTTCGATTAAGGTCGCTTAGCTTTGCCAATTTCTTGTCGGAAAATTTCGGATACAATATTCAATAGCGGCTTTTAGAGCCGAATTTCTACGATGACGTAGTAAAAAATTGGCAATAAAGCTTCGTAGAGTCTTTATATATAAAAAAAAACTGAGTGGGTTAAGGAGTTTCGAAAAAAAACTATTCTACATGTAAAGAGTGAAAAATGGAGCAGATCCGTTTAAAAATATTAAGGTTTCTTAAGTCGAAAGAGCACTTAAAAAAGAATATCTGAGCTGCGCTCGAATTACCCTATAGTTAGATCGATGAGGAGCGAATCTTTCCAAGATGGCTTGCGGAATACGCCGTTTACATATTAAACTATTATAATAACTCGCGAGCTACAAAGGGGTTGACAATGTCGAACGCGAAAACGACGGCCACAGACGACTACGATGTTCTCGCCCCGGTCTTTGTAAACCACCGAGTTGTGGAGAATAACGTCGTTTAAACACTCGGTAAATACATAGTAGAGACCGCCAATCCTACTCCTGAACCCCGTGGAAACACGTCTGTTTCTGGGCGACTATAACGGACGCCCGAGAGACGTCGACGAATAATGTTCCTCTCCCTCCCCGCAAGCGAGACAAATGGCAAATCGATGCTTGCTACCCTCCTCCCCGACACCGGAGCCGCTGTCGCCATACCCGTCGACGCCAACGGCCTCCGGGACGATGCTCCGGTGTCGAGACACGAGAGGTGCGCGCTGGCAGGGATACCAGGATAAATAGTCTCGCTAGGTGACGCGTATGTATCTCTCCGGACACAATGACTCTCTTGCAAACTCGATTTTTCCGTCTTTCACTGATGGACGTAAAAAATTTCGTGCAAATTTGCATTTTCAAAAAAATTTTTTTTTTAATATTCACTAAATTTTAAATTATTCGACCATTCGCAGATTTTAAAATATTCATTTATTTTTCATGTTTATAACGCAAAAAAAAGCTTTTTTCACGATGGAATTAAAATGTATCGAAACTCGATATTAAAAACACGTAGTGCATTTATCGAGTATCTGTGAATTTTTTTTTTTTTTTTAAATTGAAACTTTCACGCATAGACCGCCACAAAATGGAATAACGAAACAACAAGCCCCACCAGTGAAGCTTTAACACGGTGGAAAGAGAAACACCGACACGAAATAGTTTCGAAGGCACAAGGGAATGGGTTACAGAGCCCTGACGTCGGCTATCCCAGCACGTTCCACCTATATATATAAATGTATATATAGTATAAAACCATACTACATATATATACATATATATAGTTGACAGTATCCGCAGCATGACTACCGGGCCTCCGACTGGCGGGCTTCGTGTACATCGGTGCAACGCCCGTTGCATAGTCGCTGCTGCTCTGCTGCTGCATCACGGTGGCCGATGGGAAACCGCGGATAGCTTCGCGTATCCGGGGTATACTACCGCAGATTATATACGAATGCCGCCGAATGAGTAACGTACAAACAGTGCGTTAGAGTTTGCCAGGCGTACGTTTGCCCCACAGCGTACACTCGGGACTTGACGTGCCGGACGGTGCATGAAGTGCAAATCGTCGAGGCGCATACTTCCTTTCAATCTCTGTTCCTCCTATTTATATTGGTCGATGGGTGTGCGCGTGTTTTGTTTTGCAACAATTTTTTTTTATCATCGTTGCCCTGTCTGTTTCGATCGTTGTCTTGTGTGCGTTTTTTTTTTATTTTCCGTTTTTTTTTAGGTGCGTTGTTTTATCATTTTTTTAACGATCGACGGGGGATGCAAGAGTGAAACATGGCAACCTGACAAATTGATTGGCGTGTACGGATCGAACCGGAGGTTATGCTCACCAACATCCGCAAATTGACAACCCCCCGAAAATGGCAATATTTTATTTTGTAAAATCATTGGTCGAATAACGTTCAATTATATTTTATGTATGGCAAAGAAATAAAGTTACGATTTTTTGGAAACGAAAAAGGCATTTCAAAAGGCATCAGGAAAAGGGATTTTGTGAAGGTTAAAAGGGAGGTGGCGGCCAAAAGCACCGCAAGGCGAAAGTGGTGGGAGGAGGGGGAGGGGAGGGGTTGATAGTTTATTGAGGGGAAGCAGTTAGACAAATAATGAGGGTTCTTTCGGCGCATTTTCCCTTTCGCACATCATCTTCATATATTATATTACGGTTCTTTCAAACTAAGGTATAGAATACGCTTTCGAATAACTACGTCTAATGAATCTTTCATTCAAATTTCTCTCCACACGTAGCTTGATATCGCGTATAACTGGCATGGAATCATTTTTCCGTGGGTAACCGACTTGGGTGATTGATCCGTCAAACTTTGAGTACAAAGGATTCGGCGAGTTCCATTCAGGCGACAAGGAAGATTCGCGGAAAGAATATGAAAGAAACGGGGAGGGAGCGAGGGGAGAATAGCTCGAAGTTTGGGAGACGGTGACAGCGACGAGTGGCGTTGAGAAAACGGGGACAAGAAGCAAAAATGGAAGGGCACGGTCGGGTTTTGTACCAGTGGAACACGGGGAGCGGTGAGTAGCGTGAAAACTTTAAGTCAAGACACAATGGGCCTTTTCGCTTGTGCCCCAGTGGTGGAAGACCGAGCCGAGCCGATAATGCAACACAATGTAAGGGGTGGTGCATGTATATGTTCCGCGGATGTTCTACATCTTTCCGACATACACTAGTCTCATAGACCATTTTCGCTTGTACCTCCCGTGTACTCATACCGGTCATATACACAAGATCGATACCCCTTTCATTCACTTCACCATACACAATCTCGAGTACTCTTCAGTCAGCTACTTCGCGTAACTTGTTCCTTGGGCTATTGTATTCGATTTTCCTATCCGCGTGTTACAAGTTACGTGTTATAGAACCCTACGTGCATTGCCACGGCAACGAGGAAAGATTCGGGGAAAGGGAACGGAGCAACTTCTATTGCGAACGAATATGCACTTGAGAAGAAGAACCCGTCGCTCTTAAACTTTTCAAAGAAAAACGGAGCGTTAAGAGAAGCAGAGAAAAAAAAGGTGATGCGAAGCAGCATGCTGGCATAGTTATCCTACACCGGGTGTCGGCGTGTCTTTGTAACACTTTATTAAGCGAGTCTTCACTCGAGAGTCACTGAATATAGATATACAAATTTTACGTACTGCTATGCACTTTCATCTTCGTTGCATTCTTTCGTTTGACAGATTTCTCTTGGTAAATTTCATTCTTTAATACCACGCGTGTAGTACGAATATTCGGGACAAATGAGTCCATAATGGGGGAATGCAGTTTTTTAAAAGTTAGATTCTGGTTATTTTATTTACCATTTTTGCTTCTTCCGTTTATATATATCGTAACGAATATAGCTGACTATTTATTATTTTATTATTTATTATTTACTTTAAAAGCGAGCGCAAGTGTGACGTTTTGAGATCGGGATAATTAATGTTTTTTATTTTAAATAATATCCGCCCCAAAACCAAATACGCGTGTTATTCATTCGCTCGGTCGTTACAATATTTATGAGTTAATTGACGATATGTATAATGTTACGGGGTAATTTTTGGCGTGTCTCAAGGGTTCGAAATTAGGAAAGAGGAACAAATGATTAATTCCGCCATTTTTGTTTATTTTACGAGCGATTTCTCAAGGGGGTGAATAACCGCGAGAGAGAGCTCCGATTTCAAAGATACTCACGCCACGAAATTAAACAGGAGAATTGTACTTTCTGCTCTACGGTACCGTTACGTGGTATATCGCTGTTTTCTTCTCAACTTCATCACTTCATGAAACTACATCATGAAACACATCACTCTGAGCTCATCAAAGTTGGGCAGAAGCTACAAGTACCTACTTGGCATACGTAAGTACTTAATTACTTGGGGTGGTTGGCGTGTACGGTATTCGTGGGGAGCTCCAGTCCTAGCATATTATGTATTCGCGTGACCTTTTCGGCTGCTGTACTTAGGTATACCAAGTACAGTACATCCCCCTTATTCTTAACTCGACGGGATCGGACACCCACCCTTTTCTGTATTTCCCCGACCGGGCCTACTGCCGGTCAGTTGCTGCGAGTAGAGGCAACGAGGAGTATACGCGTCCGCACCGCACCGGTTGGGGTGACGCGAACGGTCTCAGGGGTATGCAGTTAGAAGAAATCGTTGCCATGGTAACGAATTGAAATAAGGGAGCGGTTGAGTTAAGAAGAGTTAAGAATACGGGGGTTGTACTGTAGATACTTTAAGGTTTTGTCCAGCTTTGGGGCGTATCGGTTATATAAAAAGTCGCAGCTTAGTGATGCCAGCATCAGACCCGATGTCTGGCACCCCGGGACCGGGGCCTCTATAATCTTCTCCCTGGATGAGAAGATTTGCGACAATTCGGTGCGACAGCGCAAGTTATCGGTCAAATATTAATTTCGCGCGAGTTATGTACTTCGCGATTAGCGCTTAGCGGTCGCGTGGGCCGGGGGATGATGAGCGTAGATCACTCGAAGACTCTTGTTGTAACTTTTGTGGGGCGAAGACGTGTACTCGAGAGATCGTGATAGAGAAAGAAAGATTTTGTCATCGGTACCGGGACCAATCGAGGCTCGAGAATATTTGGGGGGATGGGGGGATTTTCTAAACAATTTTCCAACGACAACTGTCTCTCGCCAGTACGACTTTCGCTTCACGATTCTCGGACTCGCATGTTAATTTATTTGTCAATTTCATAATTGTGAGTGAGCGCGTCATTCGTCACGGTGATGAATAGCGTACCGGGCGAAAGCAGGAATTCCCCGCAAAGGGAAACAGTCCGTATTGGTCGGACGGGCTCACCCGTATTTTTATTAAGTTTATTAGAGCCTTCGAGACTGACTTTTAATTGGTATTACGCGAGTGAACCATGAGATGTGGCAGGCGATTCTTTGTCCGTAACCTCCTGGTAAATCTCGTCGACCAATCACAAGCGATAATTCGATACATTTCGATCTCACCAACTTTTTATTTGGGGACACTCTCTCTCTTTGCATTCCGGATTTTTTACATTTTTATAACATTATTTTCAGTAATAAAACAAAGTTTGGGCAATAAACTTGTTTTATCTGTCGACCGATATGAAACAGAATTTTTCACTGTTTTTGGCACACGAGATTCTCTCACCGATCGACAAAAGATAAAAATCGTTGTCCTATATCTGTACTCATGCGCGATCGATTTTCGTATAGTCTTTGTAGTTTCATCTCGCGCTCAACGCTGAGCATAGATTGTACTGTGGTGAGTGTCTGATCCTTTTGTCTATTTTCACTCAATCTCTTTTTCGTCACCGGTCGCGTGTTCTCTCTATAATAACGAATCGCGGGTTATTTCACTTCGTTCGATCTCACGGGATGACAACTGGCTGGTGAGATCGATCTCCCCTCTTCTCGATTCACTCCAATTTTCCGCATCGAATAATTTCCTTGTTCCGAGTACCATACAGTACGGCAGCAACAACGGCACAGTTGCCGTAGGGCGATTTGCGAACGAACGGTAGGACGCTTGTGAACTGCGTGTCCCTGTGCTCGTTACCTCAAAATGAACGGATGCACCAGTACACGCAATAGGTGGCATGTATATAGTGTATGGCATCGTCACGGAGCACATCCGAGGTAACTGTTGGAGTCTCTCGCTCGGGCGCCCTGAGAACGACTAGGCTGTTCGGTTTACCACGCCAAAGTCCGAGGCGAGGGAATATCGTGCACGTTGGATGGAGGAGAAAAAAAACGCACACACTCGGGCCTCCAGCAGGGCTAAACATTTCCGCGTTGGGGGATTTAGTCGAGGGCGGACAATTAGCGAGATATTTATGTGTCCCGACGGTAGGCACGCCAGCATCATCGACCGAGGCCAGCAGTCCGTCGAGAGGGCGAGACGCAGCGAGCGTGGCGAGGTTACCCCGCAAACTCCTCGCTTTCCTCGACCCATCGGCAGAGAACTACCACATTTAGAACGCAACGGGACTTACGATCACGATCCCGATCGGTTGTACTAACCCTCGTCAACATGACGTTTATAGTTTAGTTTCGTGCAACAAGGCTAACCCTGTATCCCGTGCGAGTTGTCCTATATTTCGCCGTGGATTAGATATAATAACAATATTGTTGGTCTCGCCATCATGGCCATCGATACAAAAATTTCGTTGTTCCAATTTAAAAAAAAAATAAAATCGATTTTGACGATTTTTCGATTTTGATTTCTTCATTGAGTATAGAAATCTCCCGACTATAACATGTGAACAATTAATTGTTATTTCATTGTTTATTCGGTGGGAAATTTTTAAATTTTTTATTTCATCCCTTTCAACGATCGAATCGCTGTATCAAATTCTATTAAGTAATTTTTAACCGTTTTCGAGAACATACTAGAAAACGAAATCGTTCGTCTCTACTTCAACTAGTAAAGTATATTATTCAATTTCTTATCAGTTGAATACGTATCTAAGTACAATCTGTTACTTTAATTATCTTTAACTGTTATGTAAAGAGGACGGATTTGTTCTGAGAAGAATAAGTGGTAGCATAACAAAGGCATTGCATGAATGTCGGGATGTCTGACCGGAACGAGATCGTTCTACTTACACTGCTCGTCGTCGGTACCTAGCATTCGGATTGCCACTTCTAGGAACTGTTATTTGGACCAAATTGATTGATTTACATAAGAGTAACGATCGGAATTGCAAAGCTCGCGCGAGCGTCGGTATGTCTGACCACAACTAGATTTTTCTACTAGCGTTTCTCGACTGCGCCAGCCAGCTGTGGCTTCGCAAACACATTCATTTAAATTCGAACACGATTGTCCAATCTACATTTGTCTCCGCGGCTCGTAACCAAGTCTAAAGCTTTTATGCGGTACTTGAATAATTCCCTGGTAATGAGATCAAGAACCGGAGAGAATGAAAAAGGAGATTCCGCGAAGTTTCCGCTCGTCTCTTACACATCCCTGAGCATTGTTTTAGGCGGTTATCGTCGCGGAGTTATCGTCGTATAAGGGAACAATGGCAGATTTGCGGTATGTCCGAGGGCCATCTAATACCATTGTCGACGCAAATGTTTCTGGGGCATTAAGTCCATTGTGACGCGTGCGTGAAGGGGTTGGGTTCGCAAATGCGAGGCGTGCATGCGGTCGTTCCCGTACACGCCCCATACTGCCGGATCAATTCGCTCGCTCTCTCGTACCCCGACTCCACGTTTATGGTACTGCGATCTATAAATGTTGGACACACCAACAGTCGCCGGCAAAAGAGAAACGGAAACTCGCTGTACCGGACGACGACGATATTTTGGAGATACGCGATAGTATTGTGGAATGGACCGGGGGATGGGTGATGCATTTTGCAATCTTGGCTCCAATTATTAATAATTTCCGATGAGAATTGTTGTAAATACCAACTGCACTGCCGAAAATGTCTAAATATAAATTAATATGCCGGTATTGAAAGTTTTCGTCCATAAACCGTTTGTTACATTTGAACCAAATGTAAGCTGCAATAATATCAACATATTTCATTATAACGATACAATGTTGGATATTAATGGAGTTTATTAATTTAATTGACGATGATAGCAAATAAAAAATTACTTGTGCATAATTGTGTTTAGAATGATTTTTAACAGCGTACAGCATTAACTGACTATCCAATCATCTATTTCTAATATCGTAACGAATTGACCTTTTGGCAAAAATCGACGGAAGATCGTTATCGGCCGATAAAAAAACTTAATTTTTTTTTAAAGAAAAAAAAAATGACCAGAGGTCAAGAAAATCAAGACTTCCATAACTGGAAATCTATCTATATCAGGATATATGAACTACACGTGTTTTAACCTTTAACCCTCTCGCGAGCCTCGAACCAACACATTTCAACTCCCGTACTGGTGAAAATAATTTTCTGAAATCGTGTTACGCGATACCGAAGTTACACGCTAGGTACATCGTAAATAACGTTTGCGATACTCCCGCTCTCGGCTTGGGATTAAATTATCGGGGTAACGACTCTCGTGCGTTCAACCATATCTTTTGAACCCGCGATTACAGCCTTCCGCCCTCTCTTCTACCCCTCCACAACCGCTTCGTCCAGTTATGACAGTAATGGGTGGATATATCCTCGTATTGGTATTCGTATTCATATGCAGAGAGAGAACTATCGAGCGCAACGCAATTAATATACGATAAAAATGGAAAATGGCAAGGTTTGCTCGTTAAAATACGGTATCAAACGACCCAATAAAAAACTGACCAAAATCGTATAAAATCGTTAGAGAATTAATTGTTGTTTTAATATTTTCTAATCGATCCCCCCCCCCCCCCCCCCCCCCCCCCCCCCTTAAAAAAGTATATTCATTCTGTATTTGTCAATTCAGAGAGAACTTTCCTGAAAGTTCAGCACGTTCCACACCGTTAACATTACAAATTATACGAAATATTTGATAATTAGTTATAAATCTCAAGATTCGCGATCTCCGTCTCCGTAAAAAGATCGTGAAATCGAAGGTCTGAGTCTAAGAATTCGAGGATTGCAGAAAAATAATAATTGTATTTTTCACGGATCCCATCGGAATGTTCTATTCCGATAACGTGGAACGTTAATTTAGGTATAGCGTAGTAATATAGAAACGCGTGGCTGCGGAGCGTAAATATCAGTCGTAAATTGTCGGCCCCTCGTTACGTCGCTAGTAGGCTAGTGCTTTATCAAATCTGCAAATGTATACCTATATATCACGGTACACATAGGTCTAAATATATACCTAGCGGTATCGCGATATTTCCAAGTACATATTTGTATAAAGGGAAAATCCGCGAACCGACCTCGCGGATATTAATTCCATTTGCTTCGGGCAATATCAGCCATTGACCGTTTCCATTGGATCGATGTCCGGGGGTCCACACGACGTTAACGATATATCAAATTTCACTACATCACCAATACACGAATCCACTGACAATATATTTTCAGCATGAATTTCCAAACACACATTGAGAGATATCCCTTCGGCTCGACGTCCGATATTTGGATTTTCCCCTTAATCCTCTTGAAAATGATCGTCAAGAGTCCCTAATAGTCCAAAGTTTTTCGCTTTTCCAGACGCGTGAGATGAAACTCCGATGAAAGAGCAATCTGCTTTTTGCTTCACAGCCAAAAAAAAAAACAAAAAAAAAAAGAAACGAAGAAGTATTTGAAGTTCCGACAGTTGTGCGGTCGGCGAAGTTCAAAGATTTTCATTCAAGCGAAAAAAAGCTCCGAAGCATTGCCGCAGGGAAAGACCGGAGACAACCAAACGCGAGTCTGGCATGAAGGATTTCTGATGACTTCGGTAGCGTTCCACGCGATTTCCGTTCTCGTTTTCTATTCTAGCGGAATTCTTTATCGATCTTTGCCTCTTTGCTCTCCCGCTCAGCGCGAAATATCCACTGAAGACAAACTGAAGCTCTCCCGAAAAACCTACCGCCGATTCGTACAGTGACTGTCGATAGTATGTACTTTCTATAGCGGGATGTTCCTCGATCTCGTCGTTCTCTTCGAGATTGAATCGGCAGACGAGTCTGTTCTCAGGGGGTGATGGTGGTGGTGGTAGTGGTCCACTCCAAACGCTAGGACTGCTCGAACCCTACACACGCTTCTCCCGAGAATGTTCGTTCGTCGGAAAAGGGGTCAACGAGGTCCTTAAGGATATCGACGGACTGGGACGGTGGTCGAGAATTCGGAGACCCGGTATTGGGCAGACGGTGGGGGGCGGGGGGAGGGGGCGGGTTCTACTGGGTTCTCTTGGTCTCGACTTCGTCAACGTACGAGGACCGAAAGAGAGGTTTCAGCAGTGAAGAACCGCGACGAGGAGAAGCAAGCAGCACGATACGTTGGGATCGGTCGATCGACAAAACCCGGTAAAGTATTGAAGAAGACGAGCAAGAGAGCATCAGCCACGCTTTCGAAAGAAACGCGCTGCGCTTCGAGTCCTCTACTTCCAGTTACTCCCACGAGATATCAATACGCCCCACCCTCCCCCTTTCGTGGTACAGCTGTGTGTTGGCACGGGGATGAAAGGCATCATGGTGCGCCTCTTCCCGTCGGGAATCCATGGCTGCCGTTATCATCCGAACTCCTGTCTCGTCCCACCGAAAGTACGACTCCGAGTGAACGATTTCGGAAATCAGTTCGATCGCGTGCCCGTGGCAACGTAGTTTTTCCGTGCTGCATGTACACAGAATCGCATGGAAAAACCAAGTCGTCGACGGCGAAAGAGACTTCTTTCGATTTCTTCGCTCTCCGGGGAACGATGCACCGGGTTCTTGACTGAATATACATTCGTTGAATCTCCGGCTCGTCGCTCATGCAATATCTCGGTTAAAATAAATCGAAATTTCGTCAATAAATCGCGAAGTAATCAACGATCAAAGAAACGATGAAAAATCGATACCGATTCGAAATGTAAATTTTCTCTGGGAAACACGAAAAAATGAAAGAAAGGAATTAATGACTTATTAAATCATCAACTGAATGATAAAGTTGCCATTAATGATTTACCGAAACGAATAAAAAATGAATCGATAATTATCAATGGTTGGTAACGTCGATTGCGATAGTAAAATAAAAATGTTCATCTCCGTCTCATGTATGTCTGAAAATGAACCCATCTCGACGGGATGTCCATAAAATTGTTCCCGATTAGCCCGATCGTCGTGGAAATTGACAAAAAAGAAAGATAATCGGTCCCGACCGGTAGAGACAAATCGTGGAGTGCGGTCGGAGGTCGGCCCATTAAGACTCTTAACACACGCTCTCAATCACTGGGGTTAATGGAGATTCTGACGACGACGAACGAGGAACGAGGATGAGAGAGGAGAGGAGAGATCGGGGATCCATGGGTAACGGTACTTAACCCGTACCAAGGTGCGATTACCATGAGAGGAGGTTCGAACGAGCGTCGAGGGTCGACACGTGACCCAGGATAACCGAACGGTTTCCAGGGGATCTGACCCATTACCGATCTCTCAACGACGGGTACTCAAACTCAAACTCTCTCTTAGACCTGTTCTCTCTAACTTCCTTTATCTATACCTCACCTACTGCTAATTCATTTGCTAAACTAGTTTGTCGACCTCGCGAGCATCAATATCATTAAGTCTCTGCAGGTTTGTTTTTTTTTTTCGACGAAAAATGAACGCAATGACATCACTGCTTATTTCAAATAGACATGTAGAACAAAAATTATCGTCACAAATTGCCTGAAATGTGAAACCAGAGTCGTCATTTAGAAAAAAAATGTATCGACTATCCGCAGAAACAAAATTGGAAATACACCACGAAACCGGGAGCGGCGGTTGCTGGTCTCATTGACGCCTCATTTATCCAACCGGAAATTGGTTACAAAACCCAATAGCCATTATATTTGTGAAAACGTTGAAATATTCGATCCATCAGAGAAGTCGCGCGATACGAGTCGTTAATAATTACTGATTGTTTCGACGCACGCGCGCAATCCATGTCATTTTTAAATTTCACATTTTCGTATCGCTAATTACGAGACGAGAATTACATTTTTTTTTTAATCAGATAAACATGAGTAATTAAACAAAATTATTGTGAATTCGTAATTAACTCAGGAAACAAAGCATAAATGCGGCGAATGCAGAATTTCGGTAATCCGTATTGTCCCTATTGACGGCATATAGTTAAGCATACAAAACATACCGAAATCCTGCGAAGCTCAGGCTACATACCTGAAACAGGAAAGCGCAATTTGAAAAAAAAATCATTATCGGTTACAAATACCATAGTTATATGTCATTGGTTGCATTATATTTACAATATAAATATATTTTAACTCATTAAAGAATTATAGAAAGCGTATTGTTTACACGACGAGACAAAACATTACTAAATTATTACGATAAACTTAGCGGATCATTGCGGGTATCCGATAATTGAATTTTTTTTAATAAAATTTCTCTCCACATTATTACAAAATGGAATTTATATGGCTGACGTCGCTTATTTAATTTTCAAGACGTTTATAAATACACTTCTGAGAAATGTAAATATATGTTTGTGAAGCGGCATTTATCAGGAAATTTCTCAAAAAACGTATATATACGCAATTAAACGGAAACATTACTTTATATAAGGATTATTTCCGCTTTAGTAGTACATATATACGATACATATAAGCGCAAATGTAGTCATTGAAAGAACTTATTATCGTTAAGGGTGCTGAGTCACCTGAAAAGTATAATGTTCATAATTTTTTTTCTGTCTGAAAAAAATAAAAAATAAAAATTCGAGTGTATTTTCAAAATCTATATTTGATTAACAACCTTTTTTAATTTTTTTTGAAGGTCTCTCGATGGAGCTATCGAATAAAATGTGAAAAAAGAGCATCGCAGTCATGTGAAAATTACATTTTTTTTCACATTTTATTCGACAGCTCCATCAGGGGATCTTTAAAAAAATTAAACAAGGTAGTCAATCATATATAGATTATGAAAATACACTCGAATTTTTATTTTTTATTTTTTTCAGACAGAAAAAAAAATAATGAACATTTTACTTTTTAGGTGACTAGGAGGCTGCGCGCGCCCATAACCTCCTATCAAAACTCGTCGACCAATCACGGCACGAATAAAGCGACAACAATACATATATCGAATTTCGATACTTTCGATATAATATCGTTACTCACCAACTTTTTAGGAGAGGACTAGCCAAGACAGGGGCGCGCTGCGCGCGCCCTTGGTCTCTTGTCAAATCTCGACCAATCACGGCACGAATAAACCGACAACAATACATATATCGAACTTTCGATAGGCAAAACTCGAAAGTCGATTAGTATCGTGACACACCAACTTTTTAGAATAGCGACTCAGCCCCCTTAACTTCGCCGAAAAATTCTTACATACTTCGGGCAATGATCGCCAATATACAGTCAATATACATTGTTCATATTTCGATATTCCGGAATCCGCTTTTTTCGTTCGCTGATCATCAAATCACGGTTACCCGACGAAACGGGAAGCCTGCAGGATTGTCTATGAATTCCGCGACCTGGTGCATTTACTCCACTAACCAAGCACCGTACGAACTCGTTGCCCTATTAAGCTATAGTCGATGTTTCAGAACCGAGAGCGAGCACTGGCTTGTTTCCAAACTTTTCTCCATAGTGGGATTCGTAATTGAAATATCTGCTCGTAGGAAGTTGTTCAACAGTCGACCAAAAAAAAAGAAAAAAAAATAAAACAAAAAACATTGCTACGGAGCAATCCTACACGTATCGTCCCGATAAACCGTGCATCGCGTGTATACATACCGCAACGAAAACAGATGAAAAAAAATGCGCGGTACCATCGAATGGTGGGAATTTTGTGCTATCATCATGTTTCCTCTCCCTATGGGTTCATTTAAAGTGCTTTTGTGTTTTCAACAAAAACAAATGGCTCATCATAAAAATGTAACGAAAACAATAGTCGATTACACCCGGCGGGACTGAATCACGTTTGTGACGACGATTTAAAATAAATGGTAAATGCAATCGAAGAAAAAGCTCAGAAATTCGTGGCGTACGCGAGATTGTGGATAAACATTTGTTTGACGTTTCTGTCATTCGTTTTTTTTCCATTCTTTCTTTTTCGTTTTTGATTTTCCAATTTCCTCGAGCGTTCGAGGAGGCGCAGAGTTGGAGTAGGATGTGCTCTGCGACTCGGGAGTAGGCGATTTGCGTGGAAACGTGTAAAAAATAAAAGTGTCGCTTAAGTCATTCCTCGAGGACGAAAATGGGGGTGTAGGGTATACATATATGCATATACCTTCACTAGTTTCTACTTCGTTGGAGAGTCACTTCTTTCCTTTTCCCGCAAGAGAAAACACACCGGGCTCTGTCTGCCACTACGCTTCACTCATAGCCCACACATTTCCTTCACGCTGCCACCGCCACCACCCGATTTCAACCCACCGAATCCTCCTTATCCGAGCTCGCATTATCATAATGCTATCGCGTGCTACGTGACAGGAAAGATGTATTATCGCGCAACGTCGTTCCAGTTTCCGATCTTCGCGAAAGCTCTCCCTCTCCGCCCCTTCCCCCCCACCGATGACGAAATTCAACGACGCGCCTCACACGGCCGCAACCCACTCACCCTCTTCGAAACGAACGCGTATTAGCCTCCACTTTTACGATGAACTCGGGTACATCCAAGCGACGTACACTTTTGCCCTCTTCTACGTATAACGAATCTTCAGCATCGTGGGTAAATATAAAATTAAAGAGAGGATCGAAAAAATGTAAAAAGGAAAACAAAACGCAAGCTAAACAAGGGTGCGATAATTCGATGATGCGTAGATACCTTATAGCAACAATTGGAAAGTCAAGAAGGGTCGCCGTACATAGAAAATAAAAAGAATTTCGATAAGAGGATTTATCTTGTTGGAAACTCGTGCAACGATCGATCGTTAAATGTATGATATACATTTTTAATCAATCGCGGAATTATGTAAGAGAAAATCGACGAAGACCCGCCGCAGACATTTTGTGTTAGACACATGTGTTCGACATCAATAATTCGAGAAATTAGAAATGCGTTAGGTAAATCCGTTCTCCAATACACCTGATTAACGATTTATCAGCAACGATTTTTATAATGCAGTTTTGAATAGTCACATGTATAAATTAAAACTTTACTCTCATCTTAAAACCCGTTAAGCTTTCGAAAAATCGTGAAACGATGTGCAACTGTAAATGTTTTATAAAATAAAAAAAAATGTATAAAATTTTTAAAAACTCCTGACTGAAAAATGAGTGGAATAACATTTAATTATTCACATGTCATAATCGAGGAATTTTTTCGTCATTGGGTATGGAAATCTCCCGACTATAAAATGTGCATAATTATTTGTTATTTCACTTTTTTAAAATATATTTTATATATTACCGTTTTTTTCAGTCAGGAGTTTTTGAATTTTTGTAAAATAATTTTTATTTCAACCTTTTTAGAATGAGAATAGCACGATGAATGAATGAGAATCGCGACGATTTGATCATGCGATTGGTTACATAGCTCTATGGCGTGAGATGAACGAAAAAATAATGGCGGCATCTATCGACAGAACTTCGAGACATTCAAGCGCATTCTTTTTTAAGCGTTTTATCCCTCCCAATTCGCACTTAATCGTCGTAAAATTAGAAAAAAGTACGAAGATTCTTGTCCAGAGTAACGATGTGCCAAAATTTGTTAAAATATTTTTAGTCAATTCCGGATACCAAGAAAACACGCAAAGTCGCGTGTTCACAGTACAAACGCATAACTTCCGTCTTTTCCCCGACGGGCAGTCGAGAGTTCAAAAAAACCCTCTAACGAAGAACCTACTTAAATGGACCCTAATAATAAACCCAACCCTAACCCCAATCTAATCCTTTATAATCCTAAAAATGTTTCCAGAAACAAGTGAAACCGAAACACGCGCCAAAATAAAAGTCCGTATTGAAGAGTGAATAAAATAATTTTCCATGGCATTTTTTTCGATCGAAAAATAATACAGTCTCGACAATACGGATAGTTTCATTAGACAAAGTTAAGTACAGTTTGAGGTTGCATAAGAGAGCTCGTTCGCTACGCGGTAGATTCCATTTCTATTTAACGTGTTCAATAGAAGATTCAAATTCTAATAATCTCGGGTTGAAGGTATACGATAAGAGATCTCGGTGGAGTGTACATACTTGCATGGTGAATATACTATACTATATATACACATATATATGTATGTATGAACAGATATAGGATGCATATAGAGTGCCTGTTAAAATCATGATTGGGTGTTCCAGAGCAGCTCTGGAACGACCTGCGCGGCTAACTGGCACCCTGCCAGTGAGGACACGACCGGCCGAGTACAAGTGAGAGAGAGAAAGTTTCTTTCTCCTGGTACTACGACGACGACGACGACGACGACGACGACGAGGGCTCCCACCGAGTAATAATCCTAACTTGCAGGTTTAGTCTGCGCTTAATTAGAACAGCGGGGTTAGCGGCTTGCGGGTTATAGTTACATCTATCCCACTATTGGAAACGCGCGGGCGGGGTGTGGCTCCGGGTACCACTTACTCTCTGGAACAGCCGTTTTCGGCATGGGCTCTCTGACCCTTTGCCTTTTGCCGTGTATATACTTCGTCCCCTTGAACCTCCTGCCCCCTCCCCCTCCCAACCCTCTCTTCGTCTATCGAGGCACCATATTTACATATACATTTCTCCTCCATCTACCAACCGACAAACCGTTTCTCTACTGATTTTCCTAGTTTCCCTTTGATACATTTTGGACTACCGGCGATAAATTCAAACGGCATCGAGGCCTCCTGTGAGAGCGGTTAACCAAATACCAATTTCGCAATCGTACAGTATCGTTATTAAATTAACCGTGCGTAATATACCTGCGGTGATGTCACGTGACGTACATGCGCTCGATGCATGCAATAGTCACATTTGTCATACGTAGAAACGATTATGCAATCGTAAATGGTAATGAAGCTTGCTGGTTACGAGGCTCACGGCGCTTTCGATGTAATCGGCATTCGCATGGAAAATTAATCGTCCCTTTGACTAATGTTCCGTGAATTAACCTGAAGCCAAGTTAGTTTGATTGGAAGAACTTCGAAAAAAAAAAAAAATGCATTCGATTCGATTAATTCGAAGCGAAACCCTTCTAAACGTAAATCTGTAACCTGCTCCCGGGATTTCTGTTATTGTTGAATTGACCCGAAATTTTGTACGAAAAGCAAATTTAGTCCGAAGAGTAAAACGAAAAATAAGTCTGAGAAAAAATAACATTTCAATACGATAAATAATAGAATATAATCGTCAAAAAGAAAGGTGAGAAGTAACAGAAATACGTAATTGACGCCCTGTATTCGGCAGAATTGAAAAGTATATCTCGAACCATACGGCGAGAATTAAACTTTCGATGGTCGACTGCAATTTTTAAGTGCAGCTGAAAACTCGGTTGTAGCAACGTGAGAAGTCCGCCACCCAATATCCTTAATAAGTCGTCGTTAGAGCTGCGGGAAGATCGGTGTATAGAGCGTCGAGCAAATTCTTCGGGGTGCATGGCACGCGAGTGAGAAAAATACCCCAAGGATGAAAAAAAAAACAAATAAAAGAAGGAAACAAAACATAAAAGTAAAATAAAAGAAAAGCTGTTGGAAAGAACGCTCGAGTTTCGGTATTGGAGATGAAAGAGGAATAGAGAAACTCGAGTGAGCGAAGCGAGAAGAGGCAGAAGATTGAGAAAACGGAGTGAAGTCGACGTGAGTGTACAGAGGGCTGGCAGCAGCCACTGCGCTAAGGTAAAGCGAGCAACGTAGAAATTCTGCAACACCTTTTCTCTGCGTGCATCGTGTTCGCAACGATGCCTCTTTCTTTCCAACTCCCTTAGTCACCTCGTTCCTATCTTCATCTCGTTCTCTCTCTCTGGCCCTCGATTCAACGATGAAAGAGTCCACCCTCAACCAAAGAAAGCTCAGTATCTGTCCTCTTCCCTTTCCTCATTCAGAGCTCCACACCACGAACGAGACGGAGCCAAAGGAAAACGAGCGAATGAACGAAGGAAGGAAGAAACGAGCGAGGTTTCTCACGAGCCCCCGTTCTTTTGCAATTGGTCGACAATGTCTCAACGACTGACAAATGAAGAGGGACTCAAGAGAGTGACGGAGAGAGACGAAAAGTGAGGCAAAATAAAGATGGAGGGTGCAAAAGCGCGAGACGAAGCGAGAACAAACGATAAAACAAAAAAAAAGATAAACTTTTTCCCGTTGCTGTAGGCAGGAAGAAAGGAAGAGGACTCACTGAATGAAGAGCATGAAAATGTCCCGGAAAGGTCCCAACGGGACAAAGTGCTTAGAGTCGAGATGGTAAAAGAGAAACGGAGAAACACAAGAGAGAGAGATTCTTGTGCGCAAAGAATGGATTGATTGATAAAACAACCGGCAGTTACGGGACGTTGAGAGGTGTAATTCCGAGTCCACGGTCCAACGTCTCTCCTGTCTGTCTGTCAGTCTGTCTGTCTGCCTGCCTGCCTATCCGTCTGTCTACCTATCTGTTTCTCTACTGATGCCGCTGCTACTGTTGCTGCTTGCATGTCTGACGGAACGACCAATCGAGGATGAAAAAAACAAGGGAGAGAGATGGAATTGTACACAGAGGACGGATACAAAGGCACGATTGAGAGGTATCAGGAAGCCACCGAGAATATATAGGTAACCGACGGATTCTCGATTCGGTGGATTAAACCAACGGAAGTCCGATATCGCATCTCCAGAAGCTTTTGACATTGGAATTCGATTGTTCGATTGTCTGATTTATTTTTGTTTTTTACCTGTTGAAACGCAATATAATTCGAAAGAAAATTAAAAGCACCGATAGTAACATAGGAAAGAAATATGTGGTTATATGGATTCATATTTCTTACATTAATACGTTTCGCTTTTAATCTTTGGTTTTTTTTTTTTTTTTTTTAAGTTCAAAGACCGACGGCGAAAAATCGACATATATTTTTTTTATGGCGGTATGTATCGTTTACTCTCGTAAAGAGTGAAACTATATGACTAATCATTTAGTTAAAAAAATATTTTCGTAAAATTATTTTTACCATTATCATGATTTTTTTACGGCCTAAAATTTGCCAACATAAAGAGGACTCGTCAACAAATTGAATTTGAAATGTTTCTCTGCGGAATAACTAGATTTTCGCGTTTATCGATGTTTGTTTCTTGCGGTAATGAGAAACCTTGCCGAGCGGTACAATTATCCTAATGTCGTTCGATGCAAATGCTGCCGCGAATACACAGTTGCACCGATTACGAAACGAATGCAGCCGGCTGTCAGGATGACGCGACTCGACTCGATGGATTTACCATATCCCGGTGAAGCACGTTGCAATGCTAGTTAGTGTACGCGTATGATTCCCCCGTCCGCTTCGCGCATATATGCTTTTCCGCAATGAGACATCGAACTGGCCTACGAGCCGAAACGATTTTCTCTGTCATTCTCGGCATATCGTACACAGGGTGCTTTGGTAACGTGTGCTGCAGCGGCTAATGACCCCTCCGGCGTAATTAGCTGAAAACTCGTACGAGCCTTTCAAATTACTCGACGGGAAACCGAAGTGATATCCAATCCGCGAGCACGTAGCCACAGGTGATCTCATTGCTCGGCAATGGATCTCGTATACCTGTCTCTAGTATATCCGTACGCTTATACGCGACAAAAATTTTTCGAAACGATTTAATCTCTCAGAGCTGAATAATGTAATTTAAATATCGTATATACACGTATATTTCTTGAAAATTATTTTACAACATAACGTTGATTGTACAAAGCCGCTGGCAATATCGTGATTGCGTAATAACGGTAACGAGAGGCACAATAAGTGGAACGTACGGTCGTTTGTGGATTAGTGTAATTCGATGTCTGTGCCTTCAATGGTTTCCTTCATTTCATCCTCTTCCTTCTCAACCTTTTCACCCCCCGGTCTTTCCTTTTTCTGTACAGAGACTACCGAACTCCATCTCGGTATCACGACGAGAGCAAAAGCGACTTATCAGATAGATAAGGAGGAAAGGCCAAGAGGGCGCAACGAGTGGCTATTAACGCCATTAAGACTGCGCTCCTTGCAGTCCCGCGGAGACGTTAAAACGCACTCGAGCTCTCCCCGGTTATTCGGTCTCTCGGTACTCTGTACAGAGAGAGCCAACCCAGCGGAAAGAGAGAGAAAACTACCCACCGTAGTAGGAAGAGAAGAGAGTACCACTTCGCTGGTACGCGAAGCCTCCACCTACACTCGCGGCTCTCTAAATGACCCTCTCTAACCTTCTTCTGCCTTTTCCGCTTCGTCCCACTCGCGAGAGAGAGGGAGCAATTTTAATTTTTCTTTTTTTTAAGCTTCGACGTTAGCCTGTTGGATATTACGTTGTCCCGGGCGCACCAAGCGAGACTCTCGGCCTGCGCTCTCAGGTCGATTGTTTAATAGTCGCACGCACTTCCCTCGCAACCCCAAAAAAAAAAAAAATGGTTGAGAAACGAAGAAAAGTAGATTCGCGACTTTAATTCATTTTTTTTTCAATTTGCTCCCTGTTTTATTTATTTTCATGACCTTGAAAGCCAAGCAAAAATTTCCCGTTGAACAGTTTATTCGTACCGAGAACTGCGGCGTCGAAGATTTCCCGATGCTTCATATAATTCCGTGATAATTTCCACACGAGAACAAAGAAGAGAAATATACACCAGGGAGTGACAAACAAAATTGTTGGAAAACTAATCGGTGTTGCGAGAGCGTGCCATGAGTACAGGAAGCGATGAAATACAAGGACAGGAAGCGATTGTAAGCAAAACTTGAGTGAGAGCTTTTGTGGATGAAGCTTACGAGCGTTTGACCGCCTACTCGCGTGCAATATGCGACTGGGCACATGGAGAAGGCGGAGGAGGAGGAGATGGAGGATGCGGGCACATAAGCACCGCTGTTCCGCGCGTAAACGTTACGTAAATACGTACATCCGAGAGTGCGGGGTGTACATAATGTATGTACACATTCAGGAGAATTCGTGATACCCGTTGCCCGGTTGAAATCAGAATGTGGGTAGCCGCGGGATACCCGGACAACGCAACGACCGGCGGAGATGACGTCGCATAATTAAAATTTACCGTCGCTATATCAAACCCTCCGGTATACGAAGTGTAGAGCCTATGCTCGCCGTTTCCAGGACGCGAATGTATCCGTTTACATTCCGTCCAGTCCACGGCATCAGAAACAGAACCAAGAGCAGAACAACCTCCGCAGTAACTGAGCAACAATATCGGAGAGAACCCACCGCGCTGCTGCGTTAACGCGATAGTGGTCCGCACACGGTTACTGTGCACGCGCCCATATGTTTCTATGTGTGTGCATCTGAAATGCGCGTGATTGCATACGGGCGATAGTCGGATCTGTCCGGCTCTGGATGATGCTGCATCATATACTCGTATACGCATTGAATCTCTCTCGTATACATGACAGTATAACCGGTAAACGAGCCCGCGGGCCCGCGGATTCTCCGCATATACGGGTGACGTGCGTGACCGCTCGACAGGCATGTTGAAATTTTATGAGTCTCAGTTCAGCAGATTCTGACATCGGTGCGCCAGATGATTTTTAAATAACAAGATTCTGCCTCAGCTTCGTGGAAGATATCTTATTCGTTGAGCTAACAGCTAACTTTTCTCGGGAAAAGCCTATTGAGCGTTAGAATCTATCGACATTATCCGATTTCAAAAGTATTCAGCGGATGAAGGTCTTTCGTATACATTTTGAAAAACGTTTTTAACAAATATCGTTGCTGAATAAATTACCGAAATATTTTTCGAATGATGTTTTATCATTGGTGAATTTTATTATCTAATACCAAATTGTGGATAAAATGTATTTGCACTCTTTTAACGTGGAATCATTTGATTTTCAATAGAAATACCTGTGGTTTCGTCAACAGCATAAAAAAAATAGTTGTAGGTGTCTATTTTACCGACGAAAGACTTACCGGTAGAGCCGTTCACATCGACATGTTGTTATAACTACGTTTTTGCTTATACGACCGGCAGCCTTAACAACAATCAATACCGACTGACCACCAGTAACAACATCGAGAACGATGTATGCTGTTAGAGTTTGCAATACATCGACGACGAGTGCATGCATATCGAATAGCACAAAATCGGTAGAAGGTTGTTTCGCCATTTCAAACGATCGGACCGAACGCGGTTTATAATGGTAACAGCTGAAAACCATATTCCAATCGACGAGCGCGGAGAATGGATTACAGATCGAGTCGTATGAGCAAAACTGTAGCCCGGGGCTTGCAATCTATATCGGGAGGTGGTCAGAAGCTCTCTCTCTGTACAGGAAATACGTTGACCACGTGCGGAATAGTCCGCGGGATAGGTAAATCGACATGGCGCGAGTGTGTGGAGAGAATCAGAGTTACGCCCGTCCGAAATATCGTGCTGAATTGCTTCGCGGTCACTCGATCAATCGCAACGGAAACGAAACCCTCGATTTTGCTGCAGCGAGCAGTAAAAAAAATTGCAGCGAAACAAACAACGATTGGATTGTATTCACTCGCGTGTTTGAAAATCACTCAACACTGCATGCTACCGTTACTGTAGCACGAATATAAAAGTTGTGTTTTACCTACAGAAACGCTTTTCACTTCATGTACTGCAATATCATTTACCCTTATTTGCCCAAAATCGTCTAAAAATGATATTGATCAAGAATTACAATGACAAAATTCGTCATTTCATTATTCAGATGATTCCAATATCGACTGGTATACAATATCAACCTTGAAAATCCGGAATTCGCAAATTCGACAACATTTCTGAGCTCAAAAGTGATGATGGTCGCTTAGTACTGAAAATACAGTAAGGACTCCTAGAGATCGTTACAGTCGTATTTTTACATAGACTTTTTCGAAAATAATCTCAACCAGATTATCTCACTAATTTATATGATTTTAGCACCGACTGATATTCAATACGAATCTTGTAAAATCGGCTTTCTGAAATTCAACATTTATGGATCGAAATCCGATGATCGAACGATACTGGAAGACGGAATCGAATACTGGTAAGGAATTGTGCAACTCGTTCCCAGTCGTATTTCCACCACGATTTCCAATGTTTCTTGATAACATCCAATTACTTTTCAAGCAACCGACGGTGATAAGGAGATTACGCGGGAGAGTGGATCTCGCGAACTCGCGATTGTACAATATAGTATTATAAGTCATGAGGAGATGGGGTTAGAGCCACTCGTCGTTGTCGTCTTTTAAACTCTTCACCATCGTTCGATGTCCTTCACCGTCGGCCACCGACGGCGTCGTTTTCTTCGAAGCTATGAGTCGGCGGCCCTGAAGAGTCCGTTAACGCGATTACGGCCTTATCAACGAAGGTGGGTATTGGCCACATGGGTCTCACAACGACAACCACAACTCGTAGAGTATGCCACTTGTAAAACTGTATATGTATAGATGTATTCTTTCTAAGATACTGGAGGGCAGTATCCGCGTTGAGAGCTCAAAAGGCAGCAACGTCACCTGGTATATGTCCCCTTTCGCACGTATAGCGTTATAGGACTATATATAGATATTCACAACGTACTGAACGTAATATTGCTACGTACTGCACCCCGAACAAGCACAGTTCTCCAGCATTTAATGCGAAATAATACTTTACAAGAGTGGAAGAGAACCTGCGGAGAAGGAGTAGCCGGGACGTCGCGGACTCCAAACGAGAGAAACACAGCACGACGACGATGAGGAAAGTTTTTAAAGCCCTTAATCTTATTCCGAAAGCGCAACTAAAGTCACTAACTAACTGGCTCATGAGCGTGAGAATGCTATACGTTCAACCTTCCACTTCTACTCCTGGCTTTACCTTCTCTTCTTTCGTGTTGTTTTTTTTTTTTTTTTTTCACATTGCATCCCAAGGTAAGTAGATTCTCAAGAAAACAAAGGTACAGATATACCTATGAAACCGGTAGAAAAGAGGTGGTCCTTCAAGGTATATCTACATCGGCGCATAATTTTTTGCATTGTATAAAACGAGATAAAGACGTTGTTTCATAATTTTACAAACCATGGATTGTTATCAACAAAAAATACATATATCTTATATATTTTTTGATCGATAAATACAAACATTTGATAAACGTTGCAAGATTGATAAACTTGTTCGAAAAAAACAATTTATGTGGTCGAAAAAATGAATGACGAAAGACTCCAAATGATTATTTTTTATTCGACAATCAACTGGTTCGATCGGACATAAAATGTAATGTATAATATAAATATAGCGGTTTAGCCAATGGCGGGATGCGCAGTATTCGTCGAGCTCGCGATGAGGAAAGTTTTAAAAGCCCTTAACCCCTATTCGACTGAAGATTACTGGACTCGACTAGCTGACTCATGCGTGCAAGAGGAACAGAACCAGATGGAGACAGTTGCTACTTTAGACGTGATGCGTCGTAACCCCATGAAAACTTAACAAGACGCCACGAAGTGCTCCGAATCGTACTCGCTTTCGGGGAACTTGGTCGTGGCAAGTAGCAAGCACAGCCTGGCAGTGCAGCGGATACTAACCACTGCGGTAGGATAGTTGCAGTTCGTTGATGAACATACCGAGAGGCGGTTGCTGGCCCAGTCACCGCACCGAACGGACTCTTAGACTCTCTTGCCGGGTCTTCCTTGTTCGTGATAGTAGAAACGATAGGATTGCCCATAGATTACGTAAGATCTTCTAATTAATCAACTCCGCAGTCGAACTCTCGATATTCGACTTGCTCTTTGAGCCTCGAATCTCTTTGACGCGCAGAACCTCTAACAGCGTTCGATCGAATTTTTTTCCAAAACTCCACGCGGTTTGAGACTCGTCAAGAGTCGCCTTTGATGCGCGTCCTACTTGATATCCTTGAGAGGATCTACGCTCTCGAAGAACTTGAAGGCAAAGAGTTGGATGAACACTCTAGAAAAGTTACCTAAGTCGGTTCCTCTGCGGACTTCAACAGTCGCTCCGCTATTTTACCTGCCCAGGGATCCATAAATCTTGACTCTCTCTGCACGAAAACTTTTATCGATAGTCTCAAAAAGTGAACATTTTTTTGGCAAACAATTAAGATCATTACTATTTCATCGATTCTGAAAATAATCCATAATAAAGGGAATCGTGTGCATACAACTTTCTGCATACAGCGCAGGACGAGAAACTTCCTTAGTGTTCAAAACAGTTCATGTACCATTTTGAACAAAAAGGTAAACGAAACTTTTGGTTAGCGGAGAGACAGAGAACGGAAGAGTCAACAGTTTTGAATTCTAACAAAGTTCAGCGTGCTTCTCACAGCTCAGAGGATCTGCATCCTAACTCAGTGTTCACAGAAATCGACACTGCAAACTCGTCTTGGTGAACAAGTTGCTGTGTAACTTTGAAAAACCGCAACGACGGACACGAAGATGTCGGAAAGATTTTAGATGTATCATCATATATATATACACATGTTGAGACGAGCGTTCGCGAGCACCGCTGATTCTCGAGGCTACCGCTAGATGCTGAATGACCAATTATTTCTCAAGCACGAAAGGGTATCTGAATTGCTGTGAAAAGGTGTCCGCGGAGCGAAACTTGAGCAGTTCTACTGGCGACGACTAATAGGTAACTTTTCCTCTTTTCCTTCAAAATGAAACGAAGATATTTCGATTTCTGTTTCCTCACCTTAGCTCAGGGTTCGCAATCGATCGATAACCGAGCAGAAAGCCGGCCGGAAGTGAGTAGCGGTTAGACATAGATCTCTAAAAATTGTACTTCATTTTCCTCGTATTTTCTTGAATAAAAACTATCATTTTCACCCTGAACTCCTAACCCTACCTGATTCACCGAGAGCGAGACATCGGTGAAAAAGTTGCAATATATATATGTATATATAGACGAACTTTGAAGGTATATTGCTCTTGTTCGATAACTTCGATGCTCGTATCCGCGGCTTGTGGTCGTCGTTTAGGATTTTTGCTCCTTTGTCTCGAAGAAAAAGTCGCAGGTGTGCAGAAGCAGCAATTTTTTGTTCTCCTTTTTTTATTACACAATCTCCCACTTCACCCGGCAATAAGCAATTCGAAATGTTTCGGTGTGTACCTCGTAGATATCTTGCGCAACACCGCGTGTTGCACATTCAAGTTTAACCGAGTACCAGAGGCAGCAACGACAAAAGCGAGGGGAAAAAGTGAAAAAAGAAAAACGTTTGTCGCGTATGGAAGCTGTGGAGTGGTGCGAGTACCCGACGAAGCTAGTTGCCGAGCGGACCGGAAGAGAGAGCACGAACAGGGTCCTCGGAAACGTGACGACGCAAGATTGATACCCGACTCAACAGTGTGTGTCGCTGCATACACAAGTCAGAAAACGCATTCTCGTGCACCGTTCTTCTTTTTTCTTCACAGAACGGCGCTCTCAAATTATTTACTCTTTACCTTGCGCGCGCAACTACAGTCGCGAAATGCCAATTCGCCGACTTTGTCGGCATATGGAAACGTTTCCACTCTCGGTAGGTCTCAATCCAGAACTACTTCAGTTACGTAGCACTCAAACTCGATGACCTTACAACCTCTTGGCTACCAGCGGAATTTTGCTACAGAATTAATTTTTTCTCAGGCATTTCGCGAGTGCTACTGCGCACGCGCAGGTCTCGTAGTCGATTAATTCGAATGACTGCTACACGACACTTGAATTTATCTAAATAATGCACCATCTTTTATAAAAGTAAATTAAGTTGAATTACACAAGTCTGTTTTATAGTGCAATGAACTATGAATTTTTTCTGTTCGCCCCGATCTTGAAAAACGTATTTTGGAAAGTAAGGGATTGTCGATAATTTGATCTTTCGAAAGACATCTCGATACGAACAGAATCCGTGATTGTTTCCAACCGATCAAACACATCGCTTTCCAAATCGGTATTTACAATTTCTGATGCGTGGGAGGGAGGGTGGGGGGATGAAGCGTACACTCTCGTGTGGCTTTCGCGTTCCCAGCAGGCATTGTTGAACTACGTTCTCACCCTACAACTACTTTCTATACTGTTGCATATGGCTTCTATAGTTGCTACATTCGCTAATGCATTATCGTTGTAATTCAAGTCCGAGAGTCGTTCGGGTTGTACGAGAGTTTCGAGAGAATAATTAGTCCGTTGGGTGTCTACGAATTCGCGATGTTACCATTATAAATGCCCTCCTCAGGAGATGGTCACGAGTTATACGACCACCGAATACACGAAGCGTTCATTTTATTCAAAACCGAATTCTACAAATTTTGATTCTACAGGTATTACGCATACAAGATAGTGAAGTTGCGAGCCAAGAGAACGACGCGCAGATGAGGTTAAAGAATCGCCGGAAACAAACGAGACCCTAGTCGTTAGCCGAGCGGAAAGTGCGACTATATAGTGGAGCACGGAGTCGTCTGGAGGGTAACAAGGGCGATAGGCTTCCTGGCCAACTTGAGGGAACGCTTGGAATTGAACCGGAACCCACCGAAACTGTTTCCGGTGATCTTGAAAGCTCTCGAAAGGGTGGCGGAACTAAGGGTTGCAGAGAATCCTCATATCGATTGCTATGATACAAAAGGGTATAGCGTGCTATTCGAGACTTTGTATTTTAAAAAATGTACGCCTTCAATTAAATTAATTTAATTTAATTTAATTCAATTTAAAGCTCTTTAAAATTAATTATTATAACCAATAATGAAAATGAAAATCATACAATAATAATTTTTAAAAAATTGGAATGGAATGGTATTTCCATTGGAAGGAAATTAAATGGCAACTCGCATTTACCAATTTTATTCCATCGTGACAATGAAAAATATGATCATGCAATTTTAAACCCCACGTGATATTCATCAAAAAAAAGATTGCACCGCAAAAAAATGTTTATAAAGAATCAGTACTAAGGTAAGGCAATTAAAAAAAAGCTTTCGCAAGTATTCTCAAATTACCCTACATATGCATATATTTTTATTATGGTAAAAGGTTGACCCTGCAGCGCATAAACCCCAAGAAAAGTAACCGTCAGAATTAAAAGAAAACCTTCCGCTCCTTCGTTCCCTTCTTCCGGCTACTGACAAGATGAACGAGCGTGCTGAGAGAATAATTTAACATTCAATTACTAAACTCGGAGAATAATAATGATCCTGCCTCCGAGCCGTTTGAAAGATCTTTCTCCAACTTTCTTTTACTCAGTGGGTATTTATAATTTACGATCCTTTTTAATGATTTACACTGGTGGCTGCAACGGTGAATATATTTTTTCGTCGATTGCGTGTAAATTCTATAAGGCGGATGTTCCAGTCATCGCCCAACGTACCAGTAATCGCCAAAGTGTTCTTTGACTCGAGTAAAAGTTGTACGCAAGGCACACGAACTCCAAGCGCTCGTGAAGAAGAATACCGAAATGTATGGTAAATTGCAGTCCAGTGATACGTCATCTTATAGCAAATCGTTGTTATACTATCACAACGAAATAACGGGGGTCCACCGAATGAAGATTAGATTGTAAAATCGAAAATTTCGGTTGTAACATGACTATGAAGATTTCATTACGCGCGCGTTTCTTCGTCATCAATTTTCAGACAATGGAAAACCCTTCGCGATTATCTATCCTAAGAGTAGGAAGGCGCGAGAGAACGATGATTGTTCGACAGACCGAACGAGAGATGGCGATAATTCGAAAGATTCCGGTATAACAAAGAAGACGAGAAGTGAAAAGTAGAATATATGAAGTGAGAGAAGAAGAATTGGAAGCTTTCCGACAGTCGTTTCGGCAAAACGAATCTTTAGCTGGAAATAAAACTCGGAGGCTTTAAGCTCTTTCCTTCGTTTCTCTATCTTTTTTTTTGCCATCTATTTCTCTATCGACTTTCAAGACCAATCTTTCGATACAACCGACAGAACTCTCAGGTTGATTGAAGCGGGGGTAGATTTACATTAAGCACGGGAGCTCTCCTTCGAATTATCGAGGCATCGACTGGCACAGGATTTCTCGCACTAGACTATCGTCGAAGTTTTTTTTTTTTTTTTTTTTTTTTTTTTTTCGTTACCAGAAGCCTAGCGAATTGAAAAGCAGCTTCGAAGAGAATTGAAAATTGATCGGCAAGCAGAAAAAAAGTCGATAAATAATAGTTCGCTCGAAGTATAGCCGGTAGTCGATAAATGTTAACTTCCAATTGGCACTGTCAATTCATCCAATTACACTGAAAATCCGCTATTATGCCGCAAGAAACTCCGTATAAAAATGAAAAAAACAACTGCCATCTATTTTGAAAAATTCAGAACGTTATTTCATCCATTACTGTGCACTCTATAATTTATTTTTACAATATTGCAGCAGTCTCTTACGCGGCTATGGAGGCCACGAGGCGTGATGGAAATTGAAAGAATTCCCACAGCGAGTGGCACAGAAAGATTGATCTAAAAGCAAAAAAGTTAAAAAAGAAAAAAGCCGCATTTTCTCGGCCGGAAGTTCGCGTACCGCAATTCCCTAAGTGTCTTCGGTGCAACGACGCGACCGCGGCGGGCTGTAACACTTTGGCAAACGGTCGACAAATGCGTCGACTTCCTTGCAGCAAAAATGAAACGACGTACCCTGAATCGCGAAAAAGGCAACCGGTAATGTATAACTACAAGAAAATCATCAAAATAAAAATAAAAAAAAATTTCTCCGAATGGCGTAAAAGTGGCGAACATGGTTCACCGATTTGATGCGCCTTTTCTCTCGGCACACAAATATTCCAAATTTGCAATGTAACTTTAAAAAAGAGTTCAAATTTCCCATTTTTTTTTACCTTTGCCAGTTATACGCGTTTTCAGAATGATCTCAATGTTGGGCATTAAAAAAAATCAAATAGCGCTAAGTGCTGCGACGCAAATGAGTTTTTCTTCCATCCATTTCGTTGCACAATATAAAAACTATTTTTTTCAAAATGGACCGACGCACAAAGAGACTAGAGGCTTTGTGATAAATGAAATGTAAATGAAATATAAATCAATGTGCAAATTTAATTTTCAGCCCTTTTAATCCTTCATTCATGGAATCGCCGTTGCGCGTTCGTGTAGACCCGATGATATATTTTCCCGAATTTCCGTTTCAAAATACGTTCGTCCCTCGAACTTTTCAACGTTGTATAATATCCATCGGGTGTGTCCTGTCTCTGCATCGCATTCGAAAAGCTCGAATTTCCATTTACGAAGAGATATAACGGTTGACCCCCTCTCCCCTCCTCCCCGCGCAACCTCCGGCTAGGTGAGCGAAAGAGACAAAGAGAATGAGTTCGCGAGGGTGAGAAAGAACGAGTATTGCGATGAGGAGACCGTGGGGCGGATTGCAGGGGGAGGGGAAGGAGGAGGGGGACGGACGCTCGAATGCATAAGCTCTACAAACAGAGGGTGAGATGAGTGAGATGAGTACAGCGAAGAGCGGTGATATAGAGATAGGTTGGGAGGAGAGCTTTCGCGGGTGGCAAAACCGTTGGCGATAATCGAGCGTGAGGGCAATTTATTAAAAGTGCATTCATTGTCGAGAATTTCGCTGACGAGGCGGGCTCACCGACGCTCTCCGACGAGAGGCGACCCGAGGCTCCGGAGAACGCACGAGAGTGAAAATGAGGATCATGGAAGCGCGGGAAACGCGAGAGATACTACGGAAACTCGTGGGCCTCCCCACCGCAGCGCTTTATTCACCCCCCAGCGAGCGCATCCCCCAGCAGCGAATCTCGACGTGCCCTCTATTATCTCTTTCTCTTGCATCCTCTTTATCTGTCATTCGGCACTTGAATTCCGACGATGATGGTGAAGAGATTTGCGAGAATGGTTTGGGTGGTCGTCGAAAAGCCTCACACACGATAAGGCCGCTGCAAAGCCCTTGTGTTGCGACGACACGCATGCATGCCAACTGGTTCTGGTTTCTCGCTGCTGATTCTCGCGTATAACGCTGGGCGGCTGCGAGGCGCATGTGTTTGACAGTTAAATTTTCGAGTGGCAACATACGAATGTATAAGTTTTCCAAGAACGCGGTTGCGTACGAGCCGTACGGACAATAGAAAAGGTGCATTTCATTCAAATGAGACTAAAGTTAAGTACATTTCTATTTGTGCTCTGGTCGAAATCTATTGGAAATTGTTACGCCATCCTTAACTAATACACTTACTTATGTAATTAATCTTACGTCCAATATATATTTTGAAAAGTTGTTTGTCCGTCTATCTGTTTGTCTGTGGCTTTGCCTCAGCGCTCTCCCATCCCCGACCTCGTCTTCCCGATTGCCAAGGTCTTCAATTAGGTATCATTATTCCCAATTATCGAGTATTCTTGATTATCGTTAGTCCGTTTGAAGGGAATATCTGCAAATTTAGGGGATGCATTCTTGCCACTCTCGTAAGAATCAGATACTATTGGCTACTATCGACGAAAAGACGCTCCGCACCCGATGGTTAAATAATGATTGTGAAACAAATCGAAACATCGCGTTATTCAATTAGTTTCAAGTTAACTTGGCGCATAAAGTAAAAAAAAAAATCAACAATTTCCATTGCGAAGTTCCCAGACGTCGAAAACGTCAAGAATGAAATGACGAAAGGATTCGCGGAGAAATATCGATATTAACCGATACCCCTCTTCAGCCCTCATTCTCATCATTTTTTAACTTTTCTTTTTCTGGTTTTGTAAAAAGTCTTTCGCGTACAACAGTAACGGGTAGTATGTAACGCGAAGTTTACTTCGGTCGGTTGCTTGGCCGATACCGAGGCTCCGCGTAAGCTCTCGTCGCGCTCGTAACACGGCCAGCTAAGCACTTTCGCCTCGGCAGCAAGCAAGAGGGCACAGAGGCACCAGCAGCAGCTTCAGCTTCGTCGCAGCTCGTGCTACCATGTCACCGGATAAGTATGTGTGCCTTTGCAACGGTTGCGCTTTTATGTTGCTTAATGGCTTGGCCCAGCTTCGCGCAGTGCCCATAGCCAGCATCCCGTACCAGGTGTGTGTATATATATATACGGAACACGGTGTACAGTACAGTTACTGAATATCTGCAGTGTGTTGAACCTCCTTCGAGAAAGCATATGTTACCCTACAGGAATATGGCGGAGCAAAGCTAGAGGGCGAACTAAGGAAAAGGGAGCACGCGAAAAGGTTGAAGAACGAAAAAAAAAAAAAAAAAAACTCGTTCCGAACTCTCCGACCAAACAGCTAGCTATACCATACACTACGGTGTATAGCGGGTAGGTACATAGAGACATGTATTATATACCTGCATCTCATCGTCGTCGTACTGCGCCCTTTTCTCGAGATCTTTTACGATTCTTTCGAGATATCAGCCCTATAACGCCCTGTCGCAGAACACATTTTCCCCGCGGCAACCCCACGGGGAAACAACCTCATAAATATCTTCCCAGCGAGGAGTAGATTACAAAAATAGAGGAACCATGCAAAGTAAAGAGAAAAACAAAGAGACGACGATGTTAGACAAGCGAAAATAGAAAACGAAGTTCGCTGCGCGTGAACAGGAAAAAAAAGAATCTTATTGTGCGATTTAACCACCGGTTTCGAACGTGTGCATTCGATTGGTAAGGGTAATTCCGGGGGATATTGCCAGCATTCGTTGTGAAAGCATAAAAAAATGCGACCGCTTTGCGGAATATGATAAATGAACAATTGTGCATTATTTTTTCATAAAGCGTCAGCAGTGTTCGTTAGCATTACGATATGTACGGTTAACGCTGCACATTTGATCCGAAGTGACCATATCCCCGAAATTGCCCGACTCATTTCTTTTTAAGCCGCTTGACGTGGAAACGCTGCCGCGTTTCTTGATCATCGTTGGATGTGATATCGATCCCAAGAGCCCATTACATGGGATTAACCCATGTTATATCGATTATTCCATAAGGAAATAAGAAGCGTTGGCTTGAAGTTTCTCTCACTTGCGTGTATATTAATAACAGTATATATAGGGATGATAATAATATAATATTACCCTCTGGTACTTCGTGAAAATTAGATTATGTGCATATTAACGATCTCCGTACTATAAATCGTCGAGTCACTGGTCACCCCCTCCCAATCTCAAACCCCCCGCGGTAAGAGCGTCGAATATAGAAAGGGGATTCAAGTACGGTGGTTTAACGACTCTTAAATCCTCGTAGATGAAGGAAGAGATAGAGGTAGTAAGGTCGAAGGAGTTAGAAGCGTTTCTCTCACAGCTATAATACGTACGGTACTCGTCCTGGGGGCCAACAATAAAATACAATTATGTGAATCCGTCCCGCAGAGGAGAATAAGAGAAACGAGAGAAATGAAAAACCCCAACCGTTGAACTTGGACTATTGGATGAGTCGACGTTATTTTATATATTGTACTGTGTGCGTTTGAACGTCCGTGTAACACCACGATATCGCTGAAGAGACGAAGAAGAGATATACGACTACGAAGTGCACGGAAAATTGTGGGGAAGAAGAGATACGCGGGGACGAGGATGGGATTACCCAGTTTATGACGTCATATAGCCCACAGCCACCGCCGATTCTGAGATATGAATACGAGAAGCTCGGCGCGAGGCGATATCTTTCACTACGTATACATACATAATATATTACCTTTTAACGCGGATTATTTATCCAACGAAGTAAAAGCAAACTCTGGCTGTCCTCGCGCTCGCGAAACAACGAATCCGCTACCGTTATCAACTTTATTATGGAGTCCTGTGTCATCTAAGTTGATGGGCCACGTCCCCCCTCCGTAACCCGCTTTTCAATTTTCGACCCGTCATCGCTTGACCCTCTTGTGCCAAAATGGATTACGGTAATGCGCGATAAATATAATTAGAGAATGGAAAATTAGAAAGCCTGAATCGGAACTCGCGGTTATCGGACTTTAATGGAAAGGTTACGGTAGGCGCAGACTAAGATGATTAAAGTTGCGTGTTGAAAGGGAAATTGATAAAAACAAAGTTGTAGGCAATTTTTAACATCTGTATATCGTATATATACGATTTTTCCGCAGATGTAATCAAATTTATTGTACATAGTATGCATTCTCGTGTGTACATTTGTTTTCGTTAATACGTTTATGCGTATTTGTGTCATTGTACATCTATATTCAAAAATACGCGTACATAAATCGGATCAATTTAGCATATAAAAATACATTTCAAACTTTTTCTCTTCAAACATCTTCGAAAACACCCCCCTGTATAAGTTCAATCGGAACATTCGTAAGTGTGACGTAAGTTCCGTCTGATTTTTGAAGCCCGTAAAGCGCTCCGTTCTCCAGTCTCTTGATCGGGTTGTCCGACAGGTCGAGATTATAGAGGGAACCGAAATTTTTCGCGGCTCCCTTCTCGATCTTTTTAATCCCGTTATTCTTTAGCGAAAGAGTTCTCAGGGTTCTGAGTCCATCGAACGAGTCGCCGTCCAAATCGTTCAAAAGATTGTTGCTGAGATCCAATATCCTCAGAGTCGGAAGATCGAAAGCTCCCTTTTCGATCTTCGATATTTTATTGCCCAACAGAGATAACATGTTTTTCGGCACATTTACGAAGGTACCCGCGTCCAGGCGCTCTATGGCATTGAACATGAGATTCAGCTCGTCGAAAGTCTCCGGCAGACCTTCCAACGAGTCCCTCGTTATCTTTGTCAACTTATTTCTGATCATGTAGATTGTTACGATTTTCTCGAGTCCCGTGAAAACGCCTTTTTCCAAGCTAACGATATTGTTGTCATTCAAGTTAAGAACTATGAGCGATTTTAGATCTTGGAATGCCGCGGGTTCGATTTTGTTAATACTGTTTTTCTCCAATAGTAATCTCAGCAGGGAAGACATACCGCTCAACGATCGGCTCTTCACTTCCGTTATGTTATTTTCAGCAAGAGAAATGAGTTTCAATTGATCGAGTTTACTGAATGCATTATCGGTTAATTCAGCTATCTCATTTTTGGCCAAAACCAACGACCCAATAGTCGATGGAAGAGTCGATACGAATTTGGTGCTCTTCAGCTTGTTGCCGAAGAGATACAGACTCGTCAGCTTCGTTTTCGCGAACGCATCATCCTCGATATCGCTAATAGAGTTTCCTTTGAAGTTCAAACTTCTCAAGTGGTCGTTCTCGATTATTCCCTTTTCCAAACGCTCGATCTTGTTGCCCAACAGACTGACGTAAGTAACCTCTGCCGGAAGATCGTTCAGCAATTCCCTCGTCACCCGAACGATGTTGTTGTCCGCCAGTACTATGGTATCGATGGGTACGTTTCGCAGACGATACCATCCGCTCTCGAATTTAGAAATTCCCAAGTTACTCAGAGACAACTCATGGTTGCCATTGATTTTTACAGCGTGACAATCACTCGTCAGAGTCTCGTCCGCCTTTAGAACGTCCAACTGCTTCACGATTCCTTCCTGAATGCAAATCTTGGCTCGGAAATTTTTGTCCAATACGGCAACCGTGCGACTCTCTTCAGCGGTTTCTATATTTTTGGACGAAGGAACTTCGGCAAATGTTTCCGCGGCAAGTTCCGCGGGAAGTTTTTCATTTCGTAAGAACGGATTCTCGAAAAGTTCGGTGTTTATCGAATAATATTCATTGCCCGCCGTCAAAATATCGCAGGACTTAGTCAATCCGAAGAAGTAACTCTTTCGAAGATGTATCATCGGATTGTTCGATATGTTGAGAGTCTTCAGGTTGTTCAGTCCCACGAAGGTGTTCGCCAAGTCCGATATTTTATTGTCGGCAAGCGATAGACGTTCGAGATGCGTTAGATTTGAGAATACGAATTCCGGCATCGTGGACAGCGAGTTGTTCGAGAGATCGAGATCCGTCACATGTTCAGAATTGTCGAAAGCATTCTTGTCGATACCATGAAGACCGAGACCCGAAAGCTTCAACTCGTTCGACGCTGACGCCTTATTTTTTTGAACACTTTTCAATATATTGTCCTCTACGTTGACATGATAGTCGTTGATCTTTAGTTCGATACTCGCGGCAAGGACGGCAGGAACGAGAAGAAAGCCGAAGAGCAACATGTTCCGTGCAGTTTTCTGGTTAAAAAGTCAACAATAATCAATCGATTGGATAACGAAAGTCTATCCAGAGAGCGAAAAGTACAGTGCAGTTAATTGGCTATGCGGGAAGCTTACCGATAGATGCGAAGACTGATTAGAACGTAGCTGAGATCGTCACTTTGAAGTTTATAAGCACAAAACTCGATACGGTAGTTGTATATTGGATCGTCCGCGTTGAAGCGCACCCGGGGAGAGACTGCTTCGGTACAGTCGATCGTTAAGCAATAAATAGGTTGGTGGTAGGAGAATCTCTCGCAGGACGCGTTTCACGCGTCTTGGAGAAACGCAAACAGGTCTTGGCTAAGCTTATCCCCCGATTATTTTGCAAGCGCGCAGCTCAACCACTTTACTTTAATCTAACAAAATCCAACTGATAGTGCTTGCGCTTGAATAACGTCTTAGCACACTTGCGCATACACGAAGTACGCACGGTGGCAAACATTACTTTACAAAAAAAAAATAAAATAAATCAGCCGCCAAGCCATGAGTACAAGGCACAAGGTTGAAACGAGGTCATCATTATTCGATTTCTTGCGTACAGACTGTTTGCGTCTGCGTAAAAGTTCCGTCGCTGTGACGCAAGTACGTGGAATATTTGTAAGATGAAACCTCTCGATAGCTTGTCACTCGTATCCCCTGGGCGGCAAGATCTTGAACCGAACCGTAAACATAATCTCGTACTGAGAATTATCTTCAACGGCAAACAATCCTTGCGCGTTAATATATCGTTCCGAAGACCGGTTCATCCTTCGAGAATAGTCTTCGAGACCATCGTTTCCGCCTTGTCATATCCATCTCACTTGTTTCATCTCTTACCTCTTTCTTCGGACAGCGCAGACACGCGCGCCAACTTGATAAATGCGAGTCAAGTATTTGATTTCAATATTCATAGATTGGGAAACAGGAGAAGAGAGAAAGGCAATGATTGATTATTTATATTCAGATATAACAGAGAGCCGAAGACCGTTAACCTCGTCTGCTAGTCAATAGATCGAACAACGATTTTTTGAAACTCCATAAAAATATTCACCATTACGATCGATTTTGTCATTTGCTTATAAGAGGTTAAAATTCCACCGGAATTGGCAATTTGGCCGTTTTAATATTTTACCTTATTTTTAGTTTGAATATTATACGCTATTTTTACGAACAATTCGATACAATTTCAACAATAAAGCCAAACAAAGAACTACAATAAATTTTCATAAATCTGTCACACTACTGTGAAACAAATGACTTTTTTTCGCACCGGTAGTCAAACGGTGGAAATAGTGCCGGAAAAAAGAGAATGTGCTGACGCTATACTATCTACGAAATGAAATTCACAGACAATGCACAGCGTTAAAATTCGCTCGTATAGATAAGCACTACAAGGACCCGTGAACCGGCGCGCTAAAGTCGATACTTTCGTCCAAGAAGAGTGTAGAGCGTCGGCATTTCATTGACGCACCGTTCTCCTCGCTCGGCTGTTAAACTATACTGCAACTTCAAGAAAATGAAAAAAAAAAAACGACGGAGAATCGAGCCTGCGATAGGTTTTTATTATGTATATGAAATGGAAGAATAGCAAGTGCGAAGTAAAATAAAGAACGAACGTCAAGCTCGATGCGGCGCCAAGAAACTCGAAGAAAACGGTACGACACTGTCATAATTTTGATGATTTGAATCCTTAGAAAACGTGGCTTGATCAATCAATGTCCATCAGATAGAAATTAAATTACAGCTCAGACTTTAATCTTATCTTGTATCGTCCGTGTAAGAATACTAATGACGGAAAAGTAGAAGTCTAATCGATATTACGGCCGGATCTGAACCGTAAACTGATGAGTTTAATGGTCTACGATCGGCTGGCAGATAAAACGACACACGAAATGAAGCCGGTTTCAATCCGGTTTGTTACATGAGAGGAGAGAGGGATTATTACACGGGTTATTTCATCTGGACTGGTTGCGTGCGCCAATCGTAAACCGTGTATGCAACGCAGCGTGCCGACTCTTCGCGAAGGCAGGTCAACAAACTGAAAAAACCTCTCTCTCCAAAGTCAAGGTTAACCGTCGTCATTCGATGGAATAGTTTTCTTTCGATTGCTAATCGGTTGACACATTCTATTTTACTAATTATCTGACCGATAACGTTATTTCTCTTCTGTATAAATAATTGAAGTCGATAAGAAAGTAAATAAAAACAAAATTCGGGAACTTTTATCTGTATGATACCGCGCTGCCGATAACACAACATGGACATCTACTGGTAACTTACCAATTACGATCGTGGACACCAATATAATTAACCATCATTAATCTGAATAATTATACTGATCATTAATTATCCAATAATTGTTTGTCGAACGTACGGCAATTATGGAGTGACTGCCGAAAGGCCAGAAGGGTCTGTGTATTGCATATTGTGTACAAAGCGTATGTACATACATTTAATGTTGCGAAATCGCATTATCAGCTATGGTGGTTGAGGATTGATCATGGATCATAACATGACAGTTGATTTCAAGACGAATGGTAGTAAATGTAGCGAATTCTGAATTTCAAAATAGCATCGGACGATTATTCAATAAGTGTTAATTGCTTCGCTATCTTTACCCAAATGTTTCCATCATTCGAATGCCTACTTACATGGCAATTAACCGCCAGACGACCAACGAGGCGTATTCTAAATTCATTAAAGAATAATTATTGAATTGTTGACTTAAGTCACATATTAAATTTCGACAAAATATATTAATTACTTCGCGCAAAAGAACATAAAAGTACTGCTTTGGGAAATAATTAGACAGACCGTTCCGAAGCCGCAACAAAAAAAGGAAAAATCAAGAGAATCGATCACAGCCTTTCGAAATCATAGCTTAGTCACTTGGGAATTTGTAAATTTTGTTTTTATATGATTATAAACAAAACTCACTGCAGTAGTTGCACATTGAATCGGTTCGCACTGAAGCGTGCGCCCGAGGGGAGACTGCTTCGTTACGGTCAAATGTTCGGCAATAAACAGGGGGGGGGGTGATAGGAGAATCTCACAGGATTCGTTTATCAGTCGCCAAGATGACCAAACGGGACTTTGCTTCAATGTAATCAAATCCGACCGATAGTACCCGCACTTGAATAACAAGCCATCACACTTGTCTATGCAGCAGACACGAAAGGAAATATTTTGTTAAAAAAAAGACGATCGATAAGCCAAAAGTCGAAATACAAGATTACAACGAGAGTTATGATTCTTCGATGTCTAATATACAGACTGTTTACGTCTCCGTAAAAACCCATTACAGTAAGCAAACACGAGAAATACTTGTATGATAAACCCGGCTGATTGATAGTCATCCTGGAAGTCCGAAGCAGAATGTAAAAAAAATCTCTATCTAAAAATTGTCTTCAACGGCAAACAATTCGCGGACATTCAGATATCTTTTCGAAGGCCGGCCGATTCAGAAAAGTCATCGGAATATCCAGTTTCGCATCGCTTATGCTCTCACCAATTTTGCGCAACTTGCAGAATTAACAAGAAATTTTCGACTGTATGCATTAAACATTTATAGATCGCAAAGCAGATGATGAGAGAACCGATAATTATAGAAGGATATATAAAATTACAATGTCCTTCTTCAAAAAATCAATGATTAAAATATTTCACATGTTTAATACATATATTATCGGCGTACTTAAAAAATGTGATTGGCTACCCGCTTAGCGACGAATCCCAAGCTGTTACTATTTTATCCGCGACCGCTATTGTTAATCACCGCGAAAATATATTCAATCCTCGAAAGTCGCTAAAGAAGTGGATAAATTTGACTCCAGTCAATTACTCGATGAAATTGTTCGGATTTAACACACGATGCGGCTGAGTAATTCGAATAAGCAATAACATCATTGGAATAAAAGCTAAAAATGTTTACCGATCGAGGTCCGTCAGTGTGACGAGTAAAATATCCAAAATGAAGACAAAAAGGTGTTACAATATTATTATATATGAATATTCAACACCTGAAAGTTGGATTTTATATAATCGGACCTATTAATCAATAGATCGAACAAAGAAAACTCCAGCAGAACATTGCAAAACAGTCGGAACCATTGAAACAACATGAAGAAGACGATTGCCGTCACGATGTTATTGACCTGTAAGGCACGTAATATTTCAACGGGGACAGGAATTTCCTGTTTTTTCTTCTTCTTTTCTCACCATGGATATCGGAAAATTTTGAAAAAATTGAAGCAACAATACAAAAAAGGCGATTGCCCTCACGATATTATTGACCTGTTAAGTACGTAGCATGTCCACCCGGACAGAAATTTCCTGTTTATTCTTCTTCTTTACTCACCATGGTCGTCGGAAAATTTTGATCAGATAAATAACACTATCAATAAATCGATATTAAGAATGCGACTGTGTTAGTAAGCATATAAATCTTTTAATGTCAACATTGAACGGCAGGTTGCCGATAGAGTTCACATGAGTAATAATCTGTCGGAAATCGGTTAAATACCCATGAAATCCGTGTCAATAATTAACACGTGTCTTGAATATGAAAATCTATATTTATCGTATTTCATTATGGTAATTATCGAATCACATAAACTTCGCATGTAATCTATTTGTTATGGTTGAGTTATTCGCAAATGGCCCGAACGCCAATGAAGACATTTGTCGTATCGTATAATCGTTATCATTCCGTCAAATGAGTTTCGTGTAACCGCATGATTTTCGTCTGCTACACGAAAGGTCGCGAAGAGGTTATCCAACAATTCTCACGATTCAACCGCAGAATTAATCAGTGAAGATGTTATTCTTGAAAATAATCCGCATGTCCCATATCGCTGTCGAAAACCCACGTGTTATCGCGTCTCTCCTGTGTACTCGATAGATAATGTACATAAAAATACAGCTGTTGAGACGTTGACCACTCAGGACCACCGTCCATTCCCGCAATCATCGGTCAACCGTGACGGCATTGTAAAATTGATCGTAAATAAAATGGGATATTCCATGAATTCATAAGCCACAAGCCTTAAGTTGCATTAAATCGGATGTTTCGAAGCGGTTTTTCCAGGAAACCAGAAACATATAAAAATTTCTGAGTTATCGCGAAAAATTTAACGATATCGCGATGAAAGACGTAGCCTTAGCAATGTCACGCATAAAACCTAATTGCGTGTAGAAAAAAAAAATTACGAACGCCATTGCCCATAATTTTATATATCTGTATATTGCGTGCGCACGATTTGTCTACAGATGTAGCTGAATTTACTGCATATATGCATATTCGTTTTCGCTATTTGTATTTATATTTATTATTCTCTTCGGTACCCGGTATATATGTATTTGTACATTTATACAGGCGAATATGTGTACATTTGACGGTATATATATAACATATACTGCATACTGCGCTGTAGTACTTGCACTCGGTTTTCCCCGTAGCTTTATGTATATGTATGCGCTCGCTTTACATAATATCTTTGCCATTGTAAAATGCAAAACACCGCACGGGAAGCGAGCGGGAGAGCGTGCTGAGGCAGCCCTTCTCTCGATACCCCTGGTCTGTATACCGTTCCCGACCGTTTATATCCTTCTCGCACTCGCTTGTTTCACATTGGAACGAGCCATAGTTCTCTACGGGGGGCAAGCGTCCTCTGTGTTGTACTGTGCCAGTGTGGCTATCAGAACTCCTGGCCACAGCGGCGCGTCCTATACAGTGGTCCTTCGCCAGCTTCCTCACTATATTCCGCGCCTTCCAAGTGCAACTTTTTGTCTTCTCATGTAAATTGCGCGGTGTTAAAGCGAGCGGCGACGGGGATGGTTCTGAAGCGGTCGATTGAAGGCTTGAAAGCACATATTTTCGTATTCCACGCCTCGGCAAAGAAGAAACGAAAGAGTGGAAAAAAAATCACAAACGACGTTCATCTATATCACCGAAGGGACCAGACGGATATTATGGATCGATTATGAAGCGCGAAGAAAACATTTCGCTAGCGCTTTCCGGTTCTTGTATACATTCAACATTTTTACGAAGATTTATTTTTACGTTTCAATTGTCGTTCGGAGTCTTCGAAAAATGGTTTTATTCGATTGTTCTTATAAATTAATAGTGACCTTTAGACGTATTGCCTTTTTCTTTAATTCTTAATTAATTATTTAATTTTTGTGAAATTAAAGAACTCCGAACGAAAGCCGAAACGGAAAAATAAATCTTTTATGTTTTCAGCACAAAAAAAAAGAACACGAGGCCGTTAAGGCGCTACATTTTCAAGAAATTCATACCACCGGTCATAGCATTAGAAATGCATTTTTACGAAGAACTGAATATTAGAAATCTAACGCTTTGGCGAAATTATTCACTTCCGTGTCACTAGTTGGTGGACAATGTAAAAAAAACTCAAATTCTATAAAAAAATAATAATAATAAATAAGTGTTTTTCCTCGCAAAAAAAAAATATCGGCATTTTTTATAAAATCAACAATTTTAAATGATTGCTACAATTCCGAGAAGCAAATAAGAGTAAATTATTAATGTATAGAAAGTTGAAGTATGTGCAAACGAAATTCTTCTGGTCAAACCAAAAGTTTAAGATTCATAAAATCATTATTCGTTAAACGCAAAAATTCCGGTCGGCGAAAAATATTGACCGAGAAAAAAAAAACTCAAGAATTTCATAACGGCGTTGCGGGTTTACTATGAAGTTTGAACGCTTTCGAGTTATTTAATATTTTGTTTCGATACTTGTTGACCCCCTCAATCTTGAGTTTAGTGTAGTGAACGTTTCTCAAATATTCTATTAATAATGCTTATGCAAAGTTTCTTGGTATCTGCGTACGCATACCGGTTTAATAGAGTACGCGTAAACGAAGGAAGTAACATGCTGCAAAGTTACGCTTCATTACTCGAGTACATAAATATTTAGGTACAATATAGTTCTCCACTTCTCTCGCATCTCCGATCAAAGGCTATTCGAGTATTACACAAATATTCGATTAATGATACCTGTGTGCACGAGAGAAGTATTGCCTTATCGGGATAGTTTCAAATTACACGATAGTACAAAGTTTCTTGTTCTCTGCACGTACACGCGGCGTTACTGTCTAATACAGTACTCGTAAACACCGAATATAACGTGCTGCGAAGCTGCGGTTTATTACACGCGAGATGTAGTGTACAACTTGAGCGAAAGCGTGATAGAGACTGTAGAAGCACTTCTATAGTGTTAGTGGAAGACAGTCACCGTCACGATATCGTCAGTGAGTGCGGGACGAGGATCGGAGTGGTTCGGCGTTTGCGTCCAAGAATTCAATAAAAAAAGTTTCTTGCGTTCATCCCGTGGATATGAGATATTCTCAGCGAGAGGATATATACGGTATTACATATATATATATATATACCTTTTGTCTGTTCTGTATCCAGAACCAAAGTTAATTGTATTTTCTTCTGAATGTGGAAAAAGAATTGATTTTAATTTGTTGAGATATCGGCAGAGTTATAAATATAGTCGACATATTGCTCTACGGGAATGAGATCGAATAACGAAGTTTTGTGCAATTTTATTTTAAGACATTAATACGCTCTGTTCTGTTTCTGTCTAAAGACTGTATGTATTTGTATATGTATACATATATATATATACACAGTTCGTAACGGCCGCGATCTCTCGAAGGAAACGTTTACGACTCGCTTAACGGCTAATCCTGGCACCATAGTTACGGTCATTAGGTCGCGTTTAATCGGCGTTATTACTTGCATTATAGTCTGAATTCGGTTTAGTATGTGCCCAACGACTCGCTATAGAATACGAAAATTGTTGGTGGGTGTGCGTTCGTGTGTAAGGAGGAGAGCTCACCACTCATTACGGATAAACGAATCAGCGCGCGTAATAACGAAGTTAACCAAATGACCTGACCCATATCTTTGCCATTATAAATTGGCTGCAACCTCGCGAATATATCCCGCCGACTGGGCTCGATGTACCTAACGATGATTCGGATAAAGTAAATGGAATTTCCGAATGTAGAGCCAACCTATCCGATTCTATAAATACTACGCATTTGTCGCCATTATTCGCGATCATCGACGAGCTTCATTTCGATGGAGACAAAAATAATCGGCATTATTGTTTTTAATGTAATAACATTTTTCGCAACGTCCGTCAGCAGAAATGTCCGAATTTAATCCTCGTTCCGAGGGAAAATGCGTAACATTAAAAAAATGTTTATATCACGAAAGCCCCCGATTCATATAACTACGCGGGTTATTCAATATTCGCACTTTTTCGTGTCTCTCTTTTTTTTTTTTCTTCTACTCCTTTCCGCCGGCCCGTCGATCGATGTATTCGACATTCCACGGTGCATATTTTCATACGTCGATCAATCACAATCACCCGATGACATTATAAATATCTCTCTGTTGCGGTAGTCTCTTCCGTCGAAACTGCAACGCGAATAAGACAGGTAGGGGACTTGAACACGCGTGATATATCCTACGTTATACCCTATGTATAATAATTCACTGATTTCATAGCTTGATCGTCGTATGAGCGCCGAATTCACAGAGAATCCAATGCCAATTCACCCGAAAACAAAACCCGTCACAAAGTAAATTGGACACGCAGACGTCTGCTGAAAATAAATCTGCTGTCTCCGAAAGTTCGTCATCGTCGGGTTCACATCGGGACACTCATTCTCTTCCGTCAATTTACTCACACGGAATGGCGTATTTTTACTGAATTTCTAGAGTTTGATACTTTCAATGAGATTTTGTTCCAAATTTCAACTCGGAACTCACTGCACTGCATAAATCAGAATTTTCCGTACTAAAAGAGCATTTTCTACCCGAAGTTTTATTAAGCATATTATACTTCATTTTGCTGTAGTGACCTTTTAGCCCATTGCAACGCGCGCGGATTAGTCGGTTTATACCAATTTGTGTAAATGTCGCGTGACTAAAATCTGCATGATGAAATTTTCGTGAAAAATCATACAAAACATACCATTATTGTTACAGTCATGCGATATTGTAACGCAGAAACAAGCAATTTTTTATTTTTCCCAATGAAAATATCTTAAAACGACAAAAGAAAAGCACGACTTGCGTGAATGTAATTGAACCTTTTAGAAGTGTTCGTCATGAAAACTCCAATGATTTCACCCTTCTTCCGCGGAGTATTTTATAATGGGAAAAAAATTAATTTGTCAAATGAAACCGCTATCAATTTTTCTACATTTTCGTGCATCGGAAATATTTTAAAGAAAAATGGTTTTTAACATAATTTCAGCTTCAGTCTCGCAAAGAGCGTTTCATTACAGTTTACTCGTATCACTGCGATCAAAGTACATTGTAATAAAATCTAACAGACGCTAAATTACACGAGGTCGATGGTTTTCTCTCTGCGAATACCAGCCTAAGTAAACATCGAAGCGATACGATACATTATTTACCCAGTAGAGAGCGAGAGAGAGAGAGAGAGAGAAAGAGGGAGAGCATCGTGCTTGGGAGTGCGTCAGGGCGGGAATGATGGGGGTGGAGAAGGTACTATTCGGTCCGAGAGGGTGTATTTATTGGAACTATCCACCAAGCATAGCCATCGTTGCGCTCGCCGCATCTACTATATTCGACCACTGCATATAGATCCCTCGAGTTCGTTACACATTATTATTCCCTAACTACGACGTACTCCAGAATTTTCGATATCGGACTGGTATGCGGAATGAAGTGGTAACATGAACGGCGTATCCGCAAACGAGTCAAACCAAAATAAAAAAAAAATGTATAACATACTACCAATATATCTATTACCTACAAGACGAAAAGTTTGTAACCGCAAAACTTTTCAAATATTTTTGTAGCTCTTTAAGGGGACCGGGGAGGTTTAAAATTTGGGAAAATCGACATTTTTTTATTTTGCATATATCATATATATCATAAATAACAATTAATTATTCACATATCATAGACGAGCGATTTCTTCGTCATTGAGTATGGAAATCCCCCGACTGTGACGTATGAATAATTAATTATTATTTCACTCATTTTGCCGTCGAGAGTGTTAAAATTTGTGAAAAATGCTTTTATTTCATCTTCTTTAGAGATGATTTAGAGATGAACCGCCCGGAACTCTACCAGAATAGGACTACGATCGGTAGAGTAATGCGATTTCCTGTAAACGCGAATGAGTGTACAGTCAAAAAAACGACAGATACAGTGCGTTAAAGAGTAAAGCGCAATATCGTATCCAAAATATTCCGCTCACCCCAACGAATCGCTGGTCAAAAGATTCATATCGAAATTTCGATGTCTTCGACATACATATTTAATAATAGACAGTAAAAAAAATGTAATAAAAAATAAACCTCAAAAAAAAGTCTGTCTTTTTTTAAACAGAATTTATGAAACAATGTATAAAATATGCGTATACCATGCGCAGTTCTATCGAAAGTAAAATAACCAACATGCAGTGCTCCTGCTGCCGCTGCTACTCAATATCGCGGGCATGAAATATTTATATCCAGTTTTTTACGTGGCCCTCTTTTTCTCCTGTGGGCAAAAACCCCCTTTCGTTTGTTCACCGTCGGGCATTACCCCCACCCTGGTTGCAGCTTCTCTGCCGCGCTCGAGTTGAGTCGAGAGCCGGTAAAAGTTGAACCTCCACCACCTCTCTATATAACCCTCCCGCTCTACTTCATGGCGAAAAGTACTTTTCTACGCGTAACTCTGTACACCCTACTGCCCCTTGTATACGAGTTTTCTTCCTCCCCCCCCCCCCCCCCCACCCCTTCTGCCGCTCTCTTCTCCCCACGTAACGTACAACTCTCAAGCTTTTCCAGTATAATAGACCAAGTTGGAAGGTTTCTACATCGACGTCAGTCAGTCGGTTCTCGTGTTTCTCTCGTGTGTATTACAGTGTGCCAGCAGCAGCCCCTCGACGACGGCGAATCAATGCGGGGTGAGCGACGATGTCAAGCCCGCACGAGCGACGAAGCTTGACCTGGCCCTGTTGAGTTAGCCAGTCATGCGTTAAAGTCAGAAACCAAAAGCCCTTGTACAATGTACACTGACGCCATGATCCAACCTTCTGTCAGAAGGCTTTAACCGCAAACCGTTTTATCCTCTTCACGCTCAACGCGTCACATACGCCAGTTATTTATTAGCTTTCTGGGTAATATCCGAAGTATATTGTTTGTACACGAAATAAGTAGAATTCATTCTTAAGGAACAAAATGCGACGACGATCCGGAGATTGAGGTTTTGGATAGACTTATGAATTGGCATTGTTGATTCTTAGGTAACAAAAATGGTGATCCACAATGGCAGCTCATGGCTACCAAATAATTTTTTTACGGATTCCTCGATTGTTTATAATTTCTAATCCAGTAAAACCCCGTATCGGATTAATTTTTTGAAACCGAACTAAATGCATTAACAATATTATTTTATGGCGATAAACGCAAACGTGCTGATGAATATGCATCTAAAAAATTGAGCCACACATTAGAAAAATCGATACTAAGTGTTTTTATTTTCAGTGAAAATATTCCGACTCCGCGGAAAAAAGGCAACAGAAGCCTTCGGTAACATGTGTAAAGCAAGTAACATTTTTTTAAGCTTGTTGAAATCGCGTATTTGCTTATCTGAGTACCGCTTATCAACAGTATGCAATTATCGATCGATACTGCACGCTAACGTAAAAAAAAAACTGTGGACAAAACACGTTAGTAATCTGCACGGAAGGTCAGATTATTCTTTGTTTTTCGCCAAACAAGCCACAAATAAAGTAACGATAGGAGGAAGATTAAATTGAAACAAAAAAAAAGCGAGAAATTCCGTGGGACAAATATTGAATCTCGGCTTGTTGAAGGGGTGGGCAGATGGGGGAGGAAAAGAGGGGCTCCGGAACGTCCAGCGCACCGTCGATCGTTTGGCTTCCGTGGGTGGATTACCGTACAGTAGTGGCGGATGTGCCGCGGTTCGTGCGGAACTCGACCCTCTCTCGCGCTCTCCGGCTCGGTTGTTTTCCCACACTTGCCTCCAAGCTCGGGAACGTTTATGTGTATAGCTCAAATGCGAAGGCATGCAACGAGCGTTAACCCTAGCGTCCACATTCGCGTGTTCGCCGAATCGTACAACGGGTTCTCTATCTATCTCTATCTTTCTCCCGTCGACCGTTTCATAGGCGTATACACCATAGTAGGTATGTTCACCGAGGTAAAAGCACGGAGGAACGGTAAAAGCGAGTAGCGAGTAGCGAATAGTATCCACAGTTGCAATAGCGCAAAACAGCAGCGAGAGAGCGAGCGAGCGAGCGAGCGATCCTTGCAAAAGGGGTGCGGACGAAGGGGTTCGCAAACTCACGCGGAATGATTTCGGTCGTCCGAACGACCGAACGGACCGACTATGGGGTTTCAAAGCTGCATCAGCAGCATGCGAGCGTGATGCAAGCGACTCTCGCTCAGTGCGATAGAGGCCAGAGAATTCTCCTGGAATTTCGCAAATCCGTGCAAGCTCGCCATTCCGTACCCGCAAACCTTCATTCCGCAATTCCAGTGAATTCAATGTACATGCATCGCTGTATGTAGCCTATGGAAAATATAATAAACCTACCCTCGACGGCATTGTTCTGCGAATGTAGTATAGTTGGTACAACTACTGCTTCGTAACGGCATACTTTTCCAGCTCATTCTAAGAATGATGATTGTGATTGGTGACAACTGATGAAACATTCATCTTTTATTGTAGGTTAGGTTAGATAGTTGCCCTCATATTCCGCCGTATACCCCTTTCGAATGTTTACAGTTCCCCCGTCTTAACACTCGCTACCCGCACTGAGCTAATCTACGTAACCTTTCCTGTACGTCCGCAACCGACTTAGCTACCCTGTGACGCATTTGCCGAGGACACGGGAAAACTGCGGAAAACCCGTAACAGTACAGACGACCATATTCTTCAGGTTCCCTGCTGTATAAGCGCAAGTTTCCACTTAAGTGTAGACAACAAGAGCTTAGAAAATGTGGCGTCCCGCATAACAATTGATGCGCACCAGCCTGTGCGCGGCTAAACAGTTATCCATCCAAGTACTGACCGCAACCAAAGCTGCTTGACTTCGGTGATCGCCGGAGCCGCGCACCGACGCTGTTTTTACCGCTGTCGGTTAACTTTTAATGTATAATCATTGAACCACAATTGCAGCATAATGAATCTTGCGGGAAAAAATGATACCTATCCGCTTTTTCAAGATATCAAGATACAACAAAGTACCAAATGATAGCAGAGAATCAATACTCGAAATTCAAATCAGCTGAACAAACTCGTGTAATATTGAGCAATTTTAACGTACCCAACATTCGACTCTTGTCTGTGTCTATTGGTAGAAAACTAAGTGAATGTTGGTCGCTTATACATGTTTTTTCACCACTCAATCGTGTCATCGTGTACCGGTCCATCATAGTTTGATGGGCCATATTCGTTACATTGACCCTATGAGTACGTTCACAACGTTTTCGTCGCGCCCAGCACGTGATACTTGGCTGTCGAGTTTTCGCCGGTGGCCCAACAGCAGCAGCAGCAGCGGCAGAAGCAGGTCGATAAGCCTGCCAACATAGAAACGTGGGCGTAACACAGTCCCGGCTCTAACAGATTTTATCTCCGGAATCAACGGCGCGTTAACGGTAATGTTTTTAGAGCGCGGGGGGGGGGGCGAGTGGAGTGTTGCTTCTACTTCCCCTATGTACGTCCAGTGTACGCTGATAGGGTTGCAGCGTGATTTTTGCGTATAGCGATGGGCCGGATACGTACACCGGTGTATACTCATCGGATTACACAGGTGCATACCTTCCATTACATTTGTACTTGCAGAGTAGACATCCGGAAGCCTTAAAGGGAGGTTTTCCTTCCTGCACCGGCCCAATGAGGGTACCGCAGATAACGTTAAATTATCTAAGCCATTTTTCTCGAAAACGGCTCAAGGGCATATCAAACCGGGTAAAATTACTGCAACCTGCATCTATTCATTACGCAGATAGCTTCACTACTTTCTAATTTGATTCTATCGAGCCGCATGTTGGGAATAATGTGTTAGATATTTCTAAAGATTACGCGAACCTTTAGCTTCCTTAGCATAGCACCCGTAAGGCTATTTCATGGATATCGAGATTCCATTTAGTATTCTATTCCGTCCTCATTTTTTTGATATCATGCACATTTTGTATTCACTAAACATTTCAGAATTTCTCGGAGATGGACTGCGTCCCAGAAATAACACCACTTTGTGGAATGGTCGCCGAGACTAAAGTGAAGTTGTCCCGTACATCTACCGTATGTACAATCCAAATGTACAAATACATAATACAAGGAGGTTTCACGAGGATGAGAGTCGAAGGAGCAGCGGGTAACACGGAAGCAGCAAACATATATTCCGGTGGTCCCTAGTCTACTCTGCTATATGGTATTCTATATCCTCTATATTCTATATCCATAGTGTGAGTCCACACGGGAGCATGGTTGGCGCAGCCAGACATTGACCCCCCCCCCCCCTTCCTCCCCCTCCATTCAGGAAGGGTGAGTCTCCTTTTCCTTCCTGGTGGTCTGGCGGTCTGGCGCACGAGAGAGATCCGGCGAGGTGAGTGTCTGAAGAGGAGGAAAAGCCCGTGGACTAGAAAGGACGAAACCCAACGGCAGCAGGAACCACCATCGGCTCTCTCCCCTCCTTACCCTTAAACGTTCGCTACCTCTTTCGACTCCCCTTTACCTTCCTGTTTCTTCGTCTCACATCCTCTACCCTTCGTTTCCTCTTTCTCATTTCATCCATCTTTCCTTGTTCGCCGACCCTCCACCCTTCTCGCACTCGATCCATCCCACTCGTTCCCTTCGTGTACTCCATCATCATCTCACTTTTCCCCCTCATCGTTTTCACAATCCGTCTCTGTCCCACTTGCGTCCTCGCCTTATGCAAGCCTCGAATTCCACTCTATTCTGCCCTTGCTGAACGTTCTACACATCACCTACTACTCCACTACCCTCCAGCTACCTCTCTAAAGATCCCGCTTCGTCGCCCTTATTTCTACTCTCGTTTCGTTTCACAGACGGAATCAACCGTTTTTGTGTTTCCGTTCGTCGCTCACTCCGACATACGTGTTTCAACAATGAACTTCAACAACGCCAGTCCATGCGTTGCGGGTTAAAGGTTCTTCGAATTTTAAGAACGAGCGTACAAACAAAAGATTTTTATGTTTCGTCATTGGCAAATTCGTTGGGAACTGGAAACGAATTTACGGCATGATAAATTCGTGGTTTTAATGATTTTTTGAAGGGATTCGGACAAATTCGGTAAAATTGCGGGTTCAACGGTTGAAATTTGCTAACTGCCGACTGTTCGTGAGGGCAAAAAGACGGAAGTTAGGCGTTTAAATGAGATCTCGTATTTTGAATCTCTTCATTGTATCATATCGACGACATGGCTTCATTAAAACATTAAATTTGATTTATATATGACATATCTATCCTGAATCCTATCCGGGTCCAGACTTGTTCGCCAATGTCTCAACGCTGACACGATATTGGCTAATGAGATTGGGCCAACCTCAGCATATCAACAGGATGTTAACCCTGTTGACGCTCGGCCAGTATCAGAAGCCTATGACGTCCTAATACTGAATACACCGTATGCATGTGCTATTTATCTACCACTAAGGCACTGCTGATGTGGTCCATTTGCTTACCGTCCAATCCGTTAAACAAATGTAATATATGTACAATTGCATGTCTTATACATTCAAGTCACGTGATGTGGCAAAGAAAAATGGAAACGACCATTCGATAATCTTTGTATGGTGAAATCGAGACAAATACCATCGTTACCATCGATACCATCGTTATTAAGAGCCAATAGCGACAAATCCATTCAATAGTCCCACTGAACCTTTGAGAATGCGTTTCGGCTTTTCATAGGCCAAACTTATATTGCACTGCAATTGCAAAACAAACGATGCCAGCAAAAGATACTGCTCGAAACATATTGACCGTCGTTAACCCGCGGTTACATTTCGGCATTCGGTATCCATCGTTGTGCCGATTGTGACTCGAAAGATCAGGATCGGCGGATCTCCAGCTGGGAAGCCCCACCGAAAGGCGATGTAACTTGTTCTCGTTCTATCTATTATCTTCTCCCTTCTAGTGCAACTCTTCCCTCATTCTTGAAGCCGAGAGGCCACCGCTTCGGCGTATCGTATTTAGCGATTCACCCTCGTTCATTAAGGGCGTTAATGATGGTTACTGCCAGCCACGAGCGGCCCGAGATACCTAGATACCGCCGTCGAAGCGATTCCACGAGCAATTTACGATGCAAGGATATTCGAAGTGAAGGAAATGGGGCGAACGATCGATCAGCAACTATGAAAGGATTTGATTTTTCATTGGCCGAATCACGTTTTCAATCTCTTTGAATAGGACGGTACGTGAAAGTGGTTCTTATTTCAAAAACGAAAATAAAAACTGTTTTTTGTACAAAAATCGTGTACTCGGCTCACAGATGTCAGGCCATTTTGAATATTTTTGCAATTTTTAGGTTATAATACTTCGTATGTTAAAAAGATCGATAAACAAAAGTATATCAGTGGCACAAACTATTATTCGATCGCAGTCCCAAATCATAAGTCAAATTTTGTATTTCAATCTCAAAATTTAAACGTATTCGCTACCAGATTCAACAGTAATTTCGATCGGATTTTGAAACTTAAACGATTTTTACGACGCAGTCAAGAAGGGATGCTAATGAAAAAGATGTAAACGATAGAGAGCTCATTATTCTGCGTATAGCCCATTTCTCTAAATCTGGCATCACCGACGTCCATACAGCGTTTGCCTCATTCTTGTACTATTAGATGTTTTTGTTTGACCGAAGACAAGAACACAGCCACTGCAAAGATGCCTTTGGCGCTGTTGAAAGTCGTAAGGGTGGAAGCTATAAACGGAAGCGCTCGCCATTGGATCGTAAAAGAATATACGTGTACGCACTACCGTCGTATCCTCTTTACTTTCGCATACTACAGGTATATACATATATAGAGTGAGTTGATTGCACTTTTTTTCCGGTTATTGAATATAGGAAAAAAATACCCATACCAATTTCACGCAAATATTAGACTTATCATTTATAATTACACACAGAGCTGAAATGAAGCTGTATATGCAAATACATATTTTCGATGTTGAATCCGATGTACTGTTGGGAATTTGGTTACGTATTCAATTAACTCTTTGAAAAAGCACAGCTGTAATTAATTTCAACTTCAATTAAACCTTTACATTGCTTACAAAGTCAAAGCCGAGTCCATTTCGATACTCGTGCGCAATAAGAACGAAAATCGTTAAAATCGTAACGATCGATCGTACCGATGTAATTTTTTATAACTTCCTTTTCAAATCAACTAACTATGTTTTCGTTACCTGATATTTGCCCGATTTTTTTTTTCGCCGAATGAAATTACTAACAACTCGATAATAGCACGATTTTTCATAACGATTCGTCGTTATTTCGTTAATTGCAAAATAACAGATTCCTTTTTTATTTTCACATTGTTATTTTCTTTCGCCTCGTGTTTTTTTTTTTTTTCGAAAATCGTTAATTTACTTCGCGATTGCAAAGCTCCTGTTTCTACAAAAGCACCAATATCTTTTCCATTTGGAAGAATTTCATTATTTAACTCCGAAACTTCGAAGAAACCGGTGAAAATTCTTTGCACGGATTGAGGAAACGAAGAGATACGTAAAGTTTTGATACACCCAAGATAGGTTTAACGTTAGAAGCACGGCGTGCACTTCCATTCAACGATAACAATATAACGTGCCCTGCCTCTCCGTTGGTAACTGCGCATGACTTCCGGAATGGTATTAAAGATAAACTTCGCTGGGTTCGAAACAGCGTAGAGAAGCTTGATTCGCGATCCCCCCCCCTCTCCCCCTCGCCATCCTCTCCGCCGCGGCTGTACGTACTTCCTTTCGCCGGTCTTTTTCATCGTCGCGAGGATCCCTCTGGCATGAAAAACGGAATTTCAATAACATTGCCGTGTTCTCGCTTGTCAACCGTATCGGAATACAAATTCGCAACTCGACGGGGTTATTCGTGTTACGGAACGAGACAAGAGATGTTCTGTAGTGTGCTTTACCAGTAGATAATATAATAATAATAATGATAACGCCGGAGAGAGGAATATTCTAGCGGATTTCACGTCTCAGTGTCACAATTAATAGTAATATAATCAGTGGAGAGATAAAATAATTATAAATTAGTCGCGTCGCGTCGTTAACAAGTACGGTATTTTTTTTTTTTTTTATGTCAACCACACAGATATTCTGATCATTAATTCGATGTACCGAAATAAATTCCTTTGTACATTTGAATTATTGTTTTGTCAACGCTAAAATGAATGTTTCGTTTGGTGGCTAATCAAATATTTCCAATATGTGGTCGAGTTTACATGATAAAATTCACGGGTCAATTTTCACAATGGGACCATTCCTCGTTCGTATAACAATACATTTCACAAATTCAGAATTTCGTGGTTTCCTTTGAACCAGCAATTTACATTACATCCCGAAATCACGTTTTTGCGAATCTGAATTGCGGTATTTATTTTACGAAATGCTTTATTAACATTATCATGGATAATGCGACCGCCAAATTTCGGTAGAAATATGAAAAATGAAAAATATAAAAAAAAATAACAGGAAAGCACGAGGTGACTTACCTTGTCTGCAGGCTGCTCTCCGAAGGTTGATGGATTAAAGAATTGTGAAAACTCGTACGATACACGCTACACGATACGCACAACAATGCAATATGCAGTTCTCACTTTGTTTCTATATTCAGAGTTGCACAATAAAAAAAACAACAACAACAACAACAATAAAAAGTTTCTCTTTAGAGATTATTACACGAGACCGGAAGTCAATACAGAGAGAAAAGCTCGAAGTTCGAGTCCGTGCTTCGAAATCGAGTAGACTTCTTCTTGTTTATTTTCCACGGCACTCCTCTTCTCTCCTCGAGAGCACACAACAAAAAAAATCCAGTTTCTTCCCTCGGATATATTCTCCGCGGTGTAAGAACTGTTCGGAAATTCCGCTCACGAACCGGGATCGAGTCGCGCGGGGGGCGGGCAGACGAATAGCGCTTCTTTATTTCTTTTTTCTTATTTTATCTGTTTTTTTTTTTCTTCTTCCGCCTCTTTGTTTCTACTACTCGTACGGCGCGAGAAAAAGATATCTCTTCACTCTTCACCACACCTGAGCCGTAACGAAAATATCGCCGTAAACGCAAAAGCGAGAGTCCGCGACGTGATTATCGTCGACCACATGACGACGAAGTTGACGACGTATTGTAACGATCTAATTTTATCGATATGACGACAATAACACCCAACCAACAATTTTTTTTAAAAATTCTACCAAATCCGGCAAAAATACTTTTTTTTTTTTTTTCTAAAAAAAACTCCAAACAACGTAAAAAAGAAAATTCTCCAAAATACCCGAAGCGATTACGACCCAAAAAAAAGCTGTAGAGAGTCGTACATTCGAAGTTACTTTTTTTTTTTAATCAGCACGTTGTTTCAACCGAAGTTCCGATGTCTCCGATAACGCGTATGTCGCGCGGATACCTCGCAGCAGCAGGACGAATTTATTGGCAATCCATCGTCGCGGCTGATAGCGAACGACTGGAAACGCGCGGTCTTCGCTCTTCAGGCTTATCTTAGCCTCGGAGGTTGCAGGGTAAAGGAGGGCGCGGGCCAAAGGCGGCGGGGGTGGGATCGCGGCTCACCAGTGACTGCCGTCGCCACCGCTCGGTTATCCGCCCGCCGCCCCCGACGTCGTTGCCGCCGCTACCACCAACCTCCCCCCCAGATGCTCCGCGAATGCGCACGCCGTTTTGGCTCACCAATACACTACATTCTTACCTGTACGTATAGACAGGGAGAGATTCGAGAATATAGTACGGTATGATTTCGTCGCTGTGTGAGCGCAGGGTACGAAGGTATGTTGGTACCGTCGAACTAACCCCCGTCGTCCTTCGTAGCCACAACCACTAACACGAGCAGCGAGGATTTCTCGTTCTTCCTATCCCTGCGTGTTCTCTTCTTCCTCTTTTGTCTCATCCTCTGAGCTCTATCTCCTTTCTCTTCCTCGAGTTCGTACGCGGGATCTCCCTTTTCATTTCCTCGAAGAAGAAGAGGAAGAAGAAGAGCCGGAGAGGCATCAAGGGAGGTTCGGTTAGAACAGAGGCACGCGAGTGAAGAAGAGAATTTTAAAGTGATGGAAACGAGGATGGAATATCTACACGAGGAACGAGCTCAGGGGTTCGAGAAGACGAAGGATTTGCTCTACTGTGAAGGGGAACCGATGGCGGGAGGGAGTAACGGAAGTAGCGGAAACCTCGAACACTTCTTCCGTTTAATTTACCTACGATTTGTCTCGAAAATTCGTGAGAGATTCTTTGATTTAACGGAGCTCGACGACGTTGCCACGCGCGCCGATGGATCGAAACGATTCAATGATAAAAGCTGGTGGAAGTAATGAGGATAACTCGATGCGCCGAGCGCCAGAACAGTTTTCGTTTCTCATCCGCGCAATTAGTAAATTGATCTCGAGAATCACAGTAAACTCGCCAACTTGTCGTAAAATGAACGCTCGAAAGCCGAGCAACGGTTTGTACAATCTTTGCGATTAATATTTCAAATTGCAGAGTACGAAGATCACTCGAAACACAAATTTCGCAGTTTTGTTCGTATAATCACATTTAGACGAAACTCCAACGGTAAAACACAATTTTGAGCGTAAAGTATCCAATGGAATTTTTCGAAAGCTGTAACTTATATTTTTCCCGATAGAGGTACGGAAATTTTTAATTCCGACGCCAAGTTTGATTAATCTTTGGAAGATTAAATTATTTATTTTGTTTTATCATCGTTTCATCCAGTTTTCCTCAATGTTCACATCGTTCTAGAAACTTTATGAAGTCTTTCGAAAGTCTAGCAATTAAATCTTCGTGTGCGACAGCTAAATCAGCGCTTTGCCTATTTAGTTTAAATTCTAAATTCTGTTCATTCCAACAGAACAATACAGTATTATAAACACAAAATAAAACAAAGTCTACAGAAATATTCGGATAAAACACTGTTACAGTGGATTATAGTCTCATTTGAAAATTAAAGCATATTTTTTTTTCCCTTTTTTATTTTCCCTGATAAGAGCAAATAGTGTATCGACGTATCAAAACCTTCGCGAAAAAATATCATTTACATCACTGCAGCACGGAAAATTCTCTTTCCGCGCCTTGTGACGCAAAATTGTATACAATACTCGGCGGAAAAACGTTTCCTCAGCTCGTGTGATTGCAACACTCGCCTTTGGCTCATTCTGCAAACTTACACTCGTCAGAAAAGACGTTTCCCGCCCTCGGATCGTAATATACTGTTCTCGTTACAGTAGGTTAGTACTGAAGGGCTGTGATAATAAAGAATAAGAAAACAAAAAAAAAACAATAAAGAAGCAGAGCAGATCGATAACCGAAAGAGGAAGTTTATCCCGTTTCGGGTTAAGATGAACGGTAGAAGGAACCTGTTATCAACGTGGAAAAATGGAAGAGCCGGGCAGATCGTGTCTGGTCATAAGTAGCGATCCCGGACGGTGGCAGCCGGGTCACCGGGGTGCTTACATAAGATTCTTGCTGGTGCTTTCTGTGTGGATTTCCCATCGCAGTGGACCGTGACCGGGACGGGATTTTCTCTCTTGCCGTCTCTAGGAGAATATTCGTCACTTGTTCATGTGTGTGCACACTATATATGTGTATATAGCATAAGAGGACCTGCGTGTAGCCATGAGTTCATGTTCGCCGTTTCCCAAATTATGAGAATAGATAACAAAATGAAGTGCATCTCAAGAGATACAATATAAACTAACTGGCGTACATAGTACCATAATTTCCATGAATCCCAAAACAAATGACTTGTACATTATAGTTACACACTTCAAACGGAACGATTTTTACCCACGTACTAAATCTCGTCGACCAATCACAGCACGAATAAACTGACGACAATAGAAATCTCGAATCATCGATAATTCGATACATTTCGATCTCACCAATTTTTTATTTGGGGAGAGAAACTTTTTATTTGGGGATTTGGGGACACGGAAAGAAGATTCTGATGAACATTGTCATGTCGTGTGGTTGAAAATTACTACAGTGCATAGTAACGCAACACAACAGCGCCACCTATGGCAGAAAGTGCGAAACTTGTAAGAATTTTTACTATAACTATGGGGAATTTTTGTCAGAACTTATGGTAAAAATTGTTATAAGTTTCGCACTTTCTGGCATAGGTGGCGCTGTAGCGGCGCGTAACTAAGCTGTATAACAATTTTTATATATCCGCTCGACATGGTCATGTTTGTCCGATCTGAAAAGGATCCGTGTAGGTATAAACATTGATCATACCTGTATGCCTATGTATACATTCATCATATCTGTATATCTCTGTCTATCCGCGTACGCCTCGCAGATAGTCGACAAAATTCATTTTGAACGTCAAATAGCAGTAGGTCAGGAAGCTCTTGAGTTTAAAAGCGCGGTCGAGAAAAAGTCGACCGGAATGAACGATGAATAATTATTCCAGTTTAAAATTTGTGTGCTTTACGATCCACTAACGGTATGGTATGCTGTATATGAAGGGGAGGAACTCTCCCTATGCTTCGTTTTATATACGATGACAGTAAACAAAATATGAGTCGTATTTTTTCGATCTCAAAGCCCTAACATTCCAGAACCACAGAGTTTTATTTTTTTATTTTTTTAATTATCGATGAAAAGTTGCAAAAATGTTTCTATAAACTCATTCAATCGCACTGTGAGGATCAAACGACATTCTCTCATAGTAATAACAGATTGAAAGATGCAATCGTATATACGATCTTCTATTACATAAATGTCTACCAATATGCGAATACGAAAAACTTTTGATGCGGTGGCTAAGAAAGTTCCGATATTCTTCGTTGTTTCTCATTTTTGTGATAATTCGAAGTTTGACGAATAAATGAACAGCTGCTGCTACTATTGATCAGATATTCATAGCGAATGGTTAAACGTTAAACGATCGAGGCAAGCTGACTGCGCAACTACTGCGGGCAACAAAAAGATCAGCTTTTCCAATAAAGGAAATATTATAAGCGTGCGGTAAAAACATCCCCTCAAGCGGCAGACTCAACAAAAACGATCTATGCCTCTCTAGCTTTGTCGATTTTTCTTGAATAAACTCTCAACACCAATGCCCATAACTTTTGCCTCTTTGTCTACCGATAATTTCGATTCCATTGATTTTTTCTTATGTCAGCTTATAATATCAGTCGCGAGGTATGAAATGAGATACGTGCATATCGAAATCAAGATCGCGGATAAAATAAATTATTAATATAATTCAATGTAATTTAAAGATATATGATGCATAGCTAATCAGAATCTGAAGAGTATATGTATGAGACTGTTGAGGTGCCGTCATCGAGAAATTATAATCCCCTTGTTCCACTTCGAGGGTAGGAGATAGTGTAAGAGTATTACGGGGTAAAATTTTTAAGTCTTTTGGTTTATCAAAGTGACGGGCACGTAGTAAGACCCGTGGAATCGTTAACCGATCCCTGACATACGATATCCCAGCAGCGTAGACAGCTTCTTTTTTCTCGAGCGCTGTATTTACCGTGTTAACCCACGGTAAAGGCTCCACAGAGCTCTGTGAAAAGCAACTCCGCGACCCGACCCCCTAAGAACCTAATTACTCGCACGTCTGCAAGAGATTATCGACAGTTCGGCTAAATCTTCTGCGATATTTCTCATGGGAACGGGAAACACAGAGATACACCGACGGTGAGGCAACAAAGGGGCAAATGAAATTGCGAGAGTTATAAGCTTATAACACAGAGCTGCTTCCGGTATACACCCTCCAGTGAAACTACTTAATGAAGCGCAAGAAGTTGTATATCTCTACTATCTCATCAGAATGTCGTATCTTTTAAACGGCTTTTATCATCGAAGGCTGAATTTCTTATTTTCAATAAATTTTTTTCATTCGTGTTACGAACATGAAAAATTAAGTATGAACCAAAAGTACGTAATAGTTGTACAAGAATTCTAAAAAATGCACAAAAATTCATCTAAAATTTCTGTACTTTTCTTTTCAACAATAATACTGCAATATCATATAAATTTACGTTTTCGTTTTGTTGCGTAAATTTTAATCTATAAAAATAATTTTATATAAATTAAAATTTCTGAATGTAAAAAAAAGTGATATAATAGATAATTATTCATTATTTCACTCTATTTTCCCGACTATGATTAGTCGGGAGCTTTATTCGTTGCTGACAGTGGTAATCTCCCCACTATACTTAATATACGAATAATTATTTGTTATTTCAGTCTTTTTTGTTAACATAATTTATTTACTACAAGCTTTGTATAGTTGAGAGTTTTTCAATTATCGTTAAGCGATTTTTTTTAATCCTTTTTAGAATAATATATCGAAGTATAGCGGATACGAAGACAATCCGGAAAGTCACGTGTTCACGATGAAACGCATAATTCTCGTCTTTTGGCCGGCGGGCAGTCGGAAATTAAAAATATAATTAATCAGCTCTAAACATCACTTTTTTTTTGTTTAACGCTAAAGGCAGAAAAAATCTAACATACTATTTTGATTTAACTCGCCAAATGACGTCCATCATGAATGCGTACTGCGCGACGGTCAATTATACATTTAACAATCACCGCTGAAACACTTCGGCAAGTATCGATAAAGTCCTTTATCGATCGCTTCGATAAGTATGGTCGACGTTGGGGCCAACCGTGTAGTAACATCGATTGTGTTTGGTAAAACGTGTACTTTTATCAAAAATGCAGTAAGCGAAATCAATATGTCGAATAGCACCCATAGTCGATCGCTTCACACCAATAACCGTTTCGATGTTGCAATATAAAATAAATTTTAAATTTTACATTGTTTAATTTACCCTTTAAAAAGTTTACCCTTCACATTTAAAAACATTTTTCCGATTTGCAACCGTACAATAAAATTATGAAAATGAATTCATTCAGAGATTTCAAATTGTAGTCTCAATTATAACATACGAACAAAAATGTACTAAAAATATCTGCAACCCTCGATATTCTTGCTACCGAAAAAAATGAATACTTTGAAATAATCGAAATTATCATTGTCGATTTATTCGGTTGCCGTTTGGCTGCCATGCGGAACAGAATCATAAACCTCCTTATCAAAAACTTAGTCGCGACGAAAACGATCGAAATTGTTATTTCAAGAATCATAAGTGTTTGTCTTGACTTCAGGCCAAAACTGATATCGGATTCGTGTTCAGCGTGCAAAACTACAGCGAGAATTATGTGAACGAGAATATTTTTTGGAAACCTTCGATTTGACGAAAACCATTACTAGTACAACCCTTTTTATCGTGTTTTTTTCACGTTTATCATCGTCCTGCGACGAGGCGAAAAAAGAAATGTTGTAACTCCGCGATGCACCCTATCTTGGCGGAAGCAACAAACACCCGGAGTTTCCCGTAACGCTATCGGAAAACGGAGATACCGCGGTTTGAAGGTACCGAAAATCGCGACATTTCCAAAAATGGATCTTCGACCAATTTTTATCTATCAGCATTTCTATGCGTTGTATATTTTTTTCCATTGATCGCGAATCTGTAAATTGTTTTATTGGAAACTCAATATTCGATATGAAAGTCCGTGCAACAAGATGAAAAAAAAGATTTATTTCTTTCCTTTTATGTCAGCATTCACATAGAATTATCGATTGCGAAAAGAGCGCTGATGCTGTTAATACAGAAACCAAAAAAGACTTTAAAGAGATTTGCTCTCGGCAAAAAATGTCCCGTGTCTGTTTTGTTAATAATTTATGAAGTCCTCCTTTATCGATTCGTGCTATGTATTTCTTCAACGACAATTTAAATAATATATTTTAAGCGATTTTTGGCTACAATTTAAAAACCAATTACTCCCGGAAAGTAACGGAAAAAGGTCCGAAGTAAAAGAGACTCCTAACTCACTGAAAAAGGTAACGAAGTTTTCCTCGAAAATTATCAAGAACTTCGCGGGAAGTATGGTGGTGACGTCGGGTCTCGAGTAAAGAAGAAATTCACTCAGGAAGCATATAACGTCGGAGAACAGGACATCGGACCCCGCGGTCTGGTTCACCGGGAACCGGTGTATACGTTCATAAAACATGTACCAATGAACGCGTACAAGTTTGGAGAGTCGCGCATGCGTTTCAGTGGGCGAGACACGGGACGGGGGTAGGAGAGAGAGCATTTGGATCGATCCTTGAGCTTTGTCTGTGGTCGTGAATGAAGCGAGAGCTGAGTTTTCGGATAGATACAACGCAGCGGAGTGAGACAGTCAGCGTTGAAGCTTTCGTTTGTATAGAGAGGATGGTCAGTAGCAATAGCAGTGGTACCAGCAGCAGTAACAGCCTCTTCGTCGATGGATGTGCCGAATAGGGCGTCCCAACTTCCTCGATTACTAAATCCGTCCATCGGACAGCGGAGAAGTTGTAGTCTCTACTAGACGTAGCTCCTTGTACATTCGATAGCCCACCCAACTATCAAGTCCTATGCGATTTTTCATCTTACATTTCCGTAGGTTCCCAATGGTCTCTATTGAAAGCGTTAGACCACTTTAGCTTAGTTAGACGTATACAGATTAATGCCCGCGTCTGATCGATCATGGGATCCAAAGTTTTCGAAGACAACGCAGCGGACATCCATTCCATTTGCCTTACCAGATGGCACATCAACTGCATTCAGAATTTAGTATTTTGCTAAGGATCCCTGATCAACCGCAGGACGATCAAACAACGATATAACTACCCACCCATGTAGGAAACAAATTGAAATAGTTTACGTGCAAAGCTTCGAATCTCTTCTCCGCATCTTCATGCGAATTTTGAAACGTATAAAGATCCTCTATCTAATATTTTGCTAGGACTCGCACATTCGCAAGTTAAACTGCTGAGTGGAACGTCGCGGCTGTACTGCGGTCCATATCATCGGCGTCATTCGCGGCTTAATATTTATACCGGATTCAACGACGACATGTGTTTGCCCTGGGATAATAATCTGGTATATTACACCCCGGGATTCTCGTTCCTCTCTCATCCCTTCACGGGCTTCTCACCCTTGCATACTCATTCATACCGTATAGATGCTTCACCGTAGATGAATATATAGTATACGCGCCCTTAACGAATTTCTCGTTTGCTATATCTTCCACAAGCAGAGTAAAACCTTGAGGGTTTTCGAAAGTGGGAGCTTTCCTGTTGCAGAGAGCTTTCGCTATAGCTCTCGTTTCGCCTCGTTCCGACGTTTCTTTGTTCAGCATATTAAACGTTATCGTGTGCTTACGACGCGAACGACAGCGACAACGAGAAAGCAATAACCGGCTACGAGATCTGCCGCTTTCTCTATGCCATCATCACCAACGGTGCGAAATGACAAATATCCTGCAAATATTGCGAAGAGGTACGCGCAGCCTCTCTAATACCTGAATGCTCTCTTGTAAATTTGCACACCCCGCTTCTTTATAAGCAATAGTCTCACTGCTCTTTGTAATTTTCGCAATCGGCAATAAAGAAGCCGAGTATTACGATGAGATTCATTGAAAAATGAACTGCTTAAATAACTAATGTTACATAATAATTATAGTTGAAGCTCGCGATTGAAGTTTTAGCATTATATACATAATACCCTTAATCCTAAAGAACCATAGATATTTTCCAGACTTATCTCCATTGTTTGATTGTACTCTGCCAAAAATCAATATATTTTTGATATTTTATGGCATTGTAACGAATAGTGCAGTCAGTACAGGCGACAGAGGCTTCAAATCCATTAGGCCTATTTCCGGACATTTATAATGAATCTAAGTCCTCTTTCCAGCATAGTATGAGAAAACTACCATCATTGAGTCCGTGTAATCATTGTAGGAGCCATTGATTCAACGGTTTTAGCCGCGGATGTCCATTTTTCAATCCTACTTGCATTATGAACCGATCGAAATTTCCTATATCGATGTTTCTTCTCCATTCTTGATGTCATGCCTTCAATTATACGCTCTGCCATCAGAATATCCGGCAACCTTGATCTGTTTCTACGTCCGACAGGGTAACATCGATATGATCCATTGGTTCAACTGTTTTAGTTGCGGATGTCCATTTTTCAATCCTATTTGCATTATGAAACGATCAAATTCCCTATATCGATGTTTCTTCCCCGTTCTTGATGTCATGCTTTCAATTATACGTTCAGCCATCAGAATATCCGGCAACCTTGATCTGCTTCAACGTCCGACAGGGTAACATCGATATGATCCCTTGTTTCTCAAGTTTCAAGGTATAATTGCTCATGGATCTATATGTAAACGCGAAATGCGTCTTGAGTAATTATGACGTGGAACCGTAGCCGATTTGATAGTAAACTCATGCCTTATACTAATGACTATCCAGATGTACGGAGAGTAATACAAACAGGAGTTGGTGCGATCGCATGGAGAGTGGTGTGATAGCGGACGTGGTGCATGGAGACGAGTAGAGCAATGTATAGGAGCGCATCAGGGCACATTGAGTTCATGCCTGTCGAGGTCGAAGCCGAGGGTGAGATGTTTGGAGAGCATCGTAGTGGGATGATCGTATGTCTATCAATTATACAGTCCATGTACGTAACAGCCGTGTGCGCACTTCATAGGCCGAGTATAATGTGTGATGAACTGTACAGTTGGCTTAATTCAAAGGGAACCACGAGAGCTGACGAGCTCTACCATTATGTTCTACATTTCGATCGATCTTCGTTGTGGGACGCCTTGCGGATCTATACTTCAATGGACAACATAGAGACACACGATCGGCAGTTTCCATATACTTTTTAAGACTTCCCGAACTTAACGACAGGAAAAACACTTCAAAAATCGAATGTTCGAACGGACGAAAAATTCGGTAATTCGTCTAACCCTTCGTAATTTCGTCGATCTTCTTTAAGAAAAAATCTTCGACTTTATTTCCATCATAATAGTACCATCTCCAGTCTCGCAGAAAACTTTTCCGCTCGGTATATCTCGTGATATGTTAAAATAGTTTTCGGTCGTACGTGGTAAGTGAGATAGAGACAAAGGGCACGAGAACGAATTGGGAGGATATGGAGTATATAACACGGAGGGGTTTGCCATGTCGTACACCGCGGGTATCACCGGTGCATGCCAAGTCGGATCACGTAGACGCCAACCAAATTCGTACATTTTTACGGCGCAACTTTTTGTCGTCTTTCGTTATAGTCCTTCAACGTCTCGCGAGAAACAAGAAAGAGGTATCCCCGCGAATAAAACCAAAAGTGAGCAAAGGAGAGACAGCGAGAGGGAGCGTGCAACAAAAAGAAGAAGGAACAAAGGGAAGAAAAAAAAACAGTTCACATAGATATATAGAGACAGTGAAGCGAGAGCTGAAGCGAAAGAACGAATGAAAAGAAATGCGAAAGGGAGAGGAGAGAAAGAAGGATAAACAGCCTAAAAGTGGAGAGGAAAAAAAAAGACAAGAGTAAGAGGGAGACGAGAATTTGAGAGATCTCTCAGGCGGTAGGTCAGACACGGAGGGAAATTGATCGTGAAAATGCGAGCAGGAGACAGTGTGGATCTCTATGCTATACGGTGGTTGCATACAAGAAACGCGAAATGCATGCAGATATCCCTGACAGTGGTGGCGGTGGTGGGACGGCCGATCATGCAACCGGCATCATCCGCCTGCCTGGTTGCTTTTCCTGGTTTCCTGCAAGCTCTCTCTCCTCAACCCCTTCTCTCTACCCTACCGCCCGGTTCTGGCTTTATCACTCTACCTATACACTCCGTACACCGTTATATAGCATTGGATATACAACCGCCACCGCCAAATCCCCGAGAGTCGTATACCGAATGTTTAGACTTTGGTCTGACGCCCGGAACGCCGTAGCGAAACGTGAGAATCCAGGCGAGTCTAGCATAACCCGCTGCCACCCTCAACGAACCGGCGTGATAGGGATATGCACATCCTCGTCGACGTTGGCTGCTTTGCCACCAAAACGTCACAAGGCTTTAAAGCAGGCAAGGGTAGGGGAAGGAGTGTGGATGAGTGGGATGCACACACCCCGTTCAAGGTATTAGGGTCACGTGCAGATTTGCCGAAGTGAGACCCTATCTTATGCATCCCACGTACACTCATCTCCGCATCAGAAGCCCGTCATGAGAAGAGCTCGAGCGTCGATTCAAGAAACACATCCAAACCACCGAGCTACGAGTGGAAGGACCAGGAGACTGAAGGGTGGCAAGCTAAAGATCGAGGAGATGAGCACCAAGCGTGCAATAGACCAACCAAACGCGATTCGGTATCATCTCGCCCCCCCCCCCCCTCTCTCCACCCGCCCTCTTGCTCCGACGACCGCAGGATCTTTTACCCGAAATTTCGAGGCTTCCGTGTGTACATAGAGGAAATCGTCGGATAACGCGAGAAACACGACCTACGTGACCGACGTCGTCAACATCATCGCACGAGCTCTTGGCTTGAGCTCTCCAAACAAGCGAAACACCGTACAAAATGTAGATACAAGATTCTTGGTGTGCTTCCGTAGCGGGTTTATGAAAACCGGGATTTGTCGAGATGATGTTCTCGATAAAGGGACAAATAAAAGTGGGATCAATGTTTGCATACGATAACTGTACCGATGGAAAATCGAGAACGATACGAAATAAATGGGAATGTGTGCAACTGTTTTGTTTCTATCACCATAGTCGGTTTTGTTTTTATTCGAACTCGAATCGAAGAGAATCGGAGATTGAGGATTTTTCGTTGAGTTTGTTTGCCGAGAAAAATGAACGCGACGATAGAAAATAGACAGACAATTCGTTACTTTAAGCCTGAAATTGTTCGAATCAAAGCAAAGTTATTAATATTTACTGCCTGATTAGGGTATCGTCTTCATATTTCAGAAGATTAAAAAGTGAAACACCTGCTAAATATGTCGGCATTCTGAGAATTCAAAGTATTCTCTTATTTTACTCATAGAAGGGGTTGTGTAGATTTCACACAATGCTACAAAAGCTTCGATTGTTGAATAAAAAATACGAAGTTATATAAGAATATTTGCAAAAATAAGTTTTTGCTTCGTTGTTGACTGATCATTGATTTCGCGTCTACAAAATAGTTTATTCTCTCGGTCGTTTTTTTATAGCCCCAAAATTACTTTGCATTTCGAACAATAAATTTAATTAATATGCAGCAGCATAAGATTCCATAGCTAAGCTGCAAACGCCGCTGCTGTGTATTGAAAATTCTCTCTTTGACAGTCCACTCGTACGAAAGGTCAGAACCCTTTGCAGAGAGAAACGAACGAAGTGAGAGACTGACGAGAGGGACACCAAGGAAAAGCGTATTTCAACAGTAGGGTCGTCGCCAAAGGTACGATGTTCAGAGAAGTGTAATGTTTTTGTTCGTGTCCTGAAATATCCCTCTGTCGAAGGATTGCCGCTGTTGATCAAAAAGACCGACTGATACGGAGTTTTAGTGGTTGAATATGAAGTACCGTTTTTGTATGGTATTTTGCATATTAAATCCGAGCGACGCATTCATCACTTTTGTCCCGTAAGGAAAGATATGTATACGGGAACGGCTAACATAAAGTTTACAACTGACGATGGCTTTAAAGTTTGCCGATATGAAACGACCTCGATAGGTTGAAGACTCCGGGGACCAAGGACATCGGCTCTAACGTAAACCCACCGGCAGCGGACAGAAGCGGACCAACTCCGGGAGGATACTACCCATCCCTTACATACAAATCCCTTGCATACGCCCGAACTCATTCCCTTGCCGGTATTCTTCATCGCTATTTCTCCTGCATCGCTTCTCGAAAGATGCGACGCTTTCTTTTCCGACCTCGAAAAGTTCACCCGTGGCGTCTTCCCTGGAGGATTTCAGCAGAGAACGAAACGAAAGACGAAAGTTGCGTCACGTCGATGAACAACCGGAAGATACGAGGCTTTTAGAACGGATAAATATTAGCATAGCATATGAATGCTGTACGCCAAGTCGAATCAAATAATAATTTAAATAAAAGAGGCATAAGTGAGCATTAAACATTAATATATGCAAAATATATGATAGCAGCAAATTTTTTGGTTTGCAAGCTTCGCGCCCTTCGCGTCTTTTTCTCAGAAAGTTTTTTCATCCACATTTTCTTCTGATTTACCTGAGATGTGAAAATCACGTATATGAAAAAAAAAAAAACGATATAATGCTTTCTATGTGATCATCGGAGAATCCAATACCCAAAATCTGAAGTAATAAAAACTGAATCGTTATGTTTTTTCCGCGAAAGAATCGTTGCAGTATACAGAATAAATCATCGCGAGAAACGATTTTTTTATTCAACTACATATTTTATGGCTTCGGTTGTTTGGTGATTTAGCGTACATTCCGCGAATTTTTTTTTTTTTCTCGGAATAGAAAATTGTAACGGGATTATTGCACAGCGAAGAGGAACGTGGAAAGTGAGTAAATTTTTCAATCATCGGCCATCGACTTTTCCGCGAAAATACATCGAGGGAGTGATGTATATATGTATATATACACACCGCGGAGAAACGTTGAGAGTCACGCGAACAGCATTCGCACTTGACGCGGGCGTTTAGACATTCAACCTGCTGTACAAGAGGGGTGGGAGAGAGGGGGTTGATGTACATGAGCGCACTTTATGAGGGCAGCCAACGCGCCATAAGGAAGTGTAAATAACTCGTAAATCCTTAGGGTTACGGCCGTAGGGCTTTCGGAGCTATAGCTCGGTACCAGGAGGTTTTAGATGCACCGTGAACTCTCGCCTCGACACCGAGCTAAATGAATCCCGGACGCCTCTGAAGAGCATCAGGCGCAGCGGGTCTTCGCACTAGAATTCCGCGATGCCCATCGCCTGCAAAAGCTTTACAACCGACGATTCATCACTCATCGTTGCACGCGGCAATTATGATATTTTCGAGATATACACTACGAGTGTTATACTGTCGACGAAATTTATTCCGAGTTCATTTCCCGATTATTACTCGCAATTCGTTTACGTAACATCGCGTCAATTGCCCTCCACAGTTCCGCGAACGAAAAAAAAAAAAAAAGAAATTCTATCGGTACATTGGGTAAACAAACGGCAACTCGAATTGTTTGGTTGAAACATTGAGTAGGTATCGAATTAACGATATGACGATATAGCGGGTAACAATAAAAATGTATTCAGTGCCGTATCTACTTTTTCAGATCGAAATAAAGGCAACTTTTCGATATACCGCCATTTTTTTTTTACAGTAGCAAATTGTATTTTTTTGTATTGTTAATGCTGATGAAAAGCATGAAATCGTTTAACTGCGCGTTTCGAGATCAATACAATAACTGCGGATTCAAATTTTCACGGAAATTTGAAATATTAGATTAAATCACTTTTTTGATTCGTATTTTTTTATTCGTACTAATTGTTTCGTATCGCACGTAACTGAACCATACAAATATTTTCCACAGAACAAAAACAAACCGTTAATCTGGCGAGCAGCGTTACAAATAACAAAGCAAAGTAATCACCAAAAATTTCGCGCTTCGCGAACACGAATTCACATGCCGCACGCATATATTTTGCACCTTTGGAAACATGAATCTTCGCGTTTCACTAAAAATATTTCCACGCGATAATTCGGCGAAAGTGGACGGGACTGTGAAAACATATTCGCGACTACCATCCAACAAAAAAAAAAAAAATCTCCACGGATAATTGAAAGGCTTTTAAAAGATCGAACAAATTTTAGTCGATCTGATATTGAGCCGCAAAACCCTTCGTTTTTTTTTTTTTTTGAATAATCTATGCAGCACCAATTTTTTTTCTACAATATGCTGATCCGGTATTCGAAAGTTTGCAGGCCAATGATAAAAATAATTATGTCGTAAAAAAAATTGAGAACCACCAACGATCGGCTTTGTCCATCTCTTGTCCCTCATTCGTTTACGCCACATTATCAACTATTCCCGGCGTTTCCTTGTATGTTCCGCGCCACAGACGTTTACCACTAGTTATAGTTGTTTCTCAATGCGTACAATGTACCTATATACGTAGGGTACGCGTCCAAGTTGCGTAAGTGAGACGACAATACGCTCGAGGGGGCGTCGACAGGCCGTATACGCATTTACAGTCTGAAATAATGGAACGAATGGAAAGTGTTTTTCCATGTACGACGAATGACACGGATATATACGTATATCCGAGGGAACAGGCCGCGCGGTTTTACAACGTCGGTGAGACCGACAAGAGTCCGCGCGTAATACCATGGCGGTAATATTCCGATGAAAGAGAGCTCCACTTCGCAATCATAGAAATAAACTCCGCACGAGGGTTGAAGTGCGACCACTGACCTGCCTATGTAATTTTTACCCCCGGCATTCTTGTTTCTTTTATTTTTTTTAAGCTCCCGTACAACAATGAAAACAATAGGATAGCGTATAGTGTAGTCGAGAACGTCGATGGTACGCTTTTTTTCCTTCAATTACAGACCGTAGATGTAGTCGAAAATATTTCGCGATTTCACTTTACGATCGCGAACTTTGGTAAAAACGATCGCGAAAATGCTAAAAATGAAAAAAAAAAAAAAGAAAACAAAAATTGCCTTCGAAATTTTTAATAAATTTGTCTCTTCATTCGATCGATAAACTGTGATCTGCATAACCATTAACTGATTTTTGTGTCTTTCGGAGATTTACGAAAAAATCGATAAAAATGACAAAACGAGAATCGAAAATTTTCGATTAAAAGGGAAAAAATTAAAATGAAAGGGTAAAAAAAAAAGAATGAATAAGGAATGAGAGAAACCGGTTGACATGCTCGTAACTTCCGTCTAGTAATCACTTACGAGAACACATATGACGACCGTTGGTGCTTTTCCGGGCTATCATCATACACGAGAGTCCACCCCCTCCTGTTCCCTCCCCATTCCCATTTTCCTCCGGCTCTTGTAATATCGTACAGTAAATAGATCACGGTGACGGTCGGCGCAGGTCGTACGCCCGGAGGGCTACTAGCTGAATTCGCTCGCGCGTATTTCACGAAATATACACGCCATTCCCAGGCTGTTTTTCCGCAATTCAACGGAGGGCCCCTCTCCCCCTCCCCGGCCCCTCTCGCGCCCCCGCCAAAAATAGTGGCAATCTCGAGCGTACCGCAATCACGACGAGCTGTCGTGCAACGGTGGAAAAAGCGGGGTCGAGGGGGTGGAGAGAGAAATGGCAGATAGACGTGGAAAGGTTTGGAACAGAGAGGTGGAAACAGAGAATCTCGACAAATTGGACAAAAGCCCAACAATCCATTTACTGCATTCGACGGAGTTACATATATTCGAACAAAACAAAATAAAAAGAAATAAAAACAAAAAAGATTTTTTTTGTTAAAAACACGTGTCAAGCTGCAGCTAAAAAATTTGAAGATTTAACGCGACAACGTAAATAGTACGCGAGATATGTGGAGAAATTTAAGTTCGTCGCTTATATGTTTTTTATGTCGTTTAATAAATCGATATGTTCGAAAAAAAATTTTAAAAAGGATTTTTCTGAAGTAATGAAACATACTTACTGGTGGTTTCTTTGGAAAAAAAAATTATTTTCGTAACTACGAGAACGTTTTTTAATAGAAAAACACTAACGTGAGAGTCTTTATTAACCCTCAATAGCAGATGTCAAATGGAGGTTTCACTGCTACACTGTCACTACCACTTAAGTTTTATTTGTTACCCGGGGAAAACGGCATAATTAAAATTACACGTTGAACACAATACTCCTCTGATCGCCCGCGAACGACAAGCGCTATACTTAGTCACTATATTGAGAGCGTAAGAAGGCTCGACGGCGTGACGGGATGCAGAAAGCGGAGAGAAGAGAACGAAAAACGCAAATAAAAAAGAACACTCCCAGCGACGTCGTGCAGAAAAAAGATCGCGGCGACAACGACTGTGGGGTCCTACGAGGGGGGCGTATAACTTATTTCGAGAAAGCGTTACAAATATTTGCACGCGACAAGCAATAAGTGAGTCGGAAAAACGCGTAACGATTAATATGAAATTATTAAAACCGGGAGGGACGAGCAATGGGCACGGAAATGAACCTGTCTTTCGTCGGGAACGTTACGCCAAATCTCTTTGCTTCAATTCATATTGATATTTACTTTCTTTTATTGCGAACGAAGTCCGAGAGTCTCCAGACGACTGTTGCCGTCTCGGAAATCGTGACGGATGGACGAATCTTCGTTAATAATACTCGCTGTACAAATAATACGATTGCTACTGGGCGAGACTAATTGAAATCGCAGTGGGGAAGCCGAGAATTCCGTTGTTTATCAAGAGACAATGTTGTATTACATACCGGCGAGTCGTTGATCCCTGCGGGCTGATTCGGTAATCCCAATTGATGTTTCACTTGTCGTTGTATCACTTGTTTCGCTCAATTCACAAACCGAAAACGTTTTATTAACCGAATGAACGAACATTTGTTTCGTCAGCAATTATTACTTATTACTTATAAAGCTATTAATGGTCACTGTGCACTTGGGAACGCGTGCGGAGCTTTAATATACATTCCGATCGCATATTGATAGAATTAACATACAGCGCCACACGAGCTTATTAGTTCTCATATATACTGTCGCGTAAAGTTAGGCGTGTCAAGATCTGCGACTTCCGTTTGTATCACCGGAAAACAAAAAATGTCTTCCGGATTGTACGCTCGCGAATGCTCTTTCGGCATAATAAAATATCGGAATATCAGCGATAACGTACAACATCTATTATGAAATTCTTTTCGACCGCGCATCACGGGGTTATTATGTCTCATTCGCTAATGGAAAGTTAAAGTGCCCGAGATCTACAACTTCCGGTTGTCTCTTGGAACAAATCTATCTGCTTATACTTCCGAATTATTCGCTTACAGAATCGTTCGATAAAATATCGAATTATTGACGATAATATCGTAATACATTTATAACAGTTTTTTTTTGTTTCAAATGAACCAATCCTCTAGAGTTTTCCAATGATGAGAGAATTTTACCTTTTAATTGATTGATTTTTTTTTTTTTCAATCAATTACAGTTCAGTAATTTGCTTTGCATTATACATATTATCAGCGATGGCATACTTTTTGAGATATTATTCGTCACCAGCAGCGAGTCGGAATTTTTTTATCTAACGTCGAGCCGCGTACCATACCGCCTCATCCCTTCGTCTCGACGTAACAGAGGCACATTTTTGCCGGTGACGTGTGCCCATCGCCGAATTTCATACGGCTCATTGGAATTCCACAACGTAGGTACATATGAGACGAGGCCGATATCACGTTTGTCTCCCCGAGGGAAACTATAACTGTGTCTCACGAATGATCGAATTCTCTTCTTCGCCTATGTACCGACTATATCCACGACGTTTTTTTTTTTTTTTTCCTATACGAGGAGATCCATGGCTATACCTATCCTCGACGTTGCCAGATCTGAAATTGAACGTACGAGAACGAAATTTGAAACTCTGGAAGAGACACGCATTTACAATGCTGATAGAGAAAAGTGGAGCACGCAACTGACTTTTGCAATGGTTCCGCATGATAAACGAGTACTATAATACTTCGCTGCAGAGCCTGCAGACGACTTACTAGAGTTTTTTTTCCACAAAGGAGAGAATAACGTAAGAAGCTCTGTCACGATCAGTCTTCGATATTGATAGATCAGATCGGGTCGAAACTTTTGCGTACTCTCGAGAACTTCGATGTATAGGGTTTCTTTATTATTTTCCTTTCAACGCCACGTAAAGATGAGCACAAACTTTCGGTGGAACTTTAAATGAACTTAAAAAATGTCAGTACGAAGGTTAAAACTAATAATTTCGTAATTAATTGATGTTATAAGTGGTAAATAATTATTTCGCTAATTAAGCGGGAATTTATAGATGTGTAAAACTCTTTGTTGTCGCTGCGTAGTCTATTCCAACGGATATTCGTATGGATAGAGAAATGAACTAAATGCGAATTGAATGTGAATTTCTCTTCATGCGATATTAATAATGTTTGTTTAAACTGTAATAATGGAAGGTATTGCCGTTTGGAAGGGTGCTGCAGCCCCCCAACGCTGTAAAGCAAATTCATATACATAATACACCCAATGGAAGGATGAATTCGCATCACCGAACGAACAAGAACAATCGATGCAACATACAATTGCAACCCCTGCGGCGGTTGAATGGACGTTCAACATTCATGGCCGGTACGAAATATATGCGCATGTTAACGATCCCAACGAAAATCGGTATACAGTATGAAATCAAAAGCTCTGTACGCTTCAAAAGCTCCGAGACGTGGATTACTATCGATATGGTCAATATCAGTGTTGCAATATTCGACAATACCACGCGATAGAACAAAACTGCGGTTTGTGAAACGGACAGACAGTGGAATTCCATTGTTTTTTAACAAACACTATTCTATATTTGAAAAAAGCAATTTTTCAACTGATTTTTTTTTTTCGAAATATTCCGATATCGAAATTACAAAAAAAATGATTCAACGAAATTGCATTGCCTTAATCGCTTACTTCGAAATACGACTTACCGTTTTTCGCGTTAACACAATCGCTTCATTTCTTTAAAATTTTTTTTTTCGATTTAATATTTTCTCGTAAATTTTTCGGAATTTTTTTTTTCGATGAAACGAATCTTTGTTGTTAATTAATTATTACTTTCACAAAAATAATAAAGAACATTCGTAGATATTGAAATAACTTTGTAAAAAATATTTATTAACAAAGTTACGATAGGGAAATTCGAGTTTTTCAGTTTGTACAACGCATACGCTTACATATGTTTCACTCAACGATCGTCGATAAGCTTTATATTATAATTACTTTCTCTTCGCTTTCATTTGTACTCTACGATTTTTACCGGGTCTCTGACTGCCTCCCATCTTTCCGCCGGGTTTACCACCGCGGCCTGCATTACCACCTTTTACCGGCTTTCCACCTCTTCCCGCTTTGCCGTTTCTTCCGGTTTTACCGAATTTTTCGGGTCTTCTATACTCCGAAACATCCGCCGCGCTGTCTCTCGTATTTTGCTTGCTGCCCTTTTTCTTGCCGCCAAAGCCGTACTTTGAATTCTTCATCTTCATTTTCGCGAGATTTCTCTTGTCGCCGCTTTTACCGTCGAATTTCTTTCCACCCACCGGTTTTTTCTTGTCGTCGAGAAAATCGAGATCCTGACGTATACCTTTTCTGTATTTTTTCACCTCGTCAAGCATTTTTCTCTTTTCCGCGTGTTTTTTCAGTGTCGCCTCTATCTGCATCTGTTTGCCGACTTTGCGCTGTTGTCGGAGTTGTCTGACTCTCTCACTGCGCTGTGCCGACACCTGTTTCTTCATCAAATTTTCTCTTACTTTGTGCATATGATCATCGGTTTTCGCCATTTCTGCAAAATAGTCGTCTGGTCTAACGGTGGGAATCCCGAGTTTCTTTATTCTCGCAATGCCATCCATTACGGCGCTTTGCGCTTGTCTATGAAACATAGTTTCGCGACGGAAGTCATTCAGAACAGGATCCTCCGCTGGTGTAAATTGAGGCAATTTCTTATTGCCTTTCAATTGTTTCGCTCTTCTTACTTCTTGTTCCTGCATTTGCAGCGCCAACTCTGGCGCCAGTGGCGCAGGTGCGCTTACCAAATCCAACCTTTCTATCCACGGCAACTGAAGTTTCATCTCGTTTAACTTTCGTTTCATCAGATTCTGGCGGAAAAACGTTGATTAATTACAAAAAAAATTTAATTTTCAAAGCATATGACAAAAATTGCAGCTATTGGATAACGAGACAAATAAACAAATATTTGTATAAAATAAATTTACAATTTATTTTTATTTTTGCAGATAGGAAAAAATGACTAAATATCACAAACACTTTATTTGCACTCATTTTTTTTTTTTTTACTAAAACTTTACATTTAGACAACAAATCGTTGAAAAAAAAAATTATAACAGATGAATAAACAAACATAGTTTTTTAAACTATGGGCTTTTCAAATATTTTTGTTTTGCGATATATATCGAATTCCGAAAACTTATTTTTATCACTTATAACAGTTTAGATAAAGTGCATTGGTGAATGATTGAGGACTGTTTCAAAAACAAATGCAGTGTACTACAAATGTCAAGGCCGCCTACGAAAATAATTGAAAAGAAACTTACGATATTGTTTTTTCTATCCCGCTTCGTTGTTTCGAGAACGGCATTTAATCCGGGCTTTAGTAATCCCTTGGCAAAAGCTTCTTGCAACTGCGTGAAAGAAAACGATAAATAGTAGAAAACACGTGAGAAAAGTTTGGTTAAGCGATCGCGATACGGCGTGAATAAAAAAACTCGGCAACGACACTCACATCTTCGTCCGAGGAGTTGTACTCAGAATCGGATTCGGCGGACGACATGATCAGGTTATTAAATCAGTTGTGTCAAAACGATATATTATTTCAATGCAAAATTAACAAACATAAGCGGAGCTCTGCCGCAAATGCCGAAATATTTTTTGCTACACACAAGCGCGAACGTGCACGTAAAAACACACGTGAAATTCTTCGTTTAACGCGCTCGCCGTCAATAACCGTGTCGGTGGCGGCGCGTAGTACGCGCTTCCGGTACTTCTGCTTGAATCGACAAAAAAGATTACCACCCTCGCTCGCTTATCGCGCTGATGACGGTGATATCTTTTTTACCGTAATTATTCTAATTAATTACGTTAGCTGGACTTAAAAAAAAAAAAACAGATACAGTGACTTTACAAGTTGTACCTGAGCACTGCAACATTTCGTATGTTAATTATACTTTCCCGCACACGGTACATTTTTTTTCACGTTTAATAAAAGGTAATACTTTTTCTTACGCTTTTTGAATGTTGTAAAGTATTTAGAATATTTATTAATTTAAAAAATTGAAGTAACCCACGACATCTGTTTTTGAAATGACAAACAGAAAATTATAATTTTTAGTATATCTAATATGTGTACCGAATACCGATGTTCCGTGTACCGAAAGAGTTAAATATCTCGGATAATGCATAATTTTCGAAAGTCAGCGATAAGCCTATAAGTAATAGATGTTTTAATTATCGATATAATTTCTTGCATACAAAATATTTTTACGCCTTTTCGAGCGCACCGAAGCCAATAGGGATCGCGATTTCGGTCTATTGGCCAATCCCTCGGGATTCTCGACCAGTTGCACTACACATAGTTTGCGTGTACGGTGCGCAGGAACCCCAGCCCTCGTAGAGCGTGTATATATATTTCGACACATACATACACGCACACATGGAAGATAGTAAACACACACTAGTGTACGTCGCTCTAGACAGAAATTCGTATTACAGTTGGCCGACGGTGACGAGCATCATGGCGGGTACAGACACCGAACCGATGTCACGCTTACTGAAAATCGCTAACAAATTCAACTGCTTCTACTTGTCAGGTATGAGACAATAAACCTACGTATACGTCAATCAAATCGTTAGAATTGTCGTTTCATGCCTCAACGCTAAACGTCGACGCGAACGCGCTTCTTTTCCCAGTGTCCACCGGAGATATTGATTTCGAGTGTTGTGTATCTCTGCTCTACCCTACAAGCATAAGAAAGAAAGAAGACAAAAAAAAACGAACGCAAATGCCAAACGATGATATCTCGGCGTTTGATGCATCGAACAATCAATTTTTACGATCCATTTCTCAAATGATTCATTGATGAAAATATTGTTAGATGTTTTTTTTATCGCGACGTAAATTTTTCCTACGTGTACCCGTGCGTCTCGTACAAATACAAAACAACCAATCATTCTCGTAGATTCTCTGTTTATTCTTTGGCCTTGATATACATATGTACGCATTTTTTTTATTTTTACAATTTATGAATCAATCGAACTGTCACAAAACTTCGCATTTCGTTGCTCCATTATGTATATTTCTATCAAATTTATCATTTGCATGACATTTTTTACAACTGACAGATGGAGTTTATCATAGCTTAATCACGATTCGCTGGGGTGTGTAAAAATAGTATTTTAACGTACACGCGTATTACAGAGGCATTTGCGTACCTTGAAACATTGGCAATTTTCCAGAGAAGCTTCGCATCTCTAAACTATCTTTACAATAAAAAAAAAAAAAATTCTACTTAACGGAGTAAATTTTCATTTTTTTTTTTTTATTTCAATAAATCAGAGCTATGAAAATAAACAAATTGCTGCGTTAGCACAAACCGTGAACCGTTTTATATGAATTAAGTTCAAAGGGGAACTTTCAAGGCTCGTGAGTCATTCAACTTGTCTGCTATCATTCACATTTTTCTTTAATAAAAATTACGATAACGGCATCCCACATCGCTAAACAGAAGCCTACTTGTTGCAATTTTTTTTTTTTTCCGAGAATAATACTGCGACAAGCGTAAATGAATATCTTTTGCTTCGATTGGATTTCCAGGCTTTCATGCAGGTGATTGCAGGGCCTTCGTCGTCGACGGCCAACAAGTTGGCCTCGTTAGACCAGACGTAATGAAAGAGCTGTTGAATCACCCGCAGGTTTGTGCGTCAGACTATAATTCGCAAACAGCAATCTAATCTATTGGCCTTGCAATTTTTTTTTTTTTTTCTACAACTCGTTTCTTTATGCTTATCAGGTATTTCAAGTTCACCCTGAATATGTCCAATTAAATCCGGCGTTCAGAGGATACGGTGAACGTAGCGCCAGAGTCGATGAAGTTTTGAGAGAATGGAGGGCCGGTGGTAAATTCATAACACTCAGAGGATGGAGGGAAGAATGTTACGAAGTACGCGCGCAATTCAACACACCGCCGCTTTTCAAAATGGATCGATCGGCGACTTGTAAGCATTTTACTTATAAAATTATTTAAACTTATAGTTTTTTGAGTAAAAAAAGAAAAATGTGTGAAGAGATTTTTTCGTAAGATATTCGAATTGATTTGTTTTCTTATGTATCGATTTGCAAACGCAGGTTTATTCGGTATACGAAAGTACGGAGTTGACATAAACGGATACGTGATGGATCCGATAAAAGGTTTGTCCATTTGGCTACAGAAGCGTAGTCCAAACAAACAAACGTGGCCAGGATACTGGGATAACATGGTAAGCGGGGGTCTCAGCGTTGGATTTGGCATTAACGAAACTGCGATAAAGGAGGCCGGCGAAGAAGGCAGCATTCCGCAGAATCTCTTGGGAAAGCTGAAGAGCGCCGGTTGCGTTTCGTTTTTCTTCGAGAGCGAAAGGGGTCTCTTTCCGAACACGGAATTTGTCTTCGATCTCGAATTACCGCCGGACTTTGTCCCGAGTAACAGCGACGGCGAAGTCGAGGAATTCGAGTTACTGCCGGTCAGCGAGTGTCTCGAGAGGGTATTATCGCCTCATTTCAAAACAACATCTATTCCCGTTTCGCTTGATTTTCTGATCCGACACGGCTACATCACTCCGGAGAATGGTGAGTATCGCGTGCGACGCGTATATATCGCGCACATTCCGAGACGTTCTTCAAGGCCATGTGAAAGTTGACGCCTCCCACTTATTCATTAAAGATCAACCGAATAACATTATTCGCAATGTCCTCGGATTCATTTTAGTCGTATCACCGATTCTGAAGAAAAATAAGTAAATAAATAAGAAAAAAGAAAAAACGGGAATTTAATCGGTTTATCATTTTATTCTGCATTTCGGTCAATTATTACGAAATTATCGCAAATATGTGATAATATCGTATGCAAATAGAAGTTTCGACAAAAAAAAAGCCGGATAGAAAACGATAAAATACAAAGGATTTCAGAAGCGAAGTTACAGAGTTTATCATGAGTTTGGTTCTGAAATCGTTTGTCTTTTATCATTTTCTATCGATTTTTGTTTACCAGGGAGGCGAATATATATTTTTCACGTGGTCTTAAGGTGATTTGACAATTCTCCGAGGGATACGACAAAATGATATCATTGACGATTCCATCCACAATTGCCTGACAGATCATGCGGTGCAAAACGTATTGGCGAGATTTCGGTAATTAAGAAATTTCGACAACTTTTATCGATGCACTTCGAACATTTGTCAATCCCCATGGAATCGTCAATGAAATTGTCATTCCAAAACGGAGGAATTTCATTGAACCTCGGCGAACGAAACGGCCAAAATGAATCACCCAATCATTCTAATAATGTCCGATTAATCGATATGTTGCAGAGCCTAATTTTATTCAAATAATGGAACTTCTCCATGTACCACTGCAAACAATGTACAGTCACATACGAGAGCAAACAAAGCATAAAATATCTGCCAATGGTGAAACGAATGACGCTCTATAATGAGTTTAGGTTTACTAAATAGGCACTAATTTTCAAGCGTACGAAGGCTACAGAATTCAATAAAAATGAATAAGCTATTGTCCTCTTCAACTCCCAAAAAAATAACAACAAGAAAAAAAAACACAAAAACATTTTGTATTTTTCAGGATTTCAGGATTTTGCGAATACGATTATCAATGAATTTTTGTCGGTATTGAATATTATCATTGTTGTTAGACCTCACGATTAATATCAAGGGGTCGCGATACTTTGAAACAAATCGTTTCATTGACAATTGACAATTTTTGAAGATTAATAATATTGTTCTCTCAGTTAGCAATTCGACGTTGTTGCTCGTGGGAATACGAGTGCTGTTTCAAGTTTTATACCCTCAATAACATTGTTTTTTTTTTTTTTTTCAAACTGTTCAAAATTTAAGATAATCCTAGCATTCAGCGGTACTCAACGCCTTTAAAAGTGGGAATTCCGAGAGATATTTCGAACACATCTCAATGAGATTACAATCTGAAAAAAAAATGTTATCCTATCGAGAAGTGTCCGAAATATCTCTCTGAATTCTCACTTTTGAGGGCGTCGAGCACTACTCGGCGCAAGGACTTACCTTAAAGAGTAATCGTTTTATCAGTTGTATCACGGTGAGAGCATTGAAATAGGCCGTCGTGTGATATTAAACGAGAAAGTAATCAATCGAATGTAGCTGTTCTAGAAATATGTTCCCTTAGAGATTTTAGTAGTCGCTGTGCGTGTTTGAGAACCGAAGACAGAGGGAGGCAATAAATGCTTCCACTAAACCCTAAGGTATATTTCATTTGACTGCTTTGATACATTTTATAAAAAAAGGACGAAAACAACAAGCGATAAAAATCCCATTGGATAAATTTTGTTTGTTTTTTTCCCGACAAGCGACGAAATCAGAGAGAAAAAGGATAACGCATCTTAAAGACTGTTCAAGTGTTAATTTATTATTATATAAAACTTAGAGATCAGCGCAACATCGAAGTCGATATAACAGGTGTTATCGTATTTTAAGAAATATCGAATGAAAAAAAAAAGCAAATACAACGGCAGATATTTGATAATATAATAACCATATGCGTGCAAGAAATCTCATTGTTGTATCGTTAACGGAAAGCAAATGTTCTTAAAAAAAAAAAATCAAAGTATTAACTTTGCATTCCAAGAGACAAAACAAACGAATTTGTTTCTTAAGCGTGACAAACCAAAAACCTCTATTCAGTTTTTACGTTTTCTTGTTTCTTTTTTCTTTTCAATTTCACATTTTGTAAGTCACACGAAAAATTTCGACGCATAATAAAACCGATCGTTACACGATCGCGCCGAACCATTAGAGGAATGTAATATTGAGAATCCTTTTCAGAATTATGTACTTCTTAATCCATACTGTTATATTACTTTTAATCGGTTCTTTATTGCATTTTCTTCAAAGGTCTATCAAACGTTCTCTTCTTTATTTATCTTAGTTCGTCTTAGATAGGTCTTTTTTTTTTTTAATTAAAATATCGACGCACAACGCGCCGTGCGTTCGAAATAATTGTATAGCCGAATAACAAATCAATCAGTATACAGAAAAGCACAAGATACTTATGCTATTGTGTGGGTGTTGCTTTCGTTCGAATACCATTTATATAGCAATGAATCAGTCCTTATCGAATAATCGTTGGTAAATTTTTTTCGAAAAAGGACGTTAATTAAATTATTTTACTGCGGAGCGGGTATTGTGCGCTCTATCGACTTTTTAAATATCAAAGTAATAAAGTATAATTATTCACTGTGAAACAGCAATGATACAAAAAAAAAAACAAAAAAAGACACCCATCTCCATTATTCTTAATATTGTTATTATTATTAATTACCATTACATTGTGACGAGCACACGATGCGATCGACCGTGGTAACTGAGGTGGTAACTGAGTAACCGTGGTAATTGAGGCTCCGTTTAGCCGTTAATGTGATTGAATAATTTTATATTGGACCGTAGAAGGTACGCGTGAATGGATCATTTGAGTGGTGAAAATTGAAGTCTGTCTGTCCAATAAACAGACGCGGGCGTTATAGCTTTTAAGTACGCGGCTCCGTTTAGCTAAGATCATAGAATAGACCGCATAAATTTAGTACTTTTTTAACGAAAAAAAAAGAAAGAAAAAAAAGGAAAATAACTGAAGAAATACAATTCTTGATGTGCTGCTAGTCACTGTCTCAACACCATGTTGAGTTTATGTTCGATGAAATGGATAGCCGCATAACGATATTTTATTGTTTTCATTGACGGTTTTACGTTTTCGATAATATCGTTACAGCGTATCGTTATCAACGATACTATTGCGCTTGGGTATCGAAGGATTATGGCAATTAACAATTCTTGACTTCGAGTTTCGTAAATTTTCATCAACTCTTCGAGCGGTTAATTTCACCGCTATACTTTCCACGTTATTAACGCACAACTGATTTTTGTTCATATTGTCGTGAGTATGTGAACGGCAAAAGATTTTGCACGTTGACTATTATAATCTTATCGCTTCCTTCGATGCGGAAACGGAACACTAACGATGTCTGGAATTGCGTTGAAACAGTTATCAGTGTTATTACGTTATGAATTGCGTTCGACAAGGGCATTTTTTAATTATCTTGGCTGACTATTGTGTCGAGTTTTAATTAATTTTTTTTTCTCGCGAAAATATTAAACTATCCACGTTTTAGTTTGTATTTGCCATTCCCCTATTTCTATTTATGCTGAGAGTTCACAGAATTTATTTAATATTATACGATATAATACAACGATGATTTTTCACGATTGTATTAATGTTCTTTGGCCCAATGAATTGTTCGTATTTATGAAAAACAAAAAAAAACGAAATATATATACAACCAAATTTGCAGCGTCAAATATCAACATAGAATATGCAATCAATGAATCTTGGCAGATTTTACGACGGTATAAATAATAGATTATATATGACATCGGGTGAAAAACAATAAACGACTGATTCATGTGACCCTTGATAATGAAAAAATAACAAAAGAAAACAAGTTTTTCCAAAACCCATTTCTTCGCTTTATTTATTAGCTATTCTACTTTGACGTAACTTTACGTATATCTTTAGGTATACAATAGTTTATGTAAAACGCATTTGTAAAAGTGAAGAAAAAAAGAAACTTATTCCACTATCCCAAGGAAAGTCAGTCTGATAAAGTATAATTATTAATGAAACATTATGGCAGTTTACATTTTATAACATCTGCTTATTTTTTTATTATTATTAATACGATAGACGTTAGCAGCTGCGTTCTTCACTGTTCTGCATTTTAGCGTATCACCCAACTAAAGTTAATACAAGGAAATATTTCGATCGGTAATAATAAATATGAAGTGTTTTCGTTTCTCGGTTTAAAATTATAATGGTCTTTGTTGCAGTAGTGATTTTTTGTAAATTCGATAATATCTGTCTAATTATACTACAAAATCGTTATAAAGAAAAAATAATTTTCGAAATGAATCGATTTTTCAATCACTTTTATTGTTCGATATAATAATAACAATAATAAAAACGGGATAATTATTATTATTTATTTCCACAAAATAAGAGTAAATACATCGAACGAATATATCGATTGTATCGAACAGTCTGAACATCTCCACCTTCGCGTCGTGTAAACCGCGCAAATGCCAGATTGTCGATGTAAACAAAAACCATAACCTTAAATCGGCCTGTCGCGTGCCTTCGCACGATCGTCTTAACTTTTCGTATTCTTATCAATTTAACAACGATGGAACAATTACAAATGGCTTTAACAGCAATAAAAGTTCTTCGCTCGAGTGTCGGACAAGTTTTCGATTCGTTGGGAAACGGCCTGAGCACAGAACATGGCGAAGAAAATAGAGAAACGAAATATCTCGCTGAACTTCAGGATCTCTTAAACGCCGTCAATGTTAACTTGAGGTAAGTATTCGATTCTTCGCCAAAACTAAAAATATAATTTTTCGAAAATAATCCGTCGGTTCTTACGTTATTTTCGCGTTTTTACATTATTCGTCGCGTAACGACGATCGGACTTTTCAGAGATGTGGAACAAGCGGTGAGCGGTTTGAAAACGCCACAGGGACCGTTTAATCTCGCATCTTCGAATTATCTCAGTCAAGAAACGATGCCTGATAGACAGGCACTCTACAGCACTCTTGTAAACAGTTACAAATGGACGGATAAGGTTCACGAATACAGTACGGTGGCGCAGGCGCTTTTGCATCAAAATTCGTTGAAACGTTCGTATACAAATTCCAGCCGATCTAAAAGAGGAAGAATTCAGACCAGCAGTCATAATGTGCCGCCACAGTAAGTTTTCAAATCATAAAAAAAAAAAAAATTGCATTTCTATTCGAAAATCAAAAATTGGCATTTAAATGCCGTCCGAAGATTTTTTAATGCGAAACGATTACAACACTCTTATCTTTTGCTTCAGACAAGTGGAGACTTTCATCGCTTCCTTCGATCACCAATTCAACGACATGACGGTGTCGGTGTCGCGTCCCTTTGCCTCAAATGCAGTTCTGCACATAACTTTGGGTCACGTAATGAAAGCAGTAGTGGCATTCAAAGGTCTAATGATAGAAAGAGTAGTCGTAAAAGGTTACGGCGAAACGATGGATCTTTGGACCGAATCGCGTCATAAAGTATTTCAAAAAGTAACCGAAAACGCACAAGCGGCAATGTTGCATTTTTATTCACCAGCGCTTCCCGAATTGGCCGTTAGATCGTTCTTTGTAGGTTTACAATTTCGATGTCTCGAAATTCATTTTTTTTTTGCATTCCAACAATCGAATTTAACGGAGTAACTTACGTTTTATGGTATTTTTTCAGACATGGTTTCACAGCTTCTACAATTTGTTCAGCAAGCCGTGCAAACGTTGCGGATTGCATCTTCACAGCGCTCTGCCGCCGACGTGGCGAGATTTTCGAACCCTCGAACCGTTTCATCACGAGTGCAAACCTTAGGATTGCATCGCCGTGCGAAAGAGTTATTCGTCAAATTGTACATAAGGTGGGAGGAGAATAATTAGATAACTTAACAATACATCGAGGAGCAGCCGAACTTTTGAATAAACGGCTGATGATGGCCAATCGATTATTTCTTTTTCAAAAAATGAGACGATCCTTCGATCGACGAATACCACAAGCCGTTTTCCCATTTTTCATATTTTTTTCACTGTATCTTTATTCAATGAATAACAAAATTGATAATAGTATAAAGTTGAAGGACTAGGAAGTTTTTCGAGGCAATTTCTTTTTTTTTTTCGTTTTTTTTTTTTGCATGATTCGTAATGCGCTAACAAAAAACTCTACCGATCGGTTCATTGCTGATATTACACAGGTATAGATTCAATATAGAAACTTTTTTCGTTACAATGGTAAGTACAGTTTGCAACGTTATTATTCTTTGTTTTCATTTGTTTTTTTTTTTTCTATTTTTTTCATTTGTTACGGAAGTTGGTCCACACTGAGCTTCCCGCGATAAAATAGAAATTGTATCTTCGATCGTCACTTTGCGTTTGTCTAAACAATTCCAGCTATTTTTTTTTATCTGCCTGATCCTAACAGTAACGATGCGCGTTTCGTGGTAATATTTTCAGATTCTATTTAAAAAAACGTCAAACCAACGCGAAACAAAGGTTCTTACGTCGATATCTATACAATGGTTTTTCTTTGCCTTTCTTTTTTTTTCGTTATATCTTGGAGAGAAATTCCGTTACGTTAATTGCCAGGAAACAACAACGAATAAAATAAATCTGATATTATACTGACTGTTTGATATCTACAAACTGGTTTCGGAGACAATTAGAAATCTTCGTTCAGTTTTTTTTTTCCTTTTTTTTCCGTCGCTAAATTTCACTGTACATAACTGATTCTACAAGTTTAAGGTAAGTAGGTCTTCTCGTAATACATTGTTTGAATATCATGATTATTAATTGCTACTAGCGTGTATAATTTAATCACAGAGCTTTATATGGACCGAAAATGTGTTACAAAATTCATCTTCAGGCTTCGTAGTTCGACATTTCGTAATTTTTTTTTATCTACGTTCACGCCGTTCGTTTGCATCTTCGTTGAGTATTCAAGGACTACGACTTTGTTTTTTTTTTTTTTTTTTTCGATCGTTATTTACAGCGTTTTTGGTTAATTCCGTTAATTCATTGCGTCGAATTAATAAAAAGGTACATTTGGGCGAAGGTAGTTTATTCTTATCGTGAAGAATAAAAATAACTATCGTAACTTCCTGATGCGAATTTTTTTTTTTTTCGAGACGTTCAATGTTCACTGAGTTAATTAGTTTTTGCTTAATTTATGAAAAATCTTCGCGACCGTACGGCGGGTCGTATGTTATTTGTTGTTTTTTTCCCTTCCTTGAGTTTAAAATGAAATCGTGCGTTTTATAAACATTTTCAATTTCGGTATATAATAGCTCTGCAATCAGTTAATTTAATAAACCTACGTATGTATATCATTTTTTTTTTTCGTTTCTTAATGTCGCTTGTTATACTAGGTAAGTTTTACATAATACTCATAATTAGTATCGTCATGTAAACATAATTATAAGTAATATTTTCTTTCACGTAACTGTACACATTCACATTTGGAATATTGGCGCTTTATTTGTTTATTTCTTTTTTTTTTTTTTCGTTTAGAGCGCAAGTCATTTGAATGGCAGTGAACTTATTTTACAATTTGTTTTTTTTTTTTTTTTTTATTGTGATCACTTGCTTGATGGACCGATCCAAATTTTCGTAAGGCTCTATCTAAAGTTGCATCAATGAGTTTAATATAATATCATTGACTCAAAACTATGTATGCAATTATTGCTCGTTTAGAGTTTTTTTTTTTTCTTCTTTATCTAACTCGTGGGTGTGTGAGATACGATACACGCCTAAGAAAGTGGCTCCCAAGTTTAATTACATCATTATTATCGATCAACGGAAGAAAAACTGAGCGCAATTTTTTCGTCACGTTCGATTCCTCGCGGGTCACGATGTCAATATATTTTCACCCCATTTTCGCTAAAAGTCCGATGTCGATCTCGTTAATATGACGGATCTAAAAAAATGCGTACCGTCAGCCATTGTCCGATCTAAAATTATTTCTCACGAATTTCAGATTATTTTGACGTATATTTCCGACGTTATTACACAAGATATTAGCGTTTGATGGGGGAAATTTTTTAAATTTTTTCCCTTCGTTTTTTTTTCTTTTCTTTTCGTTCGATAATTCGTTAACGTTGAACCCCAATGCATAACTAGTTTGAGTCTCCAATAATCTGCAACTTTTCAATTGTTATCTTTTCATGTGCGTACAGCGTACGCACGTATAATCCTGAGAGAGATTATCATCACGTATACGTATGAGGCATTTCATAACAAGTGGGCCAACGGATTGTCCATTCTGCCAATATTATTTTTTCCATACTGTATTACACGATGAGATATTCTGCAAAATTGGATAAAAAATACAAATCATTAAAAAAACGATAATCTCTATGTTGACGAAATCGACGAAACGATTTTTCGTAAATCGTGGAATAAAATGTCACTGAAAAGGACATCAAAAAAATAAAACTTCGTATCCTCGGGGTCCTTTTGGTAGAATCGATGATTTTCGAATAAAAAAATATTACTCAAGTAATGTTTTATTCGTTATTTATTTGCGGCTCAATTGTGCGATTAAAAAATCGGAAATAATTTTTCGTTATTCTAGAGACGCTCGAGACTACGTTCTATAAAATGTATGAACATCGATTGGCGCTCCGCCCGAATGCGGTGATCCGCTTGACGTGGAAATGCCTCATTTACGTCCGCACATCGATTCTTTTTTTTCCGTAAGCCTATAATGATTTGAAAACGGATATGCTATGCTTTTTTTTTTACTCGGTCCGCAATTATTGTACAGCCGTCATCTAAATTTGAGACGCTTTTCGCTCGTTTGACATTTGTTTTACCATGTGACATAGTCCTGTTAAAGTTTTATTATATTTATTTCATTATCGTTTTTTTTCTTGTTTTTTCGATCAAACATTAGCATCTTCGTTATTTCATGCTTCTATCACCTATTAGTCTAATATGCCTAATCTATATCGTTTAATAGTAATATCGGAGATTCTTGATATACCACAATGCAAGGAAACCTACGTTTAGCATATTTTTGTGTTTTTTTTTTCATTATTTTTTTTCATCATCTTAATTCAGTTCAATAGCTTTATTGCCTTTCTCACTGATTCTGCGTGTTTATGTATTTTTTTTCTCTCGGACAGCTTAACGATTAGACGTTCCTTTATTTTTTACGGTTTATACGGTGCTTTGAGTTCTCTCTCGATTCTCTCTTTTTTTCGTTTTCCGCCACGTTACTTTAGCATGTACTTTTTTTATTCGCCTCTCTCATCCATTCTTTTATTAGTTTCTATGCTACATAACATATCGTCCATGTATGGGCAACAGATGCCACATTACGGTAGTAGAAATAGTTGACTCGTGTGTGTTAGAAGTTTTATAGGTCGTTTTTTCCCTTTTTTTTCAGAACTGTATAAGCGTTATTATACGACGAGAGGCTGCGTTGTTTTTCTTTTGTATTATTTATCAAAGAGAATAATCGATCAATCCGGTCATTACAGCGATGCAAAGTCTCGAGCATCCGTTTGGACAATGAGCAGATATTATTTTATTTTATTCAGCAATGCAGCGATGGTCTATGCTGCCTTTCACTTTTTTTTTCGTTTCCAAATTCAACTGATTTCTCGTGTTCGTCATTTTTTCGTTTTTTTTTTTTTTTTTTTTTTTTTTTTTCATTTCAGCGTAAATCCACTCAATTTCCTTTTGTACCTTGCAAAGTACATAAATACAAGAATGTCAAAGTGCACCAGAAATTGTCCCGTGTGTGTAGTAGTGTCAATTTTTTTTTTTTTTTTTCGGTACAACTGTACTATATTACCCTCTCTCGATTGTTGATATGAAATTGAGAAACATTCGTTTGCGCTCGGTACGATTTTTTAAAACTTACTTATTTTACCGTCGCAGAGCAGTTATTATGGTTTTTATTCATTTTTTTCTTCGTCGTTTAATTGGCTTCGTACGAAACCACATGATAAGAGACGCATTTTACTTTTTTTTTCTTTCAACGAGTCGCACGCCTGTGCTATTCGCTATCGCGATAAATCCAGAGAACAAATGACCATTTTCGTTAGTTTGTTCGATCGCGAGGACTTAATTAACGGCTTTTCGAAGTATGCAATCTAACGTCTCGTCGAAAAACATCGCATGCTACAGAGTAATACAGTACACTTACACACCTGCTGTTTTACAGTGTTGTTTATCGTATGTATATATATATAATATATATCATTTATATATATAGCGTTTAAGTATACAAATATATACAGTTATGTACATATAAAGGAAGGTTTGCCAGGTAAAAGAAGAGTTCATGTTTCTTTCTTTCGTTCAATTTCAAACAAATAATTGATCGATCAGAATTTATTTCGTTCGACACCTTTGTCCCTGGAAATCCTTCCGTTACACCCACAAGATGTTGTCGTCAAATTTATCTCAAATCTTCGAACGACAAACTTAATAATCGTAATACTATAGCAAATCGTCTCTATAGTCCTAAAACAACCGACGCGATAGTCAGTTCTTCATTGGATATTGGCGTGACGAATTTATAACTTGAGCCGAGAGTGCAGCGTTCTTTTTTTTTGTTAAATTATTTTCAGTATCAAGAAAGCGCCCCTCATCGTTATTTTTATTTATTTTTTCACTGTCTCGTCGCGGAGAACGTGCAATCATTTATTTTTTTTTGTTTTTCTTTCGATTTTTTTTTGTTTTTTTGTTAATTTACTTACTAATTCATTTATTATTCGTTTAGACCGTGCGATAGACGAATATAGTCTGCATCAGCGTCGTCATTAGCTAAGAGAACACTCCTCTCGATCTAGGAGTCGGGATAAGTTGTTGCTTCCTCACTGGAATCCATACTCGTGTTCCATCCGAGATTCGTCGCGTTAGCAGCTCGGCGAAGACTGTTTCTCAGGAAGGTAGCGCACGCCTTGCTGCGCTCCGTTATAATTTCGTACAGATGGTTCTCCAGGGTCAGGCTGTTCGTACTCAGCAACAGTGGCAGCGGTATCGGAGTGTTCATTATCATAAAGTTCCCAATATTAAGAGGAGTTTCCCATTGTCAGACACCGCTGTTCGGAAAGCGTGGCGGGGGAAGCGGGGGCGGTGCCCTCTCCGGTTGAGCGGGAGCGATGGAAGAACGTTCTGATCCAGCTGCAAACACAACTGTTAATTCTCGTTAATCGCACTGATTTTTATCACAACCCCAATTACAATTTTTTTCACATTTTTTTTTCACGCTACAGACAATCATCAATCAATCTCTTTATGTCGCTACGAACATCGATCTACTTTAGGTGTAACCAGCACTATCTGCATATCAATCTATCTACGCTTCTTCTTGTGGATTTTTTTTCTTTTTTCTTTGCTTTTGTAACCCTTTTTTACGGATCCTACACTGCAAATAATGCTTCTTTTCGTGAAAAAAAAAAATATCTCACGGTGTCTCGAATTAATAAGATCGCGAGACTGATTTGAGAGAAGTTAAAATGATAATAAACAGAATTAAAAAAAAAAGAATGTGGCAAGCGTTATATCGGGAATTAGTAGCTTCATCGTGCAAACATGCCTATTTGACAGAGTCGTGCATCTTCGATTAACATTTACAGTATTTTCCGGGGGGTGGGAAGAGATATAAGATATTTAACATAGACGATTCTCGCAACTCTGTGGAAAAAGTAGGCAACATTTTCGGAAATCTTCGACGTTTTCTTTTTACTCCCTGCTGTCGAGATACGAAAGAAAAAAAAAGAATAATCACTTCTTTACGCTGTTGGCTCGTGTTATTCTTGTAACATCGAAAGGTCTCACAAGTCGCAGACTGTAGCAATAACGGACAGAGTAACAATTATTAAGTTTTTTTTTATACCAGAGAACAATGAAATTCAAATGTAACATTTTTTCGTTTAATGAAACGAAACTACTACAGAGGCCAGTGTTCTTCGTGTATACAAAGAGCAGCGGAATCCACGCGAAGGGTTTTTTTTTTGGTAACTGTGATAATAATAACGCGAATAAAGAAGGGACATGTTTTTCATTTGCACCAAAAAATCTGTGGATGATACTAACTTTCTAATGATTAACTATTGTCGAAATAATATCAAATCCGTGTATAGGACAGTATAGATATCATCGAGTTAAATGCAAATTCTAGCGAAGGGCTAAGTCGACAGAGATAAAAAACAAAAAAAATATAACAACTACAAACAGAAAAGATCGATTTTTTTTTCCAAAAATACAGATCAAGTCGTATTTTATTCATATAGAAAAATCCACGTATATATTCCCTCTTCAGCGCTAAATGATGAAAAGAAAAGATGTTTACAAGCACAAAAATAAATTCTTGCAATCGAGAATATAAATGGATTACAGTGAAAAAACTACAAATTAACAAATTTTTTTGATTTTTTTTTTTTTTTTCACAAACATACAGAGATAATATAGGTGACATGCAGAGTATTGTTGAATCGGCAGGGAAAAACTTTTGTGGGAATTTTGGTCATTTTACTCAGCAAACGATTCCTCCAGGCTTCTTAAATGAGACCGCTGCAGCTTTGTATTATTCGAGATAGTAGGCGTTGGGAAATTGATGATCGACGACGGGCGGAGCTTTATTTGACACTCGTCGTCAGACAACAATGTGCCGGGTGATATATTGGTGTATGGCATAAGATCTACGCGATTTCTTATGTTATTTATATGACGGTGATATCGCGATTTTGCATTTGCTGTTTTAACACTCAAAAACGGCGAAGGAAATTTTTTTTTTGTGCATTAAGTTGCTGTTTTTTTAAATCTTTGCTGATGAATAACAACGAAGATGTAAAAAAAAAATTTTTTTTTTTTATTACGAAACCCTTCAGCCGTTTTACGGTGTTAAAAAAAACGTGGTGATAAAAATCCGTGTACGAATGCAATACGTGTAATCATCTATAGATGCATGTCACATCGCAGTGTTGTGCGTATATCGTGGTGTGGAGGGAAAAAAAGCTATTAATAGTGGTTATTTGAAATTTTGCATAAAAAATTTCAACGAGGTATTAGGCGTGTGTTTAAATATATGGTTTTTTGCACTTTATACATACAGACAAAGAGAGAAAGCGATAGATTTTCACGTCTGTGAATTTCGATCGATTTTGTTTTTTTTTTACTAATTCATTTTTCATAATAATTTCGTGTATGCTAAATATACACACACAGACACACATAAGGGAGCAAGTGTGCGTTTCTACCGTGTAACGCTTGTGTGTGTGTATGTGCGCGCGTGGGGAGGGGTGTTTGTGTCGACATCATATATAAAATTATGTCCCATGTGTTAAAAAAAACATGAACAACCGTTTAGACAAACCTTACCCGGGATTCTCGTTGAAAAGGGCATTTTGTCTCTAGTCGAGAAATCAATCCTAAAATTGTCCTCGTTGTAGGGGGTCGTGGGTCGATCTAAAATTTTTGACGCAGCATAAAGTAATTGAGGCTCAATTATCCCTTTCGTATTTTTGTTTCGTTTTGTTTTTTTTTTATCATATTCTTCTCTCGTTGTTATTATATTTAAGAAAAACCGCATTTATAATGTTTTTTTTATCGTTTAAAAGTGTCGTTCTCGTACCACGGCCAACGTGTGAGACCCGGGAAATCTCTCTCTGTCTCTCTCCAGCCCTGCATGTTTGCGATTCTCGAGACCCCCAATTGCGCACACTGTTTTCGGCGGCTAACTCTCGGGGCGACTCAAAGGTGTGTGGGCCGGTAGAGTTGGACGTGGGACTTGGTATCGTGCTACAGCTACAGCCAGGTCTGAGGAATTGTTTGCCTTGCTGATGGAATTGGTGATAGTGACAGGTGGTGGTTGTAGTTATGATGAAACGGGTGTTCTCGGTCAGGTTGACGGGCCTTACATGAATCAGGATGTGGCTTCTCCTCGGCAACCATCAGGGCTGCGCTCTCGGCCGGCGGTATGTGTCCCTCTAACGCATTCACACAGTTTAGCATGCTCCTGGAAAACACCACGCCACTTGTCCAATTTTTCTATTTTTTTCAAAATATTACGAATTGTTTTTTTTTTTTTTTTCATTTCTTGTTTCTCTCTCTTTGTCTCTCGCCCCCTTGGCTCCCCCTCGTTTAATCGTTATTCATCATTATGGGACATTATTATTGACCCGAAATATCCCCGAGAGTATTTCATACCCCAGGATGTTACATGCATCGATAGGTTTTACCGATTATTCGTTTCGCGAGAGACAGTATTATTATTTGTCATATTCGTTAAGGCTTTTCAGAAAAGAAACGATTATTACCGGTCTAATTATTTTTTGCCGAAACTGTTATGAAGAATTTTTAAATAATCAATTTTTCGGTTTTTTTGCGTAAAAAAATCATTTAGTCGAATCTTACGATAAATAGGTTTTCATAGTTTCAACGTTTAAATATTGCTATGAAACGATTCGTAAATTCTCCGTACACCTAATTTAATGTATTTCGAGGCTTTTCGCATTCACCGAATATTCATTCATTTAATCGTATCATTACGAGTTTCTGCTTTGTTTACCGGTAATAAATTCGCTTCTATCCTACCCTTAAGGTTACGATAATTCGTTTCACTGTAATCGACGATGATACTGCGATGAACACATAAAACTGCATGAACAGCTTATTATCAGTTATATCAAAATAGTTCGGTGTACAATGCACTCGATGATCTATAATCATTTTGTTGAAACAGAAGAAAAAAAAAGGTAATTCCGCATTTTATTTTTGAAACAATGCAAACGGCACACATGTAGAATTGTTCCCTCGAAACCCTAAAAGCATTATTAATCGCTACTTGAATTCGACAATTTATAATTCGCTCGGGAAATGGTATACCATTTCACAGTTTCTATTTATCGTTATTGTTTTAATGACAAATTTATTATAGCATTTCACTGGCCTGTGTAGTAGAAGTGAAACGAACTGGACGAATTGAACGAACTGGATATTCTTATTACATTCCAGATCACTCATAGCGGGTAGTCGACGCGTTTAAAAAAATCCCTCGATTTATATATCATTTTTTTGTCGATTTTTTTTTCATCATTTTTAATCGATACTTTGACGTAGGATCTGTCGGAGAGTCATAGCGCTTCGTTTCCAACACCATATACAAGTGGAAAATAATTAAGAAAAAACGATATTATAACACAAACAAACAAACGTATTTATTTCACAACATGGAATAATAATTGATTCTCATCGGTGATGCCGAAATATTCGTAACGAATTAATTTCTTTTTTCTTTACTTTGTTTTTTCGTGTTGTATATAGAGTGTGCGAATTGGTAGTTACACTGTGTATTTGTCATCTGCATAATTATATAATAGTATATTATATATATATTCCTAAATTGACCTAAAAACATCACTATTAACAATATATTAATCGTTCAATGTCTCTGTGGATCGCGATGATATCGAATGTCTCGTCCATTAACCCGATATCTTTCTCTCTCTCTTTATATCGTTTATCTGAATTAAATTGTCCCATAAATGATTATTAAATTAACGGTTTATCGGTAGGTTGAATATTGTTGGCAGTGGTGGCGTCAGATAGGACGGTCTCCTTGCTAGAGTTAGTTGCGAGCTCCTCTTCCCTGTAATACAACAACGTTTACATGGCCATCGCGCCTCATCTAATTTATATCTTCTTTTTTTTTTGTTTTGCATGAGAAACAAGTTTTCACCTAAGTTTGCGTGTTTTTTTTGCACATTACAAACTAACGATGCACGTACACTTTTCACTCTACTAGTTACTCGATTTCATGAACAAAAGTGTGTCACATAAAGTTTGATTTTTCGTTGAATTATCGTTGTGCGCTAAACGCCTTGCTAAGTATTTTTAGGGGAGTTGGGACTCTTTTTTTTTTCTTTTATAATATAATTAAAGTTTCCAGTGTGGTCTAAAAGTTTGACGCGAATCTTTCGAACCTTCGGCCACGTGCGGCAGATGCGCAGTTAAAGAGATGCGAAAGATTCGATGAATGTTTCGGCAAAACCTCCAACAGCATACAATAGAACGTTAAAAAAAAGGAGAGATTCATAGATTGTATACGAAAAAAAATATGACTTGCTCGAGCGTTATCGACTAGAATAATTATGAAGTCTCGAAGAAAAAAAATATAAAAAAAATAAGAAACGAAACGTCTATAAGATTAGCTTAGAGAAAAAAAAATCGTTGTACTGATGTGCAGTTTCTGTTCTCATCATTGCAATATCACACTGGAGGCTATCTCTATTCAACGAAACATTTTCGTTTATGCAACCCATTCGTGGGTTAATAATGCTTTCGTTCCGACATTGGCTAACCGCAGCAATGACGACAACAAAATTAAGCACACCGTTACAACGAGGTATAACGATCACGAAGCGCGCGGCTGTACAGTCGCAAACTCGACTGTCAATAAAATTCTAATGTATATTTAATTATACACGAAACTTGTTACGCTCAACCATTACTTAAGCGCTAACATGCAATCGCACAGAACAGCGCCATAATATCGTGCCAGCTATAGTAGCGACATGAAAAATTTCGTTAAATAAAAAAAAATAAGTTGTAAGATAGAAAAAAAAATAAAAAAAAATGCATGTCTGTTTCTCGAACATTTATCGGGCCGATGGACTAAGAGGACCATGCGATCGAATGCAAGGCTCCAGAATATCAAGTGTTTCGGGGCTCTTATGTAATAAGACGTCAGCCACCGCGGCGCTAGTAGCGCACAATCGCTCTTCCGAAACGATTTATAAATCGCATTTTCTTCAGTTTAAAATTTTTTTTGTCTAACTAATAATTTGTTTTAAAATCACATAATAGCCCTGAGGAACTTTGCAGAAACTGTGAAATGTACCTTCCACGCAAAAATTAACCAGACGAATTGCTTCATAGTAACAGTAGTAGTAGTTAGTTGTTCATGCAGCTATGACGACTGGTATATAGGTATATATCATTGATAGGTTGTTTCGTTATATATTTAGCGGTTTTTTTTTCGAACTTCATCGGCATAATGCTTTCGGCATGAGCTAATTTTTATTATTGTTTTTTTAATGAAAAAAATTATGTATAAATATTTCATGCCAGATTTTTGTTTCGGATCGGAACTTACAATATAAACGGTGACTATTTCTTTTCACTTTCTCATCTAAAGTAGGTAAGCGTGGGATAATTTTTTTTCAATGCAGCTCACTAGGATATTGAACTATATAGTAAGTTATATATAGAATTCGTTGCAGCAAGAGAGAACGTTTTGTTCGTTTCGATTAAATATATATATAAGAAAAAAAAATACAAATAAAAAAATAAAAAATTATTCACTCTTCCGTGTTTACGTAACGGGATTCGTTTCATTTTTCATGCACGAAAAAAAAAAAAAAAAATAAACAAAAAATGTTCGTTGTATTTATTAATATTAGAATTTTTTTTTTCTTTCGCGTGTACGGAGGAGTCGAATAATTACAAAGCCGGACACCGCAAGAGAACAAATTTGTAGCGGGACTCACCCATATAGTCTGCTGTCCCGCAAGCTGCTCCTGTTCCGAGAATAAACACAGACAGAAAGCACAGTTACGACGACAATAAAAACACACCGTATCTCTCTCATATCACTTTTTTTTTCTTTTTTTTTTCTCGCAAACGAACTAAAAAACATTAACGAAAAATAATCATAACAATAATAATAAATGATACATGTACTATATACCAGAAACCTTGAAATAATCATTTATTTATGTAAAACAATACATATACAGTTAGGCAAGATAAATAATCGTAATATTTATGAGGCACGAGAACTGATAACAATAAATCAAAGTGTACGTACGTCGTTTCAACTACGAAAAAACAAATGTCAAATAAACTTATTCGTTCGTAAAACTAATGAAACTAACGTGTCTCAATCTCTCGTTTCTTCGTTTTTTTTTTTAACCTAATCGAAACGATGCTTAACGTTAATCGTATCTCGAAAACGATCGAAAGCGACTTTTGCAATGTAAAAAATGCGTGTCGCAAATCACACGATAGGAAGTACCTATAATCGCCTAATAAAAGAGTTTTGTGCACTCTTGACGTTCGTAATATATTCGTATATATATATATATTGAAAATTTAACGACTTTATTCTCTATTAATAAATCGTATTACGCAATTACGGCGCGTTCGTCACTCGAATTGGATTGTGGTTTTTTTTTTTTTTTTTTTTTTTTTCGGTGAATATACACGTTGAAAAGCCGTTCGCACTAAATAATACATCGTCAGGATTACAGATATCGTCGTAAAAATTGATGAATCCGATATTTATTTAAAGTGACGTGGACGGTTGTACGAACAGACTGTGGTTTTTTGCTTTTTTTTTGCTACTAAACTTTCGCTATATATGCATTCGCAATGACGTTGTATACCTCTTTCAGCGATTTTAGGTTACTACTTTTTAAAGATATTTATCGAATTCTTTCGAAGATATGTGCTTTCGTGATGAGCGCATTAAGAAATATCGTGAAAGGCGATGCGCGACTATTCTATTATGGTAAAACGGTTATCTGTAATGGGAAAATTTTAATTACCGCCGACTGATGACATTACTGTCGAAACAAAAATTCTCATTGGACAAATCTGATAAAAAGACATATCGCGAGTCACTTTAAATTTCGATTAAACGAAAAAGCAATCGAACAAAATTTATGTGAAAAAAGTATAGAAGATAATCAAATCAAAATTACTGGATATCTCTAACGCTTTTTTTTTTAATATTTTTCGAGACACAATCGAATTGTAATTCAAAGTTGTAAAAATTGTTAATTGTCATTTCGTATATCGGAATTAATATTTTTTTCGACGGTTTTGCCACGAAATCGTTAATAGAACGAATCTTTCGTGGCATATAAAACTATTTTACCATCGTAAACCGTAAGCCGCTATCGTTAATATTACTCGGAATAACTCACAGTATATATCGTCAATTGCTAACCGCTGCTAAAATAATAATGTATCTGCAAGTGCGTTAGAATCGCCGAAAAAAAAAGAAAAAAAAATAAAAATGTTGAACAAACGTTACAACCGATATTTCTTTGAAAGTACTACAATATCGTAACAACGCTATTTATTAATTATTTCTTAATAACTGTGAAAAATAACAGAACACACGCGAGAGCGCAGTTTCATGCGTAACTTCGGATTTATAAATCAAAGTCTTGACGGCAACTGCACCGAAAAGTGCACTCTCCTCACTTATCACAGAATTTAGGGCGAGCAATATAGGTATATATCTATAATACATGTATGTATACATACATATATATATATATAATATAACGTACAGAATAGATAGTCTCACAATCGTTGCGCTGAACATTTCTCAATGAATTCATATTACTTGTTTTTCTATATCTTTTTTTCTGTTCTCATTAAAATTCTCCTTTTCACCAGATGAATCAAAGATAGCTTAAAGATTTTCGATGCTGAGCCCATGTAGTCAGTATTCGATTGATGTATATGTACCTTCGGTACGAATCAAAAAATATATATACTTTTAATTCGACATAAACAACAACAATTAAGGATTCGACGTGTTGAAAAATTGAAACTATCTGTCCGGCGGTTTACTAGTGTACGTACTGGGTATCACATCGACTTGTTTATTTCCATCATACCTGTCATGGCCGTGTCTGAATAAAGCTAGAATCTCCTCGAAGGTCTTATTCTTGGTCTCGGGAACCTTCTTGTACGTGAAGATCCAGAAGAAGGCCAGGAATGCACTGAATGGTAGGAACGTGTAATTATCAAGGCAAGTCTGAAATCACAAAAACACAAACGAAACGCAAATTAACGTCATTATTTCAGAAATTCAATCATTTTTTAAGCTCGGTTCTCAATTAATAACTTTTTCAAAAAATTTATTTTTTTTTTAAATATTTTATATCGACAAATGAATCGAATTAACCGACGATAATAGAAATCTCGAATCATCGATAATTCAATATATTTCGATCTCACCAACTTTTTATTTGGGGAATTTGGGGATATTTGGGGACTGCGCCCCGCGCGGCACCGCTACGTCGCGTTTATTACATCTCTGTCGTCACCACCAAACTACCCTAACAGCGCTGAAAGGCGATGGAAATTTGTTACTTACCATCATGCTTGGGAAAGCAATGCCAACGACAAAGTTAGCCATCCAATTGACAAGAACTGCGATAGACATTGCAGCGGGCCGGGGGCCTTGAGAGAACAACTCGGCCGTTATCATCCATGGTATAGATCCGGGACCAACGGCGAAAAATACAACGAAACTGAGCGTCGATACGACCGATAGATATGACATCCAGTCGATCATTTCCTGTACGAAATTGAAAAACTCCTATCAGGCGGTAGAATTGAGTTCATCTTTCCTGATCAGCTGGAGGAGCTTCAGGACTTAGTGGACAAAATCATAAATAAATAATAAATAATATAATAAAGTATGGCGTAGTGTATTTGTATTATTTTTTTTATTTTTTTTTTTTCAAGTGTGTGTATGTTGTGCAACGTGCAGCTCAACCCTGTACGACGTGATCGCGTGTTTAAAATATCATTTGTGAAGATATATCTTTGTAGATTTATAGAATCGCAAAAGTGCTTCGCTATTTACAGCGGCGCGTTAATCTCAAGCGTTGTGTCGATAATATTGTTATTGCCGGTCTGAAATAGTGCCAGGATTAGTTTTCGTTATTTGACACCACTTTTGAGACCTCTCTCATTAAGGTTTCGCACCGTTTTTTTCATTTATCATTTTTTCATCTATCATATTTGCATTTAACTTTTGTTCCGAAATTGTGACTGTAGAAGAGGATGATAATAATGTTTTTTGATTAGTCGTTTATTTTTGTAGTTTAGTAACAGGTTTGAGCAATGTGATTAACGAAAGTTAATAATAAGAAATGGCCGATATAAATCTCCTCCAGACAGTCACGAAAGAGGTCGAGAACAGGGTGACGGGGAGGAAGGGACGAGCAAAATCATAATAATAAATTCTACGAAATAATTCATTTATGTAATTTGCATGCTGTGTTGTGTCATCATTTGTGTGTGTGAATAATTTATGTACGTTGTATCGCTTTTTCAAGCCAAAGTGTGTACTTTTATGGGAGAAGATATCGCAAATCTGCGAACAACGGTGCAATATCTTCTAAGGTATTCTTAGCGTTCAGCGCTACTCAATGCCCTCAAAAGTGAGAATTCGGAGAGATATTCCGAACACTTCGCGATGGAAAAAAAATCACGAATACAGAAGGTGCGGAATAGATTAATTGTGCATAAAAATAGTTCCAAAATGTTATTTAAAAATAGGGAAAACAACAAATTATCTGTCAACGTACCTTTCTTTTCACACGAAAATGATATGTTCGTTTTTCTATATACGTATGAATTTTTTTTGAATTTTGTGTTTGAAAATTGCGTTTTTTGAATTTTTCTTTTTTTCAAAAATGTGCTTTAAATCACGAATTTTTTATATCTGCTTGTCATAAAATCGCTTATTGCACCCAAAAAGTTTCCGCAAGATTGATCGAGTAGATCTGTAAATGCAGCTGAATTATGAAAAAAAAACGCAATTTTCAAAGAGTACACAAAATTCTGAAAAAATTCATATGTATTCAGAAAAACTATCATATAATTTTCATCTGAAAAAAAATGTACGTTGACGGTTGAACAATTTTTTTTCCACCTAATTTGTTAATAACATTTTGGAATTATTCTTATGCAATATTAATCTCTTCAGTCCCTTCTATATGCGTAATTTTTTAAGAGATTTTTATCTCATGGAGAAGTGTTCGAAACATCTCTCTGAATTCTCACCTTTGACGGCGACGAGCTCCACTCACCGCAAGGATCACTTTAAGGAAAATATGCAGGAATTTTGCACTGCTCTCCGGAGAGTACGATATCGTGTCATTTATTTAATAAAATTTTAGTAATAATAAAATTAATTATTTAATAAGCACATGCGTGGTTCGGGAAACTTTACCTTTTTGCATGTATGAGATGTGTTTGGGATAAATTAAAATGATTATTGAATGACGTGAGATATGTGTTTTTTTTTCTTTTTTGTTGTTTATATAGCAGCAGTGATATTCTCACAGTCGGTGCAGTGCCGCACTCCAGCTGGGAACAAAGCGTTATAAGCACCTTATACCACTCGGGTGCACAGGGTGTCGAAGAAATATCATTAGCGTTCGTGTGTTCCACAATAAAATCGATTTAACTTCTCATACACTTTTTTGTTACCCATTAATCTGAAAAGCTACTTATTTTCGTAACAGTTGGGGAAAAAGACTGCCAGACCTTTACGACGGTTTCTACATTGATAACTTGAAATTGAAAGAATTTTTCATTGCTTCAATGACGGCGAATAATTCATAAAAAAAAAAACGCGAAAGTCTACAAGGTCTCTGGCAAAAGTGGAAAAATGCACTGTCCCCCAATTATTTTCTACTCCCGCAAACGTGTGCGAGTAACCGATGAAAAAACATATGAAATGCATTAATTATATTAAAAAAAAAAAAATTATTACTAATTACGATAAAACTTATCAATATACTCGACGGATCGGTTGGAAAGGATAAAATGTTTACAAACCTTTATGAGGAACGAAATAGTGATGAATATGGAAAAGATAAACATGCCGCCGAGACCGTAAAGATGTAACGTCCGCCTTCCTGTTCTGTCCATTAGCGGGATGGAAATTAACGTCATAATAACCATAATGGCACCTATACCGATAGTCGCAAACTTGGCACTCTCTTCCGACAATCCAGCATTTTTGAAGAGGGTTGTCGAGTAATAAAATACCTGAGAAAGATACAGATATAGAAAGATTGGGTAGTTGGGGCGGTGAATAGGTGAGTCACGAATGATTAGTATCCTAGCGGGCGGCGGCAATAGCTGGTAGCACTCGTTAGGTAGGTCAGGCTAAACCTTCGCTAAACTACTGTAAAAACGTTTACACGCGAGATATCGAAACAATGGTGCCAGCATAAGCACTTACCGCATTGATACCCGAGAGCTGTTGCGAGAGTTGCATGACGACACCAATAACGAGAGGTGCCCTCAAAGTAGGGCTACATATAAGCTCCGTCATTGAAATTGTCGACTCGGCTAGTTGCGCCCGTTCCTCCGCTCTCATTTCCTCTATGTCCTCCTCTACCTGGTTACTAGCTCTCAGCCTTCTCAAGGCTTTACGCGCCTCTTCCTCCCACTGCTTTGTAATGAGCAAATATCTAAACGAAAAGTTGGCAAAGTTTTGCATACATTAGAAAAGTCAGTACGTCTTTCCTTTTTGCTCTAATACTGAATCTATGCAATGCGATTGTTGAAATGTTTATTTTTTCTATATATATATATATATGACGCATCCGGTAGAGAGGATTAAAAAAAAAAGCTCTTTCCGGATTGTTGCCGTCGTTATTCCGCCTGAACCAAAATTGGCATCGGTTGAAAACGGCCGTATCGGCACAACATTCGTCATTCTGCAACGGAGGAATAGTGGCTAATATAATGTTACCTTGGAGATTCTGGACAAATGGGCAGCAGCACAAGCTGCAGTATTGCCGGGCAGATAGCTAGTCCCAAGAGAACTGGCCAGCCATCGTTCGTTCCAAGGATTTGCTCGATGCCCAGCACCTGGGAGACCAGGAGGCCCACCGTAACAGCGAGCTGGTTCACCGTGCCCAGGCCGCCTCTCAGGTTCAATGGTGCTATCTCCGATATGTACATGGGAACCAAGGAGGTGTTCAAGCCACAATTGACACCGATGACGAACCGCCCGAAGAACAGCACCTCGTAAGAGCCCGCTATCTTGGTACAACCCATCAGGCATGCCCCGACGATGCCCAGCACGTTGTTTAGCAGTAAGCCCCCCTTTCTGGTTTTTTTGTTTTTCGTTTATTATTTTTTTTTTCGTATGTTTTCGTTTTGTTTCATTTTGTTTTCGGTTTTCGAAAGAACAACAAAAAACGAAAAGAATGCGTAATAACGCGCATTAGTCTCGGGTGTGGAAATTTTTTTTTTTTTTTCGTAATATAAAGAATTGATAGCAATAAGATTTGCGATAACTGACAACCAAAGTTGCGAAAGCGTCGAGCAAGACTTTTCGACATTGTTGCATCAAAATGCGGCCGCATTTGTCGACAAAATGGCCGACGATGGAATACCATTTTTGTGGATTTATCAATAGCCGCGCGGCAACTGTCGCTTGTGAACGGCGCTGCGATGAGCAACGGGATTAACATACGACAATTGCCATATTTATATTTGAATGTTCGAACGTTAATTAACGATAGTTTATGGTTGTTATTTGCGTTTATAGATGTGGCAACTGTTGTGTATAAATTCTATCGCTTTTCGTTAGCATTGTTCGCGAATAACAGTTGCTGCGCGTCTATCGACCAATTATCAGAAAATGGTATTTCGTTGGCAAATATTCATCAACGAATACGAATATATCTTAATGCAATGATTTCGAAACAGTTTGTTTTGACACTACAACATTTGGCTATCCGGGAAGGTAGACTAAAGCTTTATCCGGTATTGAAGTATCGTTTTGCCGATATTTACGAAACATTGACGATTTTTTTTTTTTTTTAGTCGATGATAATGGGGATTAATGAGTAGTTTTCACTGACCTGCCAAATCTGTTGGCAATAATGCCTCCGCTAAAACCACCGACCATACCACCGATTGCAAATATGCTAACAGCCACTGAGTACAACCTTTGCACAGCTTTGTCTGACAAATCCTCTCCATACCTGTCCTTGTATACGTCCTTCATAAAGTTCTCGATATTCTGAAATTGTATTAAAAAAAAAAAACACAGCGGAATATTGCCAATGTAGCGAACGAATAAAACGAAAATTCTATTTTTGGTTCGCTAATAATTTACGTACCCCTTGAGGTGCATTTATCACTCCGGTGTTGTATCCAAATTGTAACATTCCAAGCACCGCCGCCAATATCGCGTACGACAGGAAGAACGTCAAACCCTGAGAATAATTTCCTCAATTCAGTATCTCGCTTCGCAATCATCTCAATTACACGGAAAAATCATATTACAACAACGATGAAATAATCGATAAAATAAATCATAAAGATTCCATTCTCAATTTTGCCGCCTCTTCGAAGTCCAATGATAGTCGAAGGAAAAAAATTATCGATTTTCTTGTACATACGAATAAAAACAATAATAATAATGATAAAAAACTACTGTCTAAAAAAAATAACACAAAAACCTTACAACGGAAAAAAATGCCAAAAAAAATCATAAACAATAAAGTAAAGTAAAAAATGTTTTATTCATTTAAAAATATGACAATAATAACAAAAGTGATAACATAAAATAACAATTAATCCGAAGGTTTTATAATTTTGTATAAAAAAAAAAACACAGAACCACACGCAGTCACGTGCTTAAACATAGCAACATCCCATCACCTGTTCAAGGAGCCTTAATTTCCGTCGATGTGAGTGTTCCTCCAGGCGATCCACGTATTCCCTTAACTCCTCTATTTCCTCTTTCACTTGCTGGACCGTGTCCAGCTCGTGCTGCGTGGCAACCACAGGCAAATTTGTAAATAACAAGGTAACCAGATTTTTTTTTTCGTAATCTTTCGTAATTTGGTGCACGCGTAATAATTTCGTAATTATTCTCGTTACGTACGAGATACGTAGAATAATGGTGAAAATATCTTAAATTAGTTGTAAAGGATGTTTTAATAAGGATGAAGGATATTTATGACGGTTTCGGGAAGTTGGGGAGTTACCATAATCGTACCTTGATTGCCACCATGTCTCGCTTGACCTCGCTGACTTCGCTCTGGCAGGACTCTACGCTCTTGGTGAGTTCCTGCAGTTGCGTTCGTATCTCACAGAGTGCAACGGTCGTCTCCAGCTGGCGGTCACCCCGCTGAAGCTCGTCCAGCTTGGCACTCAAGTTCATACTCATCACGCTGACCTGTTTCTGCAGACTGGCCGAACACAACACAGACACACATCGACGAATAAATTTCGTTGTACCTCGAGTCGTTTTCGAGTGGCGAAATAAACACGCACACGCACACACATCGACGACTATCATGGACCAGCTATAGTCGGCTAGTCCCTAAGGGTGTGTCCAACTACCTTTTTCATCCCGAAACTGCCGAGCATATTGCAATCGTTTAATCTAATATAGCTAATATAGCGCAGTGCCAGGATATCTTATTCTTTTTTTTTTTTTTTGAGAATTTAATTCAATTAAATTTTCGTCACGTTTTTTTTTTTTTTTTTTTTCTACTACTATTTTGTCGACGAAGCAGTCAAACGTGAAACGAAATAAATCTCTGCATCGCGAAGCACGAACAGCTCGGCAGCCGAATAAATATGTATAGTATCGCCAATACCCACGAGGATTGCACGCAATAATAATTTGCATCAATTGACAACACAATAACAGACAAATTACAAAATGCGACTAATATAATTATTTGAAGCGATTGTCTATAGTATAGTAGAACCGTGTCAGTGAGTGTTAGGATGAAAAATTTTTCTACGAGATATTTGATAATTATTAATTTTTTTTTTTTGCGGCTGTGCACATATGTTCTCATGGATTCGGATCGAGGACGGGTTTTTTCGAGGATTCAATTAACTTTAATGATAAATTCAAAATGTTCACTTATCTTTTTTGAAAAACGCTCGAGTAAAATTGCCAACGAAAAATATCTATTTTTGAATGTATGCAAATGACTAATGTATTGTATTAAATGCGAACGAGTGTGAAGCACGAAGTGATATATCATCTACGAATCTATATGAGACATCAGTTATGACCGAGCGATGCAGGGTGTGCTTTTGTGACCTTTCGTTACTCGAAACAATCGTTATATCTCTACGAGACTTCGTTGAGTAGAATATCGAGAAAAAAAAAGACGAAAAAAAATGTATTGAAACTAAGAAAATAGAAGCGACCGAAGTATCATTGAAATCGAGAGTTTGGAATCGATGTGCACAGCGATGCGTGAAGAAACAAAGGGGAACGGGTGAGACTGATAAAGAGCAAGAGAGGTGATGGCTGATAGAAAATGATTTTAAGAAGAAATTGAACAATTCGTACGCGCGAAATTGGACATTTTGTTGCAGACATTTCTAAGAACATCGGGTATATGTTTGTATTCGTAATATATAAATAAATCCGCATAATCAGATTTTTTATTTTTCTCACATTTTTTTTAATCCGATTTTGATGAATACCTAATGACTAATTTTCTTCGTTAAAAAACGTTATTAAATAAAATTTTTATTTGTATTCGTAAAAAAAAGACGTAACTCCCGATATAAAATCGTTATCAAAAATCTGTACGGTGAAATCGCGAAAAATCTTACTGTTAAACTTTATAAAGAAATGAACTAAAATCATCAAAAAACCAACTTATCAGATTCGGGATAAGTAGCGATATATTGAATTTTGATTTTTTTTTTTATCGAAAAAATATGGTATAATAGTTAAATTTATAATTCGCCAATTTCGCCGATAACACATCGCTCAAATATTCTTAAGGAGCAATAAAATAATTGCCGCAATGCTTTGTGTGATGGTGATGTGATTGGGTGTGACTCGGGGGGGTGATTGGAAAGTTCGGGATTATACAGCACAAATGAATGTTTATGAACCGTATAAAGTAGGATTTAGTATAGAGACAGAGCAAGAGAGAGAGATTTAGAGATAGAATAGAGAAGATAGAAATCAGTGACGATGTCGTTTATGTACCTGGGAGATAGGGAGACCATGGCTGTGTTCCGAAACTACAGTAGCCTCTATACGCCTCCCAAAACTCACTTCCTCTTCCTGACTCTCACTCGCACGAAGTATATTCTTTCTTACTTATGACGTAACAACGACGCTTTGGCTCGTTTTCGTTTTTTTTTTGTTTAACTTTGTTTTTGGTTTTTTTTCGTTCGTTTGTCTCTCGATCGCACCGTTACGCTCTCGTCTTTTTGTGTCTTTCGGGTTTTTTTTTGTTTTTTTTTTTTTTTGGTTTTTTTTTTCTACTTTCGTCGGGTAGCTCGTGCGAAATCCGATAAGAACGAACGCACCCCCGTCGTGAAAGCACCCCCGTTTCCCAACACTCTTGCGACCTCGCCTAGTTCGCTCTCGTCGTATACACGGAGAGAGCACGTGAAGACTTCCACGAGAGCAGGATTAGCGCACCGGGTATGTCTCGTGGATTATTTCGGGACTGCGGAAACCCTCGCCTTCTCTTATTGCACTCTGTAAGCTTTACCTAGTTTGGAAACACAGTCGTGGTTCGATTAAGTATGCACGATCGGCGTTAGAGAATTTTAACACGTTCGCGTTACTCGGGCGCGACCTCCCCCGCGTTCGTCGTCGTCGTCGGCTTTCGGTGTCGTTTCATTATATATAGACCTCTATTTTTTTTTATTATTACTCGTCTCGATTATTTATATAGTTTTTTTTTTATTTTTCGTTCTTGTGTTTTTTTTTATTTCTTTACACGCGTTTAAACACACGTACGCCAACGGCGTCGTCGTCGACGTCCAGAGGGTCGCGCGCGCACGCGGTGCAACATCGCCGTGTGCGACGCGCCGCCAGCTTACTCACCCGTGCCAGATTATGTGAAAGAAATTGTAAAAAAAAATTAATTTGACAAAAAAAAAACACGGAGGGGTACCGACGTTTATCGAAAGACTCGTCGTGGAAGACCGCGCGTGTCCACGGGAGAGCGAGACATTGCAATCACGAACGGCCCATCGTTAATATATATAATTGTATCATCATTATAAGTTTTTTTTTTTTTCGATCCTCTCTCCCGGCATTTTTATTTTTTATTTTTGTTCTTATCATTTCATCTCGATTCCATTTCTTTAGTTGAAGATTCGAAAGGAATATTCGTCTTTTCTTTTTTTTTTTTGATGATGATTGCCGCAAAAAAGAATTTACAAAAAATCAGCAGTGACATCATGAATGATTGCGGACGGGCACACCAGCGAATCCGAATGGAGGGAAAAAAAATCTACGCGGGGTGTGCATCAGGGGAGAGAAAGTCCGAACTTTTTTTGCGCTTGATATTTATGCATATGAATTAAAAAAAAAAGGTTCGTCTCGGATGATGAGCTTCTTGATGTTTGAAACACATATATGTATGTACCGCGAGAGACTCGTTTGTGCGACCGTCCGACGCAAGGGAACATGAACGAAGTGAATGAGCAACCAGTGGTAAGCCTGCGAGCGTCGCAGCCAAAGTAATTTTTTTCTTTTTTTTTTTCAAAGTAACAAACGTATACAAACAACGTATAAAAACACACGGTGTCTCGAGTAGGTAGTAGTCAGTTAGTGGGTATACATTTAACGCGTGTGTTTTATGAAATTGTGGTGTTATGTCTCACGCACGTTATATGTACAGATGAATATATAGAGTTGTTTTAGAGCATTTGAATTATGTTTAAATGATGGATAACACCTACGTGGCATTTCACGTCGAGTTGAGACACTCCATTTTCAAACGAGTATCAAAAAACTCTTCAATACATCATTTCGAATGCCAATTCTAAATCGTATTTAAAATTTTAAGACTTCTACAAAAAAAAAAAAAAAATCGGTGTTCATCAACATTGAAATTTTTAGTTAATTTCACCGACACTTGTATTTCTTCTAAATAGAAGCAGAGACATCGCGCCGTTTATTCCTTTAATGTGAAGATCGTTGAAACAACTCAAAGAACATGAAATTCGTATTTCAAATGCACCCTTTAATTAAATATTTTCCGCGTAGAAGGCAATTAGCCACTTTCGTTTGAAGCAACGATTCAATTTTTTTCCGTTCGCTCGTTATATCCGGCATTTTTTTTTTTTTTTCTCAAATTATTACGAAATGTGACCCAATTGATATGGAATGCCTCGTAAAAATGTAAAAATGGTGGAGAAGCCTTGCATTGCATTCTTGGATAATATGCAAGTATAGAGAAACTGTAACTATAAAACGTTTCTGTATGAATGTCAGTATACGTATAATCGGTGTATGTAAGGTAAGCGGAGGAGCGCCTTGTTTGTGAGTATAATAAACTCTTCGTCGTTATTGCAAACTTCAAATGAAAAAAAAAAGAAAAAAAAAGAAAAAATGAAATAACGTATAAAAAGATAAACAGCCTATAACTTTCTAGTATATGCAGTAAGTAGTAGATAATAGAAGTATATATAGGAATGGAACAGTCCCAGCAACAATCGACACTCCTGGCAATAAATCTACGTATATATAGTACAGTATATATACTATAGATATAGATATATAAATGTATCTCAGTGACGTATGTGTCATAGAGTCATCGCACGAGAGAAATAATATTAAATAAGGAAAAAACGAAAAAAAAAAAAAAAGATAACACAAATGAATAATCAAGAAACCTTATATATAGTATATAAAATAATTTACATAACTATGGATATTTGTAATAACAGAGAGAGACACTCTCTGGTTATCGAGTATATACTTCAATCTCTCGATCCCCCAGACGTTCCGGACTCGGGTTTTTTTTTAATTCGCATCATCGGCCGATTTTCCCGGAAAATGATTTCGTAAACACGCATTATCCATAAAACACTTGAATCGTCGTAATTATCCGCGCGTCCGGTTCGTTCTGTTTGTCATACGAATTCAGCAATACTCTCCAGCAGGGCCTCTCGCATTATTTTTGTTTTATTCCTCGCCTCCGACACTCCATTAATTTCGTAATGATTTTTTTTTTTAAATTTCGGAGTGCTGAATCGGTGATCGAAGATCCATTTTTTGTTTTGTTTTTTTTTTTTTTTTTGCGGCGAACGTACCTTACAAGCATCTCCCTGAGAGTGGCTTCATCGTCCTCCTGTATTTCTTCCTGCGTCTCATCACTGAATGGGCCCCGTGCGAAGTGATGATGCCTCGTTCTCGCGCCGGGACGTCGCAGACTACCAACGCTGTGATGATGATGCTGCTGCTGATAATAATGTTGTTGCTGATGTTGATGATAGTGTGCGGCGGCTGCGGCTGCTGACTGCAGGTAGCGGGCGGCTGCGCTTCTACCCCTCGTCAGCTTGAATGTCGCAGCCGCTTCGAGTTGACCCCCTGTACCTGGCTCCCCGTAGTAACCGCGTGACGCATATCGATGCTCCTCCACCCTGGTGCCAACGTGCGTCTCGTTATCGTCCTCACCGAGGCGACGCGCTCGTCCCTCCTGTTGCTGCTGCTCGTGGCCCACCTTTCTCTTCTTTCGCGCCCTGTCGAGCGTACTACCCTCGTGGGCTGCAACGATCGTCGGTGCCGCGACACCGACACTCCGTAATTCACTGACTGGCACACCCTCGCGGGACGATGAGAGACCCGAGATCTCCTCGTAAAGACACTCGGAATCCGGATCACCCGAGACTGCAGCGCTCCACAGCTGGTTTATTGGCTTGAAGCCGCGTGAATCGGCCATCGTATGTGCTGCTAGGGGGTTGGGCACGGAAATTCGATATCCGGTTATGCCGGGGTACATTTTCTTTTTTTTCTTTTTTTTATACACTATACATCGCGCATGCTCTCGCGAATTTTGCTTGCAATAATAAACGAAAAAATAAAAAATCTTTTTGATTACGATGTACGCGTTTCCAAGGAAAACGCTCGATGCTTTGTCGTTCGTATCATCGTAAATTTGAATGTGTGGAGTTCATTGGGAATTGGACGCCGCGGTGAACTCGTGATAATTCGATAGTTACGTACATTTTTTTTTTGTAACGAAAGCTTTTGTTCTTTCCTATCCTTTCATTTTTTTTTTCATAATGATAGAAAAAAAAATTTTTCGGATTTCATAGTATGAAAATTATGGATTTGCGGAATTTAACAACATTTGAATTAACTTGTCTAATCATTAAAAAAAATATTGATTACATTTTTTTGCTCTATATATCGAAGAGCTATTGCAACGGCCAAAGTAGTAAAGATGCACGAGTCTCCGGGGCGTCTGCACTGGATAGGGTAGTTTTGCTATGGCGTTTGCGAAAGGCCTTCGAGGTAAGCGGTGCCAGTCGCGAAGCGTCACCGTTTCCCCGCGGCGTTCCCGGAACGCGTCAATAGACATAGAAGCGGAGGAAAATCGAGGTCTCCGAACAAGATCCGCCTGTCCGCATTCCTCGATAATTTATTATTGAAATAACGAAGAAAATAACAAGAGCGTCTACGTGGAAAAAAAACTTCGTGAAATGTGTTACGTCGTGACATTTCACAATTCGCATCGATAGACGATCGGAGAGAAAAATAAAAATGAAAATAAAACGAAGCTTCCGCAATTGTGAAACCACATCGAGAGGACTGGACTCACCTTGAAGAATTCACAAGCCATCGTGACCATCTATTATGGATGATCGGCTATCGACACCCGTGATCGTCGTTGGTCGAGGCGCGCGGATTCTCCACCCGCGGCTTCCGCTTGGTCCACTCCGATGCAACTGTCGATGACGTGACGACGAATGAACGAATATCTACCCAATTTACGTTTCCCTCCCTCTCGCGATAAAAAAATTTTACCGTCGGTTTCCCAATGTCTCGGTACAAAGATTTTCGTTTTGCACCACTGCTTCTCGCGTAAACTGCAATCAAATAAGCGACCAGTTGTTATTCGATTGTACGAGACAATGCGAACGTTAAATCGGTTATATTCGAGATACTGATTGCAGCTTTGTTAATATCTAAGATTAAACGTCCGGACTGAGTCATCAACGCCTAACCCAACGTGGTAATACGAGATTTGGGGCGAAAGTTGCTTCCATGGCGTATAATTAATTTTTCGAAATGTGACTCCGAAAAAGGTAAAAGTTTCATAAACTCCCCGAAGCGGAAGCAAAACGTCATGATAGCTTGTAATTTTTGTATTAGTCGAGGCGGGAATTTTTTTTTTTCATGACAATAAATTTGCAGTGTGATGTAATTTCTCATTAACCAATTGGGCAAAAAAAATCTTTATTAACTTTGAGACGACGGATTCTTAAGCAATAACGCTGTTAGCAGAGAACGTATACCTCTAGAATAATGTACTATACAAAATTCTTGGTATATTATTATTGCATAACAATAATTGAAAACTGCAGTAGCGGAATCTGAAAAATCGATGAATCTGCACTCAGTATGTTGTATACCAGTTATACGTGCCGACATTTTTTTTTTCATCGATGGTATTGCGGATTCCGCACAGCAAAAACATTACGACAGTAATCCTAAAACCTGTATAAAGATTAATTTAATTTAATTTTCAGCTTACGTTCCGTTGATTCGCGCGCGAAAAAAAAATGAAATTTTCGTGTTTGTAGGTTTGATATAAAAGCTTTAATCTCATCTCTCATAGCCACGTATTTCTTACAGAATTAACTTCAGCTTCTTAAAATAGTTTCAGGATGCGTAAATCAATTTCAACGCAAATGTTTTACACTAGAATTAGCAGCGATTATTCATTGAGAAGTTTTTCCACGATGGGAAAATACTTTGCACGTCCTTGTCACGTGCTACGCGTAACAATACAACCGGTATAAACCAATGGCGGCGTTAATGATAGTGAATTACCTACGATCGTCGCCCGCGCAGTTCAGCTCATCGTTGCATAAAATAATTATTCCACTTTAATCGGCGCACCGATTACGGCTATAAGACATTACAAATAGTATAAAATTTCATCGTAACACGATTCTCTCGCAACCGGTTTTTTTCAAGGTCTCGACGTCTTCGATATATTATTACGATTTACCTTGACATTGCGAATAACGTTTCGTCAATCGTCAGGGCATTCCTCGGAGACTTACGAATGACGTTCATTTTTTTTTGTTGTTGTGCAGTGAAACCTCAATTATTTCGCAACACGCAAGTTTAGTTATTTCTCATTATGCGATATTTGTATATTTTTTTGAATTTTATAGTAAAATACATGAAAAAAAAAAAAAAAAAAAAAATTGCAAAAAAAGATCAACGTACGATTTGTTGCGTCTGTGCCATTTGTGATCATTTTCGCTACTATTATTTTTCCAAAAATCGTTTTTCCATAACCACAAGTTGATTTTTCGGAAGTATTCGAAATCGGAATATAACTTAACCGAATGATCAACTTTTTTTCATTCTGTTAAATTGTTTCGTCCATTTGCACGCAGTAACCAAAATTGGTTCAAAATTGCAAAAAATTGGTACGTATACGTTGTCTGCTGCTAAGAAACACAAGAAATTTATCCGACAATACGTGAATTTCTTCGTCGTCGACAAGGCCCCTTTTAATATATGGCTGTTACGTACTTCTTAAAAAAACAACCGTTTCTAATATAACTCAGCGTGCCGAGAGTTCGCGTAAATAAAAACAAAATCTCGTCGCGAATAATTAAGGTTTTTCGGTGCGTTAAAAAAAAATCTTCGAAGTCGTACATTCCCCGATTGTCATTAAAAATAACGAACGGAATAATAAATTGAGGTTGTTGAATCTGCTACAGTCTATCCATTGCTCCGTCGACCGACATATATACATAATCGATGCGAACCGTCGTCTCGTTGCCATGACCTCCTTCCGCATTGCCTTCGAACGACACTGAAAGCGATCACATCACTATTTTTTTTACCTTTCCATTTTTTTTTTCTCTCCCATTCCCCATCCGCGCGCCAATACACGATGAAACGTATCATTGAGATTTCTCGCTATGCAATGCATTTCAACGTAAAAGTTCAAATTAGAAACTCTTGTATGAAGAGTCCTCGTTAGTGTAAAAGAGTTAACGTGGAAGTGGATATAAATTCAAACTCAAAAAAGCTATAGAGATTCATAGTATAGAATACGAACGTTGATTAGTACAGCGAAGGGTACAGGAGGTATGGAGGGGTCTAAAATATCACGGAGTAAAAGTCGTTTCGAATGCATTGCAGATAAGGCGCACCGGAAGAGAGCTCATCCCGTGAAAAGCTCTCGCCTCGGGTGACACAAAAAGTGTTATCAGTGAATGCAGAGTGGCGCTCCAGCAAGCGGGCGCGTTCCCTTCCTCGTCGTCGCAATCAGTTTCGTTATGTCGCGAACAACACTTTCGGCACGAGAGTAGAGAGCTCTACAGCGAGGGCGGTTGCTATTTTGCGATTTCCTATAAAATATACCCCTTTTTTTTTGTTCTGCTTCGACTGCGACAGCGCTAGTATCTCTCAACTTTTCCCGAGGATAGTATGAGAAATGCAACAGGGCACGAAATTATAATGCGAACTCTCGGAATAGCGACGTTAAAGTTCGTCGTGGCAGTTTTCGTAGCAGAAGAGGGCTCATCCACTCCCCCACCCCCGCTTGACGTTCATCGGGCGAACTCAATGTAACCGTGATAATTTAACGACTCAATTTCCCCGAGTTTCTCGCCCCCACCCCACCCCCCTCCTCCTTCCATTCCTCTTAAATCACTTGCGATGCGAATTTTTCCGGAATAAAATGAAATGGCATGGAGATACTTTGGGCGCTTGAGATTCTCTCTCTATCTCTCTAGGGACCAATTGAGATTTGCGAGCTCCACAGACACGCTTTTGGAGCTTCCGGGAGGAGAGGAGAGGAAAACGTGAGCTTCGGCATAGAACGTTGATTCCTCCCGGTGGTTAGTATTACTCAACGGGATTTCACTTCTCTCACGTACCCGTAACAAGATATTTCATAGAGTGAAACTTTGGTGTACGGTTTGGTGCAATGGCGAAACTTGACGAGGCGGAAATTCTGTCTCTGTCCGTCTCGTTCTCTCTCGAGTCTTATAGTTTGGTTCGAGTCACCGCTCCGTTATCCTAACTCTGTTCTTTCGCTTGGAGACGGAACGCTACGCGACCCTCTCCAACCAACTCGTGAAGCCTTCATTTGCGCTGTTTACTTATTAAGGAATGCGTCGTAACGCATTGTACAGTCCGCGTACTACAGTCTATGCGTCTGTATGCTTGATGCGATAGTGGCAATAGTTCAATCTTCGCTCAACTTCGGATAACTTAGATGAGACCTCTATTTCTCGTACATAATTACGATTTTGCGAAGACGAAGAATATATTATTGTTGTTACGAGATTAAGGAAACCACGAAAGCGGATAACAAGGAGAAGAGACGACGAAAATTTTTCATCGAAAAAAAAAAAAAAAAAACCGTAAGCAATATCGAGACTTTTAATGATTAAATGCTATTCTATTTATCTGATTAATGAATTTTTACATAACAAGTTTCAAACTGCTGCTCTTCTGAAGCACAAGAGGGAATCATAATAGATTCTACTATCGAGTTAACAGCAATTTTTTTGCAAAATTGGTCTTCCCTCATCAATGGCTTAGTGGATTAATTACACGATAAATGCATTAATTTGAAAATTTTAAATGATTTTTTTCGAGTTTTTTATGAATTTTTTTTTTTTTTTCAAACTTTAATTCTTCGCGTGACGCACGGCGAAGAGTGCGTAATCGACGCCGCAAAAATGAACGTAATTAATTGCCATAACTCGATTATATTGGTTTTTATTGAAAATTCCCACACTCAATCGGTGCATTTCGTAACAAAGAAAAAAAAACCCGGGATATAAAATACATCGCTTGTTGCCTCTGAGAAAACTTCCGCGAATGTATTAAGTTGAATACGTTTTTAAGACGAAAATCGGAGGCGATTCAAGGACAAACTTTTTAAAAAACTGTTTTTTCAAGTGTTAACGTTATTTTTTTCGAGTACACGACGCACTGCGTTAAGAAACATTGTCGAGATAGCATTCGATAAATATAATCTGACTGCACGTTTTTCATACCGTTTTTTTTTTTTTTTTTTTTTTTAAGACTATAAATTATGACTATGTTGTGTACTCTGATGAATGACGAACAAAGAGTATTCAGTGGAGGATAGAGATACGAATAGCTAAATAATACAATGGTGAGAGATAAGAGAATATTCTGAGCGCGTGAGGTGAATTTCGCTCAGAGTAGTTAATCACACATCAGAACGAAATATGTGTCAATGTGCCGCGATAATCCGATAAACCGTTTCGGCAAGAGAGCACTCAAGAGGCCCGAATGTCCGCGTGTCGCGTTATCACCGAGCAATAATAAAATAATCGCCGATCTCTTACGTTATACGATCTCTTCCGCTCTTTCCCCGTTATCCCACTCGTCACGTGACGATGTCATCAAAAACTCGAGTTGTTCGATCATTCGACTTGGCAACCGGAAAATTGATGAATTATTATGAATTCCTCATGACTTATGAATCCCTATTCTCGCGAAGGAAAAATAATAGACATGAAAAAAAAAAAAATCGCGAAAACCGCAAAACGGTCTGATTAGCACGCGTAACGGCAGCACGCGCGGCGCCAAAAACCCCTATTATTATTATCAGTTAGATAACATCCGAAACAGTGAGAAAGAAAAAAAAGCTGAAATGCGAAATGACAAAAATTCCAATGTTGTCAACTCGAGTTTACGACCTTTGACCCGACCAAAGATATATTTTTCGCACCGCAATTATTCATCCGTAGCAATTGTGCGCAAAAAAATCTCAGTATAATACTACGGACGCAGACAGGTGTACGTAGAGAACGAGGTTAGAATAAACGATTTCTCGTCTGTCCGTGAGATTTAGTTGCCGGACAAAAGGTTAAAAAAAAAAAGTAAAATAAATAAAGAAAAATGCACACAAACTGCGCGAAACAAATAAGGAAGGTAATAAAAAATAGAAAAAAGCTAAACAATGCGAACATAGGGGGGCATTTGGGTCGAAACAGCGAAGCGTGACTTGATTCGTTTCATTCGCGCGACCGAGTATAGCGCACGGTAGAACCGCCACTACTGCGAGCGGTTGTTGGTGTAGTAGTAGGTATAGGCTGTTACTACACCGGCAATCCAATAACGTTTGCCAGTGGAACAACGTGATCGGAACGGTTTCCATTTCCAGATCGAAATCCACTATACCATAGTAATACCATAGTGGTACCATTTTATATGTACATATATACAATATATATATATATACATATACACGCGCGCTATAACCGCATCGGAATAATCGGTATACGGGAAATTCCAAACGATACACATCGATATACTTATAGATTCCATTCGTTCACAATGCTTTCACCTATGTGTTACACATGTGTAAACACACATGTCGTTCGTAACTTTCGATGTACGCAGTCCATAGACGCCTTCGCTGTTTTCGATAGAAAAGTTGTTCATCGTTTTGCGAGTTCGATTTCGAACTCGAAATCATCTACTCGGACAGCTTTCCCGTTCGAGCTTTTGCGATATATATATGTTTACTTGTACATGTATATCATCGTTTCGCGGTGGAGATACAACTGTACATACTAATAGTCGACAGTGAGAGGCATTCCCAAGAGTTCCTCGCGAGTTTAGATAGTGCGCGAGAGTTCCATCTGGCTAGCGAGAGAAAGTTCATAAAGTTCCGAGCCGCACATAGACACACACCGACGATATAGAGTGGGTGTTAGTTTCCACTCTGGTTAATGGATATCAATGCGATTGAACTGTCGATGTGATGATAATCGATCGGGTTTTAAAAGTTACCGGTGAGCACCGAAACAGGATGAATGAACGTGTGACGAGCTTATATATCGATATTGTATTGTTGATAAGCTTTTTAAGCTTCAATTTCATTGCTTTTGTTGTTATTTTTTTTTTTTTTTCGTAGCAAAACTGGCAATGGTAACATGATATATGACGAATAACGCTCTTATTTCGATATATATATCATCGATAAGCTTTTTAATGGTTATTCCATAACTTTTTTTTCGATCGTATGAGAGTAGGATAACGCGGCAGTTAATGGCTCAACATGGGTATCCATTGTTTATAAGCTTTTTCAGCGTTAATTTCATGGTTTTTTTTTCCGGACGCGAATGGCAAAACCAGCAGTTGGATAACACCTGATACCGCATCTCTTATGCGCAGAGCAACAGTTACCTTTTTTTTGTTGTTTTTTTTTTTTAATCCGACGGTGTATAATATTAACGCTAAAAGGCGCACTCGCGAGCACCTGATCGCAAACTTGAAAGCGTTAGCACCGACGCGCGCGACAGCACTATTTCGCAATTCGTCGGACAGACATATAGATTGAACTTAGAGAGAACACGATACATAAAACCTCACGTGTGAACGTCACGTTGAGTACTGAACGTCTCGTATTCTGTGTCCCATGCGACACGACAAACTAATTGGTCGTACGAAGGCGAGGGAACTGGAAAATCCTGTCGGTCTTCTCCCCACTCCAATCTCTCGATAGCACAGTGTGTAGGCACTGCTTGAATGTAACCTATCTATTTCCATATCATTATCGATATTTTTCAGTAACTTTACATGCAGACGAATTGCATAAAGTCTGTTTTCATAAAAAAAAATACGAAATATTATCGAATGAAAAATACTTAAAATTTTTTTTTTACGTTCGTATGTTTACGAAAAAACGTACATTATAAGTGTGCGTTAAAAAAAAAAATCGAAACATATTCTCATTCAAAGAGCGAATTTTATGTTGAACGATAAAAGGCATACGATAGCATATTCTCGATAGTAAAATTGTAATAAATATCGCAAAAGCATATAGAAAATGCAAAGTATCGACATATGGGGTTGGCGGGTTATTGCAATTCGAAGACGAAGAGATCGCGCAGTGTATTATGTTATTCATGAACGACATCGCAATAACAGACATTCCCGATATGTATTCATGCATCGATCGTTATCTCGTATCGCGAATCCAGAACACAAAACTTCTCGTGAAATGTCCGTGAGACGTTTGGTTACTCATCAACGACGATTCAATCCACGTCCGCGCACAACGCAGTAGTGTATCTTTCCGTCTCTCGTCTACAGGTCGAATGCATTGTATTAAACGTCCGTGAAATCTCGCGACAGACGAGACGCCGCGTTACGAAATATCAACGTCGTATCAAACGCGTGTAATAAGGGAGTACACATGAGTAGATTAAACCGAATTTGCAATTAAATGCCTACACATCGTCGCATTGCTCGCGTAAATATGTATATTTGACCCGCGACCTTTCGCGATTGTCGGAGAAGCGATGTATTACCTTTTCCTCTTTGCTTCGTTCGAAAAAGTAAAATATCTCGAAACTTATATTATTTATACGTGCATATAAATAACAAGGATACATATATCCGAGATTTCGCGTAGTCAAGAATAATACGTGAAAAATTAGCATAAAGCTATAATAAATCACATGCACTGCTCTACTCCAAGTGATTTCTTCTTTTTTTTTTTCGTATTTTTCCGCTTCTTCTTTTTTCACTGCGGACTCGCTTTTCCGAGAGTCTCGAAGTAAACTTCTCGCTTTGGCATCCCCGCGATGTGTTAGTAGAAGTAGGCTCAGCGGCAGCGGCATCGCCACCGTAAACCGCAACCAGAGAAGAAGAAGAAGAAGAAAGAAGAAAAAGAAGAAAGTTCGCACTCTCCGGGGTATTCGCTGGCTTCTCTGTATCTCGCTCGCTCCGAGGTAAAAGATTTATTGCGCGAAAACGCGAATACTTGGGGTGCGACTGAAAAGCCGACGTCGAGAAGCCAGAATCGAGGGCTTTACGTGTATATCTATATCTATATATATATGTATAGTGTATATATAGATATACATATGGCTATAGATGTGGAAGTTTTCTCCCGTCGGGGATGGGGTTGATGCTGTACTCTCTGATGCGCCTTATGCCGCTCATCCCGCATCTTTCGCATTATAGCGCTGCTATATTCACGGTGAAAATGCAAGAATGCGTGACGACGGAGAGACAGAAATGCTTTTCTTATTACAACATTTGGAGAGGGATGGGGGATGAACATAATGTACTGCTTATAATCTTCCGCGAGGGCGAAAAAGAAACTCTGTCTGCGGTATACAAAGTAAATCTGAGCGGTACAGCTGTCTCATGCATACAGAGACTATATGTAGATATAGATATATGTAGAAGACACGAAATTGTTCGCCGAGTTTCCGCGTCTCGTGTTCTCTAATTACTCATACCGCAATGAGCGGTATGCGATGTGTATACGCAGCCGGTATATATTGTTGTGCACTCTTAATACAGCGCTCTCGTCTCGCGCTTCACGCATTCTGTGCATCGCGACAGTGAACAATTTTGCGCGCTGAGAGCTTTTGGAAACGAATTTTCAATTGTTAAACGAGTAATCAAAAATTTAAATATTGTTTGTACACAGTATTCAAAGAGGAAGTATTGTTGATGTGCAGACGAGATCTGTATGAAATAATGTCTTTGAAAAAAAAAAAATTTGATAAAAAAAAAAAATAGTCCATTTAACTAACAGTTAGTATTTCTTTCAGTGAATAAAATATTTCTTTCGCGACCCGCAAGCGCCGTCTTTGTCAATTCAACTGATTTTTTTTCTCAGTATAATAACGATGTCTTTACTATTTACTGGGAAAAGTAGATATCCGGTTTACGTTAATATTCGAAATTTTATATTTATACGTCGATTCGAGAATAATAGGATTATCGATCTATATATTTTAGTTTTTTTTTTTTAATATACCAAGTATATACGCTTTAAGGACGGTGTATTCTTACATTGGCAGCCAAAAGTGATATTCAGAGCGAATTTCCAATACTTCCCAATGGGATAAAAATCTCAAAGCTGATCAACCATATAAAGAGTGCTAAAAACAGGAATTTTTCATAATAATTGCGAAAAAGATATTAAAAAAATAATTGTACATCGTTTCTTCGAAAAAAATAGATCTATTACTGAATTACACGAAATCGTTACCCGAATCTCTCGTATTCTCAAATTACTCAACCCCCAACCGTGTTAACTACGCCCTACCGCCCTGCGGTAACGTATAGAACTGCTTCCTTGCATTCATATACAGTCAAAGATTACCGAGTAAGTCAGGAGTTAGTAATAATGAAACCTAACTGTGATATAGCGAGTAAGTTAAGGCGAGATGAGAAGAGAGATTCTCCCGGCTGTGGTCCGGAGAATATGAATGTGCTTTGGGCGTTACGGATGGAAGATGCAAATTGAGTAATAATTGACCGGAACCGTTGGAGAATCCAAGAGACTCCGCGGGGGGTTGAGAGATACCGAATGAACAGCAGTAGCGCCGAATACTCGAGAGCCTCGACGGCCACTTCGTCATAATCAATTCATAAGGATGTCGAAAGATGGGTCGCGGTGCTTTTCGCGTTGGTCTATGGCCCACTGACTCGAAGAGAGGGGTCGAGCCTCTGCCTCGTGATCACTCGACAACGCTCCGGGTTTTCCATTTCACAGTCGAAATCTCACGAGAGGCCAGAAAACCAGCGGGACAAACCAACGAGGGAAAACGGGATGAAGACAGAGTTCCCGCTCGTTACGTGTAAATACGCGTACAGTGAAAAATCCTTCAATGCGAAACCCCCGTTACTGCGCGAGTTCACCAAATTTCGTTGAGCTGTTGAATGGCTACAGTGATCCTTTGTCGGCTCTTTTCCCAGTGAAATAATACATAAACGACTCATATGTTTGATCTTTCGTTACGGTACGAATGACCCTTAGCGCAGATACGAAAAATGCACAATAATCGGGTTTACACTGTATAAACTCCGTGCCTTGCGTTATGAAGATCGCGCAGAAGAGCAAAGTGATGTCCCTTACAAGTGCAGAGGCCTGAAGTCTGGCTACTGCTACTTCTCTACCAGTCTATGTTACAGTTTTCAGCCCATGAGAGTAACGACAATTGTCCACAAGTACACTCGTTGCCAACTACAGTACTAACATACTACGCTACTTCAAATGACGATCCCCCCAGCAGCACCCGAGAGCTGTACTTTGAAGCCATAAATTTGACGAGACATTCGTACCATCAGTTGTTAACCCGAGAATAGGCGCCCGTGACTTTTTTTATGTCACCAAGTTCGTAGGGGTCTATCATACCCTATTTTTCAATTATTAATTCATTAATGAAAGATTCCGGTGCCACTAGACGGTTACAAATTTCATATCAGAAATACATCATAATTTTTTTTTAAGGTAGTGCTCGCGCGTGGTATTCATTACGCATAAGTTCGAGAAAAATGAGAGAGAATTGCAAACACTTCTCGATGGTATAAAAATCTGAAAAAATGTATGCATACTAAAGATACTGAAAATATTAATTTCGCATAATAATAATTTCAAAACATTATAAAAAAATTGATGAAAAAAAAAATTGTTTAACAAATCTCTCGGAAACCCAACATTTTTTTTCATGAAAATGATATGTTCGATAATTGATATGATATGATAATTTTGTGTTTTTCCACACATTTTTTCCATATAGAACAAAATTCAAAGTTGAATTAAAAATCTGAAAAAATTCATACATATTTAGAAAAATTAATGAATCATTTTTATAATTTTTCTTGAGTCAATTTTCTTGGACAACAGTGTTCTGCTGAATTTACAATTAATTTTTTTATTCTCTTTTGCAGTGCACATGAAACGGTTTTATTGAAAAAAAAATATATATATATCCATAATATCGCGTCCATAAAAAAACATGTCGTGTTGCGCAATATCCACAAGCTTTGCGCTTATACTATAAATATAATCACTGATTCTCCGTTTATTTATAGTCATTGGAATAAAGTTATTCTGATTCCGAGTAGAGCCTAAGTATGTTACATTGTCGACAGTTCGAACTTCGACCGTCCAAGTTATATAGTATGGCCTCTGGGTATATAGACCATAAAAGTCAGTGAAGCGCCTTGTCGACAGTTTCCGAATGAAAAAAAAAACAAAAGATTTTCAAGCTGCGGAACAAAGGAAACATAAAAAATCGGTTTCCAGATTTTTCCTTGAGTCGTCAAAAGGTTGAAAGAACTATTTCATGGCAAAAAAAAAAGACAGATCGAAATCCGTTCTCTTTCAAAGTTTCCGATCAGCGGATTATTCTTTTTTTTTTTTCCTAACAGTGTTACCAATTGCTGATGCACGCGAGATTAAGATTGCACACCAAGTAAAAGCCAAAGGGAGATTATTCAGCTATATATAGAATCCAATTTTATTCGTAAATTGAGATTCTCTATTTTGCCGATGATTGCGGCTGCGGCGCAAATGCACTTGCAACGTGACGAGAAACAAATTTATTCGTGATAATTAATCAACAAACACGATCGTTTAATTTTAACACGCACAGTATTCTTGCATCGAGATCGGGAGAAAAAGGGGGTGGGGGGAGGGGGGGGGGTAGAGGATTGTACATATATGCCATGTAACTGAATAAATAAAACTAAACTACGGTGTACCGCGCGCCCGGAGCCGTTGGGGAACAACAAACGATTAAACGTGCTCCGAGTTGTCGAGAGAGGATCGACGAGAGAGGTACACCCCCGGCTTCAGCTGTAACTACATACCGAACTGTATACCGAACTGTTATGTACCGTGCGGTGTACAGAAATGATAGTGGCGCGTTTTGTTATATCTATAGAAATACCTTTACGGCGCGCCTCCACTCGAGGCCGGGGGTTTCTCGATTGTCGAACGGAGAGAGAATCGACGAGATATATGTATACGTATACAGGACTGGCAGGGAGAGAGGTTGGGTAGAGGGTTATAGGCAGACGGGCACACGACGAGTCTCTCCGGGCGCAGAGAGGGTTTTGCTCGCATCGGCTAATTGGTCGCTCCAGAGCATCCCTCCACTCGACGGGCTTTAATTACTCGGCAATGTCCGGTATTTTTTTTTAACCACTCCCCGTGTAATCATCCCCGAGAGAATGCGGGCGCAGGGAAAACTAAAGCAGATGCGTTTCGCGTGTACAAAATGCGAGGGATGAAAATAGACGAGAAAACGGTTAACATCGGGTGTACCGGTTACCGAAGTTTCTCAACTGAAACGAAAGTATTGAAGCGTCGGATCGTGATACGAGGAATAAAAGGTCAAAATTAGAAATAGATTAATTATTTCTCGACTGCATCAATACATTTTGAGAACAGATGTTTTTATCTTTTATTTCGTTACCATTTACCTTCGTCTATTATTAGATTGTTATTTGAGGAATACATCGATCAAATCGAGGCAATCGGTAAATTAAGTTCGAAAATCCATTTTAAAAAACTGAGCTGATAATGATAACTCAAAAAACGATTTTTGTTTTTCAATTTCTCAAGAGCGCTTCCACATAAGATATTAATTTTTTTTAATTTACACATTTTTTAAAATTGTTTCGTATGCTCCACTATTCGAATTATAACAGTCCGATGACCTTTCGTTCGAACGCGTTAATAAAATAAATTTTGCGAAATCAATCGTTTTCGCGTTTTTCTCCGAATCGTTTTCGCGACTTTCGTACTGTGGGGGTTTGTTTACAGTCTTGTATAAGCGAGAAAAGTGAACCCTCTTTATCCTCGTTCCACTTATATACTCTGTACTTCGTGTACCGAGGAGACGAGAGGAAGGCAATGGTGGTACAGTTCTAACGTGTTGTTCGATAACCCGCCAGGTAAACTGTCGATGCATCCCTTACCTTCGTGTTCCTTCCCCCCTTTCTCCCCCTCCTCCACCCCCGCAGTAGCTCGCGTTTCTAGTATGTAATCCTTTATTGATGGATGATGCTTGAGAGCGACAGCAGCTACAGTGTGCTTCACTGCTTCCCCCGAACCTGTCTCAAGCGTATCTGCTTTGAGACTAAGACGGGTATAGATATCGATATGTAGACCACCGATCGTATAACCGTTCGAGCGTTAATACACCGAGGGTACGGTAATACGGATGTAATACGTGTAACATATATACACATCTAATGCATTAGCTTCACGATTTTGGCAACGGCCCTTGCAACATTCTGAGCTCAGCTCGCGAATATATCGATTCGACAACATTAGCTGCAAACGGAGTTCTGGATTTACCATCCTATCTATACAAAGGAAACTCCGATAAAATTTCCTATTAATAACTACGCGAAACTTTGAACATTTTTTGAAGAATTACATTTACATATAGAGGATAAAAGAACATTTGAAACGATCGATCAGCGGACTTTGACGAAGCGGACGTTTGTTTTAGAAGATCGAAGAATCAAAGGACAAAAAAATAAAAAATGTTGATAAATATTTTAAAAATCTTTTGACACGAAACAGAATGAGAAATAATGAAAAAAAAAAATATTGTTTTACTTTTTAAAACGGTTTTTGCAATACTTCCGGAACTTTTAGAAAATGCTGTGAGAAATCTTTCTTCGAGAGACGCGGCTAATCGAAACACGGGGCGAATCGTTTGACTTGGCGTATAAAAATCGAAGGTTTCACGGAGTGAGTGGCTTTCTAGCGAATTAGTTATAGGATGCACTCTAATTCCTTAGAGTGCCCTACTTACTTCGTGTAATCTTCGATTTTTTTACTGCACATGTTCCGAATACTCCGATCTTCTCTACATACGAATTCTAACCACAGACTCCTTTTCGAGTATAATATCGAAACTTTTTGCGAAAAAGCGATAAATAAACTTGAATATTTGGATAATTGCGAGTGATTGATCTTCTGATTTTATCTAAGATATAATAATGTTAAAGAAATAATAAGAAATACGGCAATATAAATAAGGAAGATATGGGCGTTTACGAGGAATGCTTAAGTTGTGTATAACGTTCCTTCTCTCGGCTCTTCTCCGGGTTTATAAATAATTCCAACACTTTAGGAATTATGTGCTGTGCGGGGCGGTAGTCAGGTGTGATGTACCGAGGCGCTTTACTTAACGCCATGCCGCACAGCCTGGTGCTGCTGTTGTAGCTCTACAGCTACGTAGTCCGTGTGAAATAATCAATTGGATGGCGGATGTGAATGGACGACGAGGACGGCCGGCTACGAGGGGGTTAACTCTGTATAGGTATAGTTCGCTTTAATATATATGTAGGTATATATATCTCGGTACATATCTATATATATATACGTAGATATGAGGGTTAAGCGAGAGTAGAAGAGAGAAGGAATAGTGAAGCAAAGTGCGGGTGGTCGGCGCGCACCGATGGGAGTGACGCACACACCGGACGAATCGGACGATGCGTGTGCTGTGCGCCGGGGGTTGCCCCAGGGGCAGTAACAGCAGCAGTAGCAGCAGCGGCAGCCGTGACACGGCATTAGGGGGGTTTTCGTCGCAGGGTCTCGAACGCGCGAGAGAGCTGTCGCGAAAATCCCGGAGAGGAAACCGAGAATCGAGGGAGGGGAAAGAAGCAGAGAAACTACTCTATTTCGTGGTCTCTCTTGACGAATCTACGCACGCACGCACCTCGACTTCCCGGGGTTTTCGGGAAAACTCGGGGGTATAATGCCGAGAGGGGTGGGGAGGGCAGATGTGAGGATACATACAGACGCAACGAATGAGCCCCGCCAACGGCAAGTAGATTCGGAAGCTATACAGAGGCCGCGTGAATTTTACTGAAAATTTTAACTCCGCGTGAAGACTGTGTACAGTCTGCTCACAGCGAGCGACTACGTAATACAGGGCTTTAATATTTCAAAGGTGAAAATTGCTTTTTTATTTCGTTTTTTCATTAACGAAAAATGTAAATATGCAAAAGATTTAATTGCAATGTAAAACTCGAGGGATTTACTTTGAGAAACGACCCTTTGGCGATCGCTGAGAGAAAAAGTAGCCAAACGCGTTGGAGATAATGTATTTTCTCTATTTTGCGAGGAAAAAGATGAATTACTTTTCTCGTAATTAATACATTTTTCAAACGAAAAAAAATTTATAATAAAAGCATAGAATATCTAAAGAGAAATTTATGGTAATTAAATTTACGGAGATTAAAACAAAGTACAAAAATTTTACCATAAGGAGCACAAAATCAGTTGTGTTCCTTTTTTTCTTCAATTGTATAATATCGCATTGTTAAATGTTCTAAGATCGTAGTATATTCTCGTATTAGCAGATCGCTCCACGGAAGATTTTTTAATAAATGTATGAACTTCATGTGCGGATTTAATATGAAAAATACTGACGAAGAAAATAAACTGATCCTTTTTTTATCTCTGACATAACCTAAAATACACACGTATCTTGAAACCTTTAGTTGTTCCTTTTTTTTACGTTCGTCTGCTAAATGATCGAAAGCAGTCAGCAATGAAAAAAAAATCACCTAAATTTATAAGTTTAAAAAGGTCTACAGATAGAAAAAGGTTTATCACGCGCCTAAATCATATTCGAGTTTAACTTTTCCCCAAAAGAAAATGCCAGTCAACCCACAGTCTCCTTTCCCGTAATCTTTCCACCGACCCCGATTTATTTTTCTACACTGATGTCCAGCGATTTTGCTTGCCTCGTGCTTTTTTTTTCCTCGATCAACCCTCTGACGAGACTTTAATGCCAAAGAGTAGAGACATATAGGAGAGAAAGCGCGTTCTTGTCGTGTCACGATTTCCAAAAAATCGATGTCCCCCCCTCCGCTCCTCTTTCCGCTCCTCGAACTCGCCGCGCGGCACTCGCGACCCTTGACGTGAAACGATGCGGTGCGTGAGATACCGGAAGAGCCTTGACGCTAGTCTAGTCGAGATGTTAAACACTCAGAGATACAACGAGACACGTTTTAAATATCTCTTCTACCTATTCAGACGTCATTTTCGTGCAACAAAACACGATTTCTGTTTCGTCTGTCTGTGTTAAAAGGCGTGCCTTCGTTTATGTCACAAGCCTCGCCTTTACGCGTTGCTGCACGCACGGGGCGAGGATAACAGTGAATAAATTAAATTCTTCTCAACGAAACCATGATACGAGTCATTTTCAATGTACAATATATGAAATATGTAAATAACCTAAAATAATGAAACAGTATGTTGTGTATTGTTTTTTTTTACATCGAATATAAACTTTGGAAGAAAACACGAGTCCCTTCCTCTCGCGTATGACGTGGTCTCGATCAAGCATTCCCGTAATATCGATCGATTTTACAGTCTCTGCTTCACTGCGCCTCTATAACTCGCATTATTCTTACGACTTCGCATCGAGCTTCGAAGTTAAACGAGTAGAAATTAACGCGACTTCCCTATCAATCCCCATCAATGTTTTTATATCGCAAAGCGGCACTAACGAAGAAACCATTTAAAAAAATCTTCAAAGGTTAAGAAAGCGTTGTATAGAGAGTTCGGAAGAGCAGAGCGAAACAACACAACGCCGAGAGTTCGGGTGAAGAATTGAACTGATCGTTGTACTACGCCCAACTCCCTCTCTTCGCGAGGTTCTACTCGGAGACCTGGTCTCTGCGACCAGGCAAGTTGTAGATTCCTACGCTTATACCATAGTCGCGACACACAGCGGGACAAAAATAATCGTACGAAAACAATCCTCAACGATGAATGTTTAACCTTCAAAGAAATATTTTTTACGAAGGACATACCAACACGATAAAAAAAAACACTTTCGTTTCGCACTCATTACATCGTAGATGAAAAAAAAAACATAACAATATACAAATAGAACCTCAAAAGTATAGTAACACACTGCTGAATCACTAATAAACTTGATACTCGATATAGTCAATACTCGAAATAGAGTGTTTTCGCTGTCATCGTTGATTTTTTTTTTAATCCACATGTGTACCAATTTTCAAATTACAAACTCGACGCTTTCGACAATTCGTAAAAAAAAAAATTACCATACGGGATATACGGGATAAACATGGATTAAAGTCGAAGGAACTTCGTTTTAGACAAAAAAAAAAAATATTTTCACTCACCGTCAACGACGATTATAAGATTGTAGCTTTCGTTGATGCGTGAAACGTTTCACTGTCGTGATAAGATGAAACATTGACTCGGGATTTGTATCGGGCAGCGTCGATTATTGCGGCAGTGGTTGTAGCGGCAGTATTAACGATGGCAGATATAACAACGGCACCGGCAACGACGATTGAACAAGTAACTGTAGCAGCCGCGGCAGTAGGGACACCGAGAGACGGCCGTACAAGACGGGTTGCGCCGTGAGCGCTCGCGGAAGTATTAGTAGTCGCGTTGAGGTCAGACACACCAGCAGCACCAGAAGAAATATTATCTTCGTTACGTACGCGAGAAAAAGTTTTTTTATCGTTAAGACCCGAGTTTTCACGAAAGTACAGCATCTCCCATGGAATCGTTGATGCAGGTGAAACGTTTCTTCTCACGTAAAGGCCGATTGTACCGCTGTCACTGAACTCTTTGCGGCAATCCGTTACGCGCCGCGACATCGTAACATCGTTGACAACGGGGGTGGGTGGGAGGGATTGGGTGGTTTGACGAAGGGGGAGGGGGCCGAAGAGGCCGAAGAGGCGCGGGGGTTTTTCTCGATTTCGCTTATGCACCGATTTCTAACTGACGCGAGTGGAGGACGGTACGAAAAAAAAAAACTAAATAATTTTAGAAGGGCAAAATCGTGAACCGCGGAGTGATATACATGAATCGAGGTGGGAGAGAATTTCTTCTCGATCACTTTGTAGCTCGTGAAAAATATTTTAATTTACATACGGAGTTAATACTTTTCTTTTTCTCTCGAAGCTTTTTGTTATTAACACAACACCCACTTGCACAAAAATATGATTCGACTAATCTCGCTATATTCAATGATAAATGCACCCTCTGCGACAAACCCCGTGTGCCTCTCACTAAAATTCAGATTGTATATACGTGTGTTGAGAACGCGGGTAGTGACACGACTGGATATACGACCAGCGATTGACGATAAATTATTATTACTTGGTCGACTACCGAAGATGTTCTTTTTTTTTTATATTCTTGATTACGAGGGATGACAAATTATTTTTGTACAGAAGTTGTTTTTTTTTTATAATGACACAAGAGATATAATGTAAGAAACGACGAGAGAGCACACACGAAAGGCGGTGGCGGGTTTTCAACCCCCGTGTGTTAAACGGGTAAAACGGCCGAGAGCCTCGACGTTCCTCGACGGCGCGCGGCAAGGAGACGCCCCAACGCGGCGTTCACGGTTCGACGTATCGCGAGCGACGGCGCTCTCACCCTCCCTACAACGAACCCCGTCTGCGCTCGGGCCGAGTCGCGCAGTGCCGTGCCGCGCAGGGTGCCTTAGCCAGGGGTCCGAGATACGACGAGCAAACCAACCAACCCATCCCTCCCAAACACAGTTATATACATATATATATATAACCACCCACAACGAAAATTCACCGAGCTCTCTAGCAGCCGACGTCGCGATGCGCCGATGACGCTTTCACCGTTCCTACCGTTCCCTCGCGGGAATGTATTTGTAGAAATGTGTAGGTTTTCGTTGTACGTAGCTGAGAGATCGGGGTTAATTGAAACAGTCGAATTTTTTACAAAATACAAGCTTCATAGCTAAACATTTGAATGGTCCGATGTCTTATCTTTTTTTTTTTATAAATGCATTGAAAATTTATTTCGATACGTACTGAAAGTCAAATCGATTGGTTGCGCGAAAACGGAGAAAGAAATTTAATGTAAAATTAAGAAAAAAAAAAAAATTCACCGAGTCGCTCGGATTATCTCGTCTGTGTTGGAGCTCGTGGTATCCGACTATCCCCGAAAACCGCGACGCCGGGACGTCGTCCCTACTTTTCGGACGTCCTCAGTACTGCATACTTATACGATATGTATATCCTATGTGTACTTACCGAATGAACGAAGCAGCAAAAATAAATCTACGATTTTCATTTTGTCTTCCATACGGCATTTTATCCAAGAATCGTCTTAATAATAATATATAATATACATCGTTATATTTTATTCCTCATTATTCAACTTTGGGTAAATTTTTATTTTTTCTCATTTTGATAAATTGCACGCTAATCCGAGGATTTTAGGATTTTTTTTGTGCTGCTTGGGTGGAATGCTTCGGGAGTTATTGGATTACGGGGGAGTGGGGTAGTTTTGTTGATTTTTTGTTTGCGAGGGAGATACGAGCCCCGAAACCCCGGCGATTTTTCTTACACACTAGTGGTGATTTTGTTTTTGCCTCGTTCTCCGGGGCTGTGTTGTTACACACAGATCGGGCCCACGTGTGTGTGTGTAGAAGCGACGAATCCGCTTCGGTGAAATTGCGTTAGACGCGGGCACCGGGAGCCCTTCGGGGTGACCTGGAGCCTTCGGGCACTCCGCGGCAAGGCGGGGGGCTAAGGAAGCCCTTGAAATCAATAGCCAGCCGCTACTGCCACCGCCGGCACTGCCACCCCCGCGCGACGCCTCCCTGATCTCGTTCTCTCACTCCATTCTCTCGCCCGTTCTCTCTGTTGCTCTTACAACCCTCTCCGCCCCCCGACCGTGACTCGTTCATGCGCGCACCACGCCATTCTCTCACTCACTTCGGCGCAACCACCGGCAGAGCCTCCACCACTATCACACCGGCAGTACCAAAAATCCCCGCGCGCCATAACCCATTCCTATCCCTCTTCACGAATTCTCTCTTACTCGATCGCGAGAGAATCTGCATACGCGGCGAACTCTCTATACCCACCTACCAACCCGCTGAGGAGAGTCTGCTTGCCGCCACTGAGCCCTCTCTCTATACCTCTTTCGGCAACTTCGAAATTTGTATACGACCGAGAATGTACGCCAGGAGAGTCAAGGGGGCGGACGCAGTTGGCTCGTTGCTGTGTGGACGGAGAGAACCCACGGGGGCCGGCCGGCGGCTCAGTCTCAGGTCAGACGCGGACAACTCAACAACCACTACGAATGCAATCTTTTGTTTTCTTTTATTTTTTTCTCGTTTTTTCTTCTCTACTCTACCGTGATGCTAATTTTGCTGAACTTTCAGTAAATACACAACATCGACTTTCATTCCCATTAAGGATTTTTTTATTTTCGTTAGCGATTTAAACTCGAAAAAGCTCGTAGTTTTTATTAGAAACTTTCGAGTTTCATTAAAATAATCCTATCGAGTGGAAAACCTATGCAAATTTTCATTTTCACACAAACGTACGTTTATTCTCAATCGATCCACGAATATAGACGATATATTTTTCACTTTGAGATAAGAATTGTGCGGCAATTGATGATATTCTTTTGTTTTTTTTTCTACTTACGGAATCACATGACTGCGTGTTTTTTTTTTATTCGTCCGCATAGCAACGCATTACATACGTGTACTGTGCACAGTACCTGTATCTTACCTGCAAACTCCCGTCTCGGAGACGAAAGATTGTACGACGCGTTTATGAGTTTGATGCTTTGACATTTACGAAGCCGCGGGCGTATAAGAGCGAAGGCTTTCTGCTGCCTCTGCTGGGACGCTTCTCTCTCTTTCTCTCTCTCGTTTCTCTCGTTCGCCGTTGAATCGCCGCTGCGGCGCGACGCCCGGCGTCGCGACGGCACCGGCGCTCCACGCTGCAGTGCAGAAGAGTGCAGAGAGGCACCCCTCGTACACGCATGTATAATGGTGCAGCAGCAGTAGCGGCACCGGTAGCAGGCTGTCGAGGTCCGCGGTTGACCTACTATCGCTTACTCATATATATATGTATATATATCCATATTATATGGCTATACGTATATATGAAGCTGTATACCGTACTTATAACACACCCGTAGTCTTTCGATACCACGCGAGCCACGACTATCAGAGCACCAATGCGCGAACGACCGCACTCCTCTCCTTTCTTCACTTTATTTCTTTTCCATACTCCGTACTCCTATATTCCTTCCACTTGTCCTGACTAACCCCCTCCTCCTCCTCCTCCTCCTTCTTTAGTCAAACTAAACCGCTCTCTCCCTCCCTCTCTCTCTCTCTCTCTCTTTGGTAAACGCTTCCCTCGTCCTTGGACTCGAACGTTTTTCGATCCAACCGAGAGCAACCGATGCACTCTCGTCCCCTCGTCCCGCGACCCCTCCCCTCTGGCGCAGGAAACGATGCGTTGAGCTATTTATGTTGGATACATTGATAGTTGTATACCCAGTGAAAAGGGCGAAGGGGGACATGCATTATTAATTATTAATAGAACGTAGACATAGCGCAGATACACCGGCGAATTCATTTTTTTTCTTTCGAACGAGAAGTAAAAACAAAAATTTGTTTCTTGTTGACTTTGAAATCTGCATATCGGGCGTTTGAGATTTTGCATTCGGGGCAAAGTTTCGAGTTATGGAAAATATATGCAAAACAACATTTTGATAAATTCGTCGGGTCAATTCTATCAATGATTTTTCTTTGTTTCAAGGATATTGCGAATGTTAAATTTTTGCTTTCGGATTTTTTTTTTTCCGAAACGCGCGAAAACGTCTTTTTCCACACCGTAATGAAGTCAAATCGTATACGATACTCGGCGGAAAAATGTTTTCTCAGATCGTTTCGTAATATAGTATATTTCTCTTTTGTAACGCTATTTGAACGCCGTTTCAACGATCGTCGATATTTCTCATCGCTGAACAAAGAAACGTTCGTGAAAATCTTTATTTAGAAGCAAACGAAGAAAAAAGTGCACAGCACGTCAAGGGATATCAATCTTTACGCTACGATGGCTGAAGCTTCGGAGATTCGATTGTTACTCATAATTCGATAATATATCGAAGACTTACGCGAGTAGCAATACGTCGATGTATAGAACATATACGTCGTCTGATTCTGGAACAGGGGCAGCAATGTAGCGCGATGTTCGATCGGATCGAGGAGGATCTGACGTCACGGGGTCCTGCAGGCCTGACCTCGATTGGAACTTTGTTTCGAGCGAACCTCGAGGCGTTTGCCCGCTGGCCAGCGGCACAGTAGCGGTAGCACATAGAACACAAGTAACAACGTCGTTGCTGCATGTTCCTCGTGCTAAGTCCGCGATATCGCGCTTGTGGCATATCGCCGGCAAGAATCTCGGGTGGCTTTCTGCGCATCGAACGACCTTGTCACTCGTAAAGACGCCAGAAGATTTCTATCGATATTTAAATAATAAATTTATTGTACTTTTTTTTTTTCTTGTAACATTTTCTTTTTTTTTTCATCTTTTCTTGCAACTCTCGATAATATGTATACTATGTTATCATCTCGCTAAAAATTGCTAAACATCCTAAAACATGATCTACCTAATGAATAAATTCCATTTTTTTCGTTTATCTATACTTTGTTTATAGTTTCGTTACGTGTGTTATTTTTTATTTTTTCTTCATGATTGATTTTTTTTTTTGTTTTTTTTTCGTTTCACTTCTCTTTTCTCTCGTTGCAAATTAGCGGCATTTCGATACACAATTTCGTCGATTATAAACACACACAGACCGAGAGAGAATAATGCTACAACAATCGATATATATACCCACAGAAAACAACAATTAGTTGGCAGCATCCATAGATAAATTATCGAGCTAAAACTTTATTTATTTACACGTTTATAACATTGAGATGCGTTGATTCGGTGATTAAGTTAATCATTGTTATTGAATTTTTTTTTCTTTTCTTCTCCATTCACGTTATAATCGTAAGGTTGGCTCGAGGTTGTGCATCAACTAATATATATACTTTCATAGAAAAATCTCTTGCTCTCTCGCATCGAAATGGATTGATTTCGTTCGGAAAGTACTATACGATCAATTCAATGTGCCTCGTGTTTTTTTTTTTCTTTTTTTTGTTTTCTTGCTTTTTTGTTTCTATTTTTCGAAGAAGTTGGTAAAAAATTCTCTCTGCTAATTCGCTAACGTACATCATTAAATCAACGTGTCCGGTAACGTGATAATTGGATGAAGCAAACGGCATGTCCAGCGAATGACTACCTTTCAAAGAAAAGTGATTCATTCACCGATGACCGTTCGTATACCTGCGCCGCTACTCCACTTAGCTTCACGCAATGCAACTAAAGATTCTTCCACACCTTCGGACCCAAACATCGTTAAGCTTCTGTTCTTTTTGTTTGCAAATCTTCAGACCACACAGTCGAATAATTTATTCATAAAAAAAAAAAACGAAAAAACCGGTGCGATATCAAAAAATCGTTTGTATCGTTGAACTTAATAAGTTTAAACGAGTGCCGGAAAATATTTATGACTATCACTATACGTATAGTGTGTGTGTGTGTGGCTTACATTTATTTTTCGCGCGTCAAGCCTCTATATGTTTATGTTTCGTGAATATATATATATACTTTTTTTCTGTTTTAAGGTTCTGCCGCTTCGCGTTCATTTTGCATAAGTTCGGGAAAAATGAGAGAAAATGGCAAATACTTCTCGATGGTATAAAAATCTGAAAATATGTATACATATTAACGGTACTGAAAAGATTAATTTTTTATAATAATCATTTCAAAATGTTATCAATAAATTTATGAAAAAATACATTGGTCAAAAAATTTCCCGAAAATCCAACTTTTTTTTTATTAAAAATGATTCGTTCATTTTTCTAAATACGTATGAATTTTTTCAGATTCTTCCATTTGCTTTGAATTTTTTCTTATATGGAAAAATGGTGTGAAAAAAACATAAAAATGAAAGTGAATTTAAAAATCTGAAAAAATGTATACATATTCAGAAAAAAGAACGAATGATTTTCATAAAAAAAAGTTGCGTTTCCGGGAAATTTGTTGAATAATTGATTTTTTCATCAATTTGTTAATAACATTTTGGAATTATTATTGTGCAAAATTAATATTTTGAGTCCCTCTAATATGCATACATTTTTTCAGATTTTTATAGCATCGAAAAATATTTGCAATTTTCTCTTATTTATCTCGAACTTATGCGAAATGAACATGAAACGACGGAACTACCTTAACGAAATATGGTTGCGGTTTTTATGTTTCTCTTTGGAAGTGAACAACGATCAATTTCTTTTTTTTTTTTCTGTTAATTTGTTTAATTCTATTCACACCCGAAGCTCTCGACGAACGCACGACGACATTTATTTACGTTATTTACGAGTTAAAAGATAAAAAAGAAAATAACTAGAGACTAGTTACGAAGGGGGAAAAGCAAGCCGTTCGGGATATATTAATAGCCCGCGTATATCACTGCCACACGAAGCTTTAATACGTTGTTTCATGCATCGTTACGAGAAATCTCGTTGCGGAGAACAATTCGATTCGATACGTGAGTGATAATTAAAACCACAGCTTGCCGCTCGATAGATTATGAATTATCCATTCGACTCGCACGAGATTTGCGATGCGTGTTTTCTCGCCTCGTACACGTTAACCGTTTCGGTCGAATTAACGCGTTCCTCTTCGGTGTTTACTATACACTATCATCAATAATCGATAATCGATAATTTATTTCGTAAAATGGAAAATGTAAAACCGGTTTAAAGACGTGAAAAGGTACAAAGGCACAATTAGCTCTTCAATGTGACATCCTAGACATCTTTATTCCGATTAAATTTTCATAAGACAAACATAAATAATTAAAAATTACACTGATGCGTTGGCAAACTCAATGCGTCAACTTTTTTTAACGGAGCAATTCTAGCGCCGTTTTATTTTTTCTGTTTTTTTCTTTTTTCCCCCCGGAGACGATATATTTTTTATTCCAGTCAAACCGATTTACCAGCCTACGCACCACTAACATTTGTGTTGTGTTTGTGATTTTTGCATTATTTCATGTTCTGTTTTTTCTTTTGTTTTGTTTCTGTTATTCAGCCGCCACCACCCTCCCGCGCGTTGATCAGAGAGAAGACTTTGTTTTTTTTGTTCATTGTTTTGCTCATTTTCTTTTTTTGCTTTCTCATTTTCTCATCGTATCGGTGATTTTATATACAATATCTTAAATAAGACTAAACATCCGATTATAACTGCACCGCAGTGGTTTTTTTTTATTTTTTCGTTATACGCTTCAAGATTTAACCGCTTTCGATCGCGTTAACTCCATTCTTTTCAGACTCCTCCTCAACGCTCTTTTTCTCTTATTATATCGTTCCTCGAAATCCTCGCATTCCGGAAGTTATCGCCCGCATTATCAAAACAGTTCACTTATTCAGCGTATAAGCCGATTTTATCGGAGAAACAGATGCGTCGGAGCCTTCGTGTCGGCCAGCGAAATTTTTTTGCTCAAGAACACGTCGATCGAACGAACGTCGCTGATGTGAAACGTGAAAAAAAAAAATTACGAAGAAAAAAAGACAAATTAAAGTACAATTAGCCTCATTAACGCGTTCGATGTTGTAAACTCGGATATCGTTATTTGCGCATAATTAAAAAAATTAAAGAAAATATATATATATAAAAAAAAGAAAATGTTTCGAGTAAAACGCGGCATATGTAGCTTCTCGATCGAGACGAACGGATCTCGGGTATTTCATTTTTTAATCAACGATATACGATATTATGTTCGTTAACAAAGTTCTCCCACAACGATTCCAATTTGTCTCTTCAACGCATAACGCATACCACTCTCTCTCTCTCTCTCTCTCTCTCTTTCGCTAGTTGATAAACGTTGATAATTATTATTTATTATGCACAATTATTAACGGGGGAAATGAGCGAAAGGGGATAGTAAACTCAAATCGTTGTTGCGACACGATTAAGTGATGGCGTCGAGCGGAGAGGCCGCGGTGAGTGTGGGGGGGGGGGATAATCAGGCTAAGAATGATGAGGGAAACGGGGGTGCGCTGAGGTGTTTTATACGATTCAATCTCAGGGTGTTCAGATAAATTTCCCCAAGAAATAACCGATTATGATCATCATAACTGCGATGATAATGCTCGTTGATGTCATCGGAGTCAGCCGAGTGCTGTTGCGATCAGCTGCGTTGGGCGACGTGAGCCGCGCGCTTGACGGCACGTTAACACCCTTTTCCATTGCGGCATTTCGCCACTTTAACATCTCTTCCTATTATTTGAAAAATATTCATGTAATGAACAATCGGTTTTTCAGAGATGGGATATATCGCTTGTGAACAATTTATCGCCGTTTTGATTTTTGTAGTTATCGAATGACTTTTGTTTGCATTTGAAATCGATTTTCGTTGCTTATTCATCTCATTTTTGTTGTGTAAATGTTTTTCTTCAAGAAAAAGGAGCGATGATTGTTCCAAAAAATTATTAAGATCGGTTTACTGAGTAATAATATTTATCCACTTTTAAAAAATATTTTCGATATCTGTCGTCAAAATATCTCGAAAACGGCTCAACCGACTGCCTTCATAATTTAACGTGATGTTGTTGGACACTTTTTCTACAATCCCGCATACTTTTTTTTTCATGGAATGACTTTTATTTATTTTATAAATTAAATTAGATAAGTGAAAAACTTCGTAAAAAACTGAAGTTTACGTTGAAACTATCGCTATTAAAAAAAAAACCCAAAGAAAATCTGTGCCGCAACGCTTCCGAGATTTTATTTAGATGATTTTTTTTATTGCCGGTCATCCGGCTGTCCACAATCGTGGACAACAAAACTCTTTAATTGAGATACCTTACGTCAGTGACGATGACGGCGCTTCCAGTCGATCAATTTACATTACCAACGTCCAATAGCAAATAATTTGTATATAATCTCTAATTCATTTTCGAAAAAAATAATCATAGAGAAATGTATACAGTATCCTATGAGAAGTCAACGAGAAAATTCGTGCCATTACAATTTAATACATCTAATAATTTTTTTTTTTCGGGAAGATTAATATATGCAAATTATGAGATGAATAAACAAGATATAACGATTTGCCAGTGACTCAACAATCTTTGTTAATCAAGAAAAAAAAAATCGCGAAATATTGATTTTGAAATATAACGCGCGAAGGGCCGACTTACCTCGAGTTGAAGGTATTTCTGTCTGAGTTGACTCTCTTCTACCCTCAATTGGCAAACCTCTTGTGCGGCTTTTTTCAATTTCTCCTCAGTCTCGTCAAATGCCTACGGAAAAACGATCAGTTTAAAAATATTGTTTATTCACAATGTTGAATAGAAATCACGTTTAAGCGGGTCTTTTGGTACCTTGAATGACGTTTTGGATGTATCCCCGATAGCTTTGTTTTTGCCATTAGTATTGGAATCTGGTTTAGCCGCGGTTGGCGCCGCTGCTGGTTTAGCTGTAGTGGTACTGCTCACCGGATTCTCGAAAATGCATTTCAGCTTATAGTCCATCACCTGACCCGGATTTATGTCTTTCCACTGTAAAAAAACGTAAATAAATTAATGATACTCCTTAATTACCGTTTATAATTACGATGAACGATTTCGGATCATTTTTTTTTTTTTCGGCACATACCACATCATTCAAATCGTCTTCACCCTCCGGCGCTATCACTGTCTGAACCATAAACTTGTGTTTATTCTTCTCCGCCGGATCAAATTCATACGGTTGTAAGCAAACTGAAAAAAAAAAAAAACAATAACAATGACGAATAAATACTGAAAAATTGTTAAAAATTAAATTTTCAGATAAAAAAATATATGTGTATGCAAAAAACTGCCGAGCTAAAATTTTTTTTTTATGCTATGTTGAATACTATTTTTCCATTGGAATTCTATTTATGATGATAATTTTGTCTCACCTGCTATTTGCGTGGATTGTTTGGGTTTCAGTACTCCATTGTTGGGTCGTACGCAATACCTCTTTGGAGCAGTCGTCTTTATTTTAAAATATACTCTGTTGGGTGACGGGTTGGATAGACTAATGAACGACGTGACCGGTGCGCCTGTGAAAGGGCCTGTGAACGAAAACAACATCAATGTTTATAGATAAAAATTGTAAATATCCAATAGCGACAAATAATTTTTGAAAATCGGAGTGGATAGGCGATAAAATTTTTCAAACGCATCGAATCTCCGTAACATCTTAGTTCTTGGAATCAAAGTCTCGAAGTGTTATCTTTCAAAGACTCAAGTTCAAGTGAGAAAAAAGAAAACAGCAGGCGACGTGTGCCAATGAATTTTTGTCGCTGTTTGAGGTAATCTCCAGTGTATATCACAGAAATTAAAAAAAAATTTAAAAATTTCGTGTAGAAACGGAAATGAATCGGCGTTAATGCATTTGGCAATAAAAAAATCGTAAGTAGGGGAACTGGAATGTTTCAAAATAGATATATGCAAACGGCACACGACAGTCAAGAAGATATACGCGGCGAGCCGGGAAGTGGGGTCGGGGGTGGGGGAGAGTAAAAAAAAAAACGGCACATAAAAGCGTAGTCAAGCAGCGTATACGCTTTGACAGCGGTGACGGATGAATCGTGGGTTAGGTACGATCTCGCGAGCCGGGATCACGATGAATCGAGATCATCGAGAAAAAAAAATTCTCAATTGCGAACAAGGAGACAAGAAATCATTTTTTTTGCGGAGGTGCCGACCTTACGTCATCTTGACAACGCATCGGCGAGCGCTCGCGCGATCGGAGAACCTACGCGTAATCGTATTTACGTTACTCGTCAAATAGAGCGGCGGCCGTCCCCCGGCCGCCCCGCGGAGTTTCGCCATGTCACACAAAATCGTCAACGATAACGTCGATGACAAAAATAATGTTTTTCCGATCGTTGATTCTCAAACTTGTACTAACGGATCGACGCGATTGAAGTAAAAAAAAAAGGGAGCAATAAAAATGCAATCATTTAAAGCTTAAAAGTTGCGTGCGTACCCCTGAATCGCAACTCGCCCTGTGGCTCGATAATTAAAACCTGCTCAGGCTTCGCCATCCTCCGGCCGTGGTATCCTCTCGAGCCCCCAACACGGGTTTATCGACGTTTATTCAAGTTCCCGTTCGACGAACGAGACCCGACAAAAAACCTATGTGCCAAATTGAACCGTTGCGACTGTCGATAGATAACGACAGGGTTATTTCACGGTGAAAAAAAACACGAAGAATTTTCAGTTCTCTTCAATACAAGGACAAGTCGAGGCAGAGAGCGGGGCACACACGGGCACACGGGTGCTCACTTCCACTTTCTGGGGATTCCGTTAAACTAATTCTGATTTTCACACCGTCGCGAAATACGCATGCGTCATGACGGAAATTATGAGAAGTTTTGTGTGTGCCCGTTACGTCACACTACTGGCGTTACCGCGGTAATCATATTCACTACACTTCTCACAACTAGATGAAATTAAATAATTTATTATTCACGATTCCAACTTGATTTATCGCCGCCGCGTACAGCTCGATCTTCTAATGTTTTGTTCAACGTCGATCGATTTGGACTGAGGGAGCGAACCGTTTCGTTGCCACTTCGCGATTGCCTTCGGCAGCGTTTCGGCAGGACCCGAGGAACGAGGAACGAGTTTTTTTTTTTTGCACGTTAGACACACCGCATGCTGTATGAAGAAAGGGTTGTACGCGACGCAGAAAAAGCTTGTTCTCCAACAGACAGCAGAGGGCCCTTATTGGTCGATTTCGAAAAGCTCGATTCACATCCTTTAAGCGGATATCGACGAAACTCGCGATCTCATTGGATCCCGTTACGCGTGGCTGCTGGTGCTGCAATAAAACGGAGCTGCGCGTACCTACGTGAAAACATCGCTCGCGTCTGAGACGTTCAAAAATGTCTTAACCGACAAAACATACAATACAAAAGCGTTTGTCGATAGTCGGCGTTGTCGGACACGCGACGACCTATCGTAAATTTATATTTTTTATTTTAGATGTAATAATTAACTGTATTGTGTAGGATAGGCGAAATAAACCCACCGAAACTAGTAGTAACAACTTTATTTGCTCAATCCTGTAAAAAAACGCTGTGAAAACTCGAGTCGCGATGGAAGAAGTCAAGTGTAACACTCCAAACAAAAATGCTATATGGAACGAAGCGTCGGCGTTAAAAACTCCTCCGATGCACAAGACACCGGTGAGACAGAACAATAGAAGATTTTTGCGCAACTCGTATCAAACGAGCATCGACAGTTTTAATGTATTGCCGAACCACGTAACACCACCGTCCGGTTTAACCAAATTTATCGCGAGAAATCCATTCGACGCCGACTTAACGAGTCGTCTCCATCTCTCTTTGATCAGTCCTACTGTATTCAGCAAGGTATTTAAGAGAAAAAAAAAACATTTTCTGTCTTCTTTGAAAAGTTCTATAGGTTTTTTTTCGTATTCCGAAGGTTTCACCAAAAATGAGCTGCGATTCTCCAGGTTTTACTTGGAGTGTCGACGAGTTGGCGCTCATCCAACCTGCAAAGATAGAAGAATTTCCCGTGCAACAGATGCATTGCACTGATCCGGATCTTGACAAAGTGGCGCAGGCGGCGATAGACAAATTTTTCAATGAAAATCAAATTATTCCCAGTCCCTTCGATGTGAAAAGAAAGGAAACAAATTCAAAATCTGAAATGATGACGCCAAGCCGGCCATTGGAAGAATTAAATATGACGAGAGAACCGCTAAAGACTAAGAAAGATTGTAAGGAGATGACTTGTGCAAAGGCTTGATGATCAATTTATGACCATTTTTGTATTTATTTTACTTTTTTTTTTTTTTTTCATAGGCTGGACGCAAACTGTATTGACGCTTCCACCTCAATTACCCAAAGAGCTGGAAGAAGTTCTAAAGCCATATTTGACATTCAATCAGGTAAAAGAAATTTTTATGTAAAAATGAAAAAATTCAAAAATAATTTTTTTGAAATTTCTTGGTGACGTGAAAAAAACGTAAAATGTTTTTGCTAAATGTCTTATCTATTTGAAGGATCAAAACGTCGATACCGAGGATGCAAATTCGAGTAACAATTCTCTTAGAAGAAAATTATTTTTTAACCACGACGATGGCACCGACGACGAGGATGAAACGTCGTTACCACTATCGCCGGTGAGGACCTACGGATCCATGATACACGGATCCAGTCCACCGCAAAGCGGTATGCTGGTTCGCGGCACGCCATTAACGGTAAAAATAAATTCTCTTAACAGTTCGTTTTAATAATAAAAAAAAGAAAAACAATTCTTCATTGTCCAAGTTATAAACGCAATTTTACAGAGGCGTTCGTTTGGAATTGAACGAACGCACGGCACACCGTACGCCGGCAATATTTCGCCGCCGAATATGTCGCCAATTTGCAACAACACCAATGACATGTCGTGTCAGAGTATTAAATCGCGTTGCCAATTAGCCGCCCGACTGGACTTTACAACGGATATGAGTATCGATGGTTCCATTCGCGACGAGAAAGAATTGCCACGTCTGGAGGATGTTGAACTTGACACGAGTACGTTAACAATACGATGATAGAAATTAAAAACAAAAAGGAACCAAAAGAATCCCCTCGTGATAATCAATACTTGCTTTCAGACTCATCGATGCTTCGATCCGGTGCTCCAACGGCATGTCCAGCGACGCTCTGCGACGAGTTAAAACCTATCAACGTACCTCCGCTGCAGAATAGAACCACCGAAATGGTTTTCCAACAAACGACGTCCCTCGTGCACGCGAAACAAGAGGACCCGAAAATATTGACGCACGACAACAACAAGATTGTTGATAGACCGAAAATCACCGCCGACTATTATAAGACTCAATCGAACGAAAGTTTCGCACCGGAAAATAATACGCTATTGGGTCATTCGGGATCTGGACAACAGAGTACCTTCAATTTTGCTCAAGATACAGGCTATCAGACTTATAGTATGAGCAATATAACGGGTAATACGGACAATTGTAGCATAACGCCAATCAAGCAAAGCTTACAGAAATGGAACGAAAAAATTTTATCGACCGGCGACGAGGTACAATTGTCCGATTGGAAGGATAATATGAAAAATATGTTCAGCTCCACGCCGTCGAAGTATTCGCGACGAAAAGACAATTAGCGATAATTCAATATCGAATTTTGAATTTTTCTTGAGATATTCGAACCTTTTTTTACGCGAACTGTTTAATAAGCTATCTAAACGGCCGTAACAATTTTGGATGCTTTTGGAAAGTTTTTCCGATAATTTATTCCGCTTTATTTTATATTACATGTATATAATTGACTCGTGAGCATAATAATTATCCTATGTCAATGCCAATTTTTATTATTGCGCTCACATATGATTCAGCAATTGAATAGTTTTGCATGTGCAATTTTTCATTAGCATCCATTCGCAGATGGATCTTAGTATCGATTTTTCTATTTTCATACTATGTACGTGAATTGATAAAAAAAAAAGGAGATAAGAAAGTGACAGTGCCATTAATTATCATCATTCGGTATTTTTTTAATATAATAACATCACAAATCATTATACATTCCGCAGACTGAATTCATTAATATGTTCGGAATATCAAGACCGGTGACGAATAAATACATTGTATTTTGTAATAAACATTTGTTTTACCTTTTTACCCTTTGAAACAACAATTCAATATTGTTTACAAATTTTAATGTGTTTACATTTAAAATCTATTGAATAGGGAAATGAATATTGAAGATAATCTTCATTCATTGTGGAAGCAGTCCGCGCAAAATATCGAACGTGAAATTAAATTCATATTGCACGACTAATAGCCGATTTTAATTATCGTGCATATTATTTACGAAGTTCGTAATGCGAACTCTCACGATACTCTTTGTTCATTTTGTGGAAGTAGTCAGCGCAAAATATCGAAGGTCATATTAAATTCATAATATTACGCGACTAATCGCCGGTTTTAATTGTCGTGGATAACATATTACGAAGTTCATATCACGAACTATGGATTACGCCGGACAATACAAATGCACGTTTATCTCGCGTGACTCGTTAAAGCGGATGGACAGACCAACGCGCTAAAGATTAAGAATGCGCATACGTTAGCCGTGTACTTTCCCTTTTATTGCATTCTCGGAATATATTATACAATATTTACGAGTTTTTTAAATCTTTAGAACAGTAAACATAAATGTATATCGTCCGTATGCGTACTCATGTGTTTCACCGGCATTGTTATTTATCTATACGCGGTAGTGTCTCGGATGCCAAGTACTTAAAAAACGTTTTTCTGTTGATAATACTTTAGATTTTCATCAGACAAATCAAACATCACTGCAATACTTACTTGTCAATGCAATCAATAATTCTGCTTAAATTAACTAGCATTCACAATTCACAATTGTTTAAACGAATTATTATTATCAAAAAAACGTTCAAATTGTCATATTTAAAAAAAATGTCCGCAATAATAGCTAAAGAAAAAAAAATAAACAAAAAACCGCCAATTTTGCGAAAATTGTTTTGGGGACTTCCAAAGCCACTTGTTGGCATCCCTGATGTTTTTCGCGGCAAGACAATCTACGACGCCAAGTTGCTACAGCTACAACGCGTCCGCACTCGCTCCCATTACAAACAGATCTCAACGTTCGAGAAAAAAAAGCGAGAATATTATTGCACGAGCTGCACGAAGACTTTACTGGGTGAACTCTGACAAAAGACTAATCGGGTAAGAAGTTTTTTGTCATTAAATTGTTCGCGAATATTTTCGTAAATCACGAGATAAGCGTGTACGAGATTCCCGGTCGCGTTTTACCGCCATTTTGCCCACCATCTTATGCGAACCCGGTTTATCTCGGAATCATCATATTTTTTGCCGGTTAAACGTACGATTTACACGCAGCAAAACGATATTCGTCGATCGATCGTGCAACGCATGCTAATTATAGGTACTTCATACGAAAAAATGATTATACAACGTGAATTATTTGTTGCATCGTGTTTTTTTTTCTCCTTTCGCACTGTATCTAATGGCCATGTTTTTGTGTAATGCTTGGCTATGTCACCTAACACACTGCAATGCAAGGCAATGCTATGGGTTTTAAGTTTTTAATTACGTCGCCGTATCTTCGTTGATCCTTTGTTCTTCATTTCTTTTTTTTCGACAATATTCGAGCGAAAAATCGTATTTATGGTGTTTTTCCGCGAAAATCTAAATTAACAACAATGAAACGTTGATACACACAGAAAAGAAGCTACGAATGAATATTTTTAATCATAACACGTTTTTTTTCTTTTTTTTTCTGGACAGCAGTGAAAAATGAGTAAATCAAAGGATTCGCCAGTGACGGAGGGTGAAACTGAGGAGGAATTCAGCGTCGAGAAAGTGTTGGACAGACGTGTCGTTAAGGGAAAGGTATGCAAAGCAATTCCTATTTTCGTGTTAAAACAACGATGCTGAAAAAATTGCATTGGTAGATTTACTAAATACCTCAACAAACAGGTTGAATATTTTCTGAAATGGAAAGGCTACTCCAACGATGAAAATACCTGGGAGCCGGAAGAGAATCTCGATTGCCCCGATTTAATCGCACAATTTGAAGAACAACGCAAGAAGAAGGAGACATCGTTGAGCGGCAAGCGTCATGAGGAGAAGGAGCAGAAAAAACGAAAAAGTTCTGGTACTCCAACGCCAACGCAATCAAAGAAAAAAGTCACCGAAGAGAAGAAACCAGAAGGTTCATTGAGTTTTGTAAATTTTACCAAATTTCTCGCATTTCAATCGGATTTTTTTTTTTTTTTTTTATGAAAGTTAATTTAATTTTTTTTTCGAAACAAATAAAAAAATTTAATAAATGAAATTATTAAAAATGGAAACGAAAAAAAATTAAAGAATTAAAAAAAGTATGTATACTTTTGTTTTTCAGGTTTCGATAGAAATCTCGATCCCGAAAGGATAATCGGCGCGACGGATTCCAGCGGCGAATTGATGTTCCTCATGAAATGGAAAGGTACCGACGACGCGGATCTCGTACCGGCGCGCGTTGCAAATGAAAAGTGTCCGCAGATCGTCATAAGATTTTACGAGGAACGACTAACATGGCACAGTTCAACGCACGACGAGGAAGGCTCAACAAAACCCGATCCCGAGTAACCCTAAGCCTTTCGATTACTCGCGTACATTGCTTCGTGTTAGGATTTGTCACATTTTGTGATGTAAGACTAAACGATCGAAGAAACAAAAAAAAACTCGTACATCTAACGAATCAATATGACGGTTTACATGGCAGTTGTTGATAAAAAAAAAAGAAGAATGCAAATAATGCAAATTCGGCGACAGATTTTCTTTTTTACGAACGGCAAAAAATTACGTTTAATAGAGCTAAGTGTTAATTGTCGTTTGCTCGTGTCACTATCGATTACTGGAGATAAAGAGGTATATAAAGAACTATTAAATCTCGTGTCTTACACCCGACAAAACTTAAAATTTCATCGTTTTATCGATGTGGTGGATAGAAACGAACCCAAAAAAAAAAATTGAAAAATTGTACGCAACATTCTCGAGTCTTTGAAACAAAGTATGAAGACAAAAGACCAAAAATAAATGCGATACAAAATCACCGTGCGCTCGAATGAATGACTTTAAAAAAATGAAAAGCAAATGTAACGAACAATATTTGCGATTGGTGCGATTCATCAGTGACAAAGAACATAGTTGCCTCAAAGTATTTTAATGTACGAATATCTGTCTCTTTTTTTTTCTCGTTATCATAGCGAGTAAACAAGTAAAATAATTAATATAAGTTTCTACGTATTCCGTGACGCGTTGATGACAGTGGAAGTCAACAGTTAATTTCGATTGTTAGTAAAACATACAGTTTGATGATCTGTTAGTCAACTTGGTACGTTACCCTTTTCGATAATATAAATTTGCGACTGTTATGTATTTCGCAAAGGTTGTACAATCGAGTTTAATGCTAAAAATCTTATCATCCCATCCCACATACTTGGCAGACTCAGTGAGTCTGTTATTTTCTAAAAAAAACAAACGGAAAAAAATATATATTCGATGCTCCGAAGCAATAACTTCTACTGTACAGTTGAAAACAATTAAAGTGGTTTTTTTAATCGTCGCGGAATATAATTTCTTCCTTTCGCTTCTGGGCTCCGATCGTTAGTAAAAGAAAAAAAAAAAAAAAACAGTAACATGCAAACAATCGCACATCGTGATATTTTGAAGCGTGAAGTTTTCAAACAACCCGAACATTATATTATTACGAAACAGTGTAAAAAAAACAAATTGTAAAACGGAGAGAAAGGAAAACAAAAAGAATTCCACTCACAATATACATATATTTAATTAGAATCTTCGTTTGAATTTCTTTACATTTTTGTTGGTATTGCCTTTGAATTTTTTATTATTATTGTAAGGCCTCTTTTTGCCGGTGAGTCGTTCGTTTCTTCCGATTTCCCAGTCCAACTGCTTGACGCTCGCACCGTCGGCGTCGCTAAACGCGTTGCTGCCACCGTGTTTTTGCTTCGAACGTCCCTGTTCCTCGAGCATTTCGGCGAATTCCTCTGCCGATACGAATACGTTGCTATCGAAATCCTTCTTAGTCTTCTTTTTCGTGCCTATTGATTTATCCTTATTGAAGTTCGCTTTCTTAGCCTTCGAGGTTCCCGGCGTCTCGTCGTCGAAGTCCTCGTCGTCGTTGAAGTCTATATCGCTTAAATCTTCGTCATCGAGTCCGTCGAGGTCTATATCGCTCATGTCTTCGTCAAGTCCCTCGGGATCATCGAGTTCCTCGCCATCGTCATCGTACAATTCGTCGTCTTCTTCGTTCTCGTTATTTTCATCCGAATCATTATCTGATTCGTCACTTGCTTCGTCTTCCTCAGCCACACGACCTGATGGAGAGAAAATATTTAAAAAATTATGTTAAAGAGATCAAAGTACCCCTAATAATGCAAATAAAGGGATACGGGATCCGCAAATAGCAGCAGCAGTAATAATGATTGTGGGACTGGATTTTTTCTTTTTTCAATTTTGACGAAAGATTTTTCACCTTTTGTTTTCTTCGACGAACCGATGTCTGCAGCTATATCCAAATCGTCGAAGTCTTTTCCGCCACCCAATTCATCGAGCATATCGTTGAATTCTTCACTGTTTACGCTGCTATTGTCGTCGTCGCCGTCTTCGCTTTTAATGTAAGGATTTCTGTGCTCATTCTTCTTTCGCAGATAACGATAAAGAAACAGCTCGTCAACAGGAATACGATCCTCGTGTTCATTCACATATGCCTGACTGTCGACAGGGACGGATTTAACGCCGCGAGGAATGTATTTGGCACGCTGAGCCAAAGGATCGTTCGCTTTTACAACTCTCTTCTCGTCCAGCTTCTTAGGATTCTTGAATACGTAACGATCGAGAAATCTTATGAGATTTAAGTCTTCCAGTGGATCTCCGCTGTACTGTATCGCTTTTCCTACAATTACAATAGACACAATTGTTATTTTAGTGGTTAATATTATTTTTAATCAATCATCCATCTTTCGTTAAATTAGTTATTACAAAACATATTCGAAATAAATTTGCCGATATTTATACGATTCTTCCAACGCATCGAGAAAGTAAGCTGATGAGAACTTCACTATTCTATTTGATAATCTATTTGAATTCTTCTAAATTATCTCGACCAAAGCAGAGAAAACGTTCCTCTTTCGGATAGTGTTCAGGAAAATGAAATAATAACACTCCTTTCAAAATCCAGAAGAGAAAACAACCGTAAGTAACATAGTCTTCCAGGAAACGGGCTTTTACGAAATCTTATGTTTTTTCATATATATTTTTCATTAACAAAATTTAAAGCAAATAGAAACATCTGAAAAAATTCATACGCATTCAGAAAAATTAACAAATCATTTTACAAAACCGGTGGATGGTTTTACAGTCCTTTGGACAAGGGCACGCTGCGATATGATGAGATTATACTTTACAGTAATTATCCATTGAAATGAAAAATCTGCAAATTACCTTGAACTATAGTGCTCGCGAATAACGCAACACTCGGATGAAAATGCGTTGAGAGTGCTTCAAGCTCAGCGAGTGGTGTTTTCATTGCTCCGGCGCGAAGAGGATTCAAGCAGAAAGGATCGTAAAACGCCGCCTCATCTTCGATCTTCACGACGTCTTTAACATCGTTCTGATCTTCCGCCGGTTTTTCGATTGGCTCGATTCTCACATTGGACAGAACAATAAAATCTTCTTCCGGTTTCGCCTTCGTCTTGTTCTCTTCTTCATCGCTGTCGTCCGATGCGTCTTCCGATTTGTTAGATTCCAAAGTTTCGTTCAATTCCGGATCGTTTTCGCGTTTCACAGCGCTGTATCCGCTCGAAACGATTCTTTGCAGATCTTTGCGCGTCTGCAATACCTGCGATACGACGTAGAGCGTCGCGCAACTCATGCTCGCCGGAAAATAGGCGACGATTTGAAATATTCTCTTCATGAATGCGTAGAGACGCGTTATGCTCTTGTCGCTGCGTAAAACTCGATACAGCAAATTCAAAAACACGGCGCGTTTGTTCGCCACACCGATCTGTGGATCCAGAAGTTTTCTGTAGAACGCCGTGTAAAATCTATTCTCCTGTTCCGGTTCCTTCCCAACAACCTGCAAGTTAATTCGTATTAATAGGTACAAAAAATAAAATATCCTAAAATATAAAAAAAGATAAATCCCACAAAAATTTCGGTCATACTGAGGCAAAAAAAAATTGTAAATTCGAAACTCACTTGATGCAGCAAGCTGAGAGCGTTGAGTGATACATTGAAGGAACCAACGTGTACGACTTTGTAAACGGAGTCAATGTGCGTATTTAATTTCGTCGATTCTACATTTGCAAACGGATAAGCGCGATTAACGCCGGTCAAGATAGCGGCCATCATTCGACTGTCGGGTTCGCCGCGTTTGAGACACGCTTTGAAAAATGCGAAATACACGTCGATCAAGCAATTCGCAACCTCGACGTCCTCGCGACTGAGAACAAATTGCGTTAATAAACAAATAGCGTAATACTGCGCGCGCTGTGCGACGTTTTTTCGAAACAGCAGTTTCTCGATCTCGCGAAGTACAACGAGCTTCATATTCGGATGTTCGAGTAATAATTTGCTCATACAAAAAACGGCCTTAGAGGCGACTTTGCTCCGCGGATCGCCGATCTTGTTAACGAGAAATTCGAGTAATTTGTGTTCCTGTTCCGAATTCGCGACTAGCAAATCCGTCATCACGGAAACGGCTTTCTCGCGATTCGCGTCTACCGAATCCGATGCTACCGTCGATAACGCCGTTATGAAACGTTCGTATTGCTCGCGAAGCTGATCCTCGAAATACCAATGAGCCAACAATTTTTTTCTCTGAACTTCTTGTGTCGCTTTTGTCGCGTTTTTTTGTGTATCCAGAGAATCCAATTTGTCCAAATTTTGTTCCTCAAATTTCAAGCATTTGTACTCCGGATGCAGAAGATCCGAGACAAACAGATCTCGGAGAGATACCATCAGCATTCCATTCTGACTTTGTTTCGACGCCTTCACTTGCGATACCAGCGAAACCAATCGCGAGAGATTGTACTTTGGATTGTCTTGTATCAAAACGATACTAGCGGCTATCTTGTCGGATCCGGTACCCTTCGTCAATGCAGTCTTCAGCCACTCTAATTCCGAGTCCCGCGACTTTGATTGCTTCAGCTGAAATGCCGCTGTTTCGGCTTCCAGATGTTTCTTTGCGCTCGCTTTAAGATCCATCATTTCCACTTCCGTTTTCGAATGTTCGCAGGGCGCCGATTCTTTCGTGTATTCGTCGTACCATTTTTTTGCGGTTTGTTCGGCTTCCTCGCCGAAAATTTTGTCGTTCGGTTTCATCTGACGGAAAAATGTGCGATTTGAGGGGAGTTTTTAATGGAAATCGATAATATCGTTGTTATTGTCACGCGGAACGTAAAATCTTTGGGATGAAATTGTTTTCGTAATATTTTCGAAGTTCCGCGATGTTGTTGATTTTGTACTCACCGCGTGGTCGGAGAATTTTATAACCTCTTTTTCGAACGAACGGAAAACAATCGATGATTAGACTTTGCTTTAACCCAATTAAACGATACGATGTGACATTATCGAATTTTCCAATATTGGAATTGTAGACAATTATTCACATTTCCGATGACGACAGATTTTTGAGAGCAAGAAAATTATTTTTGTTTGATTTTATTTTTCGAAGGCGCGTGTGTGTGTCGGCGTGCGACTTGTTCGCCGCGTGATGACACGCGAGTTCCGTGTAGTGGGGGAAATATCGTGGCTTTTGACGGAGGAACGAAAAAAGATACATTTTTTTTTTTTTTTCGGAACGAAAGATTTATTAATTCACCAACGAGTTTCGTTTTTTTACTCATGAGACTTATGTACAAACAATCGATACATACGATGAATATAAAAATAAATGTTCGTTGCACAATGATCTGTAAACCAATTACTTTTTGTCGCTTCTTTCTTTATTCATTTAATAACTATTTGTTGTTTTTTTCCTATTGTTTAGTTTCAACATTTTTCTTCTTCTTTTTCGCTTTTATCGGCGACTCGACGGGTTCGTGATTCGATCGTTTATTCGTCGCGTTCGAGGATGTTGTTTCGCCGTCCGACGACACTCCGTTCTCCAGCGGCTCGTCTTCGGTATTGCCGTTTATGAATTTTGCACTACTAAAGTCAACGGATTCGAGGCCCTCGGACATTGCTTTCGCGCGCAATTCGCGTGCCTCTTTTTTCAACTTGTGTTTATCCTTCTGTTTACCCCGCGCTTTCTGCTTCTTCGCTTCTTTTCGTGATTGCTTATCGCTCGTCGCGGTTTCGTCGTCCTCCGATTTGTTTTCCGAGTCGGATACGCCGTTCTCGTGTTTCGATTCTGTTCCATTCGTCAGCGCTTTTTTCGCCGTTTCGTTCTTTTTCGTTGATCTGCAATTTTTATATATATATTAGTTAAAAGATTGACGATAATCAATCGCGGAGATTTCTCCGTTTTTGTGGAACATTTTTGTTTTATACTCACATATTCGTCGGCGCACCAATTTGCGAGGCTAATTTGTTGTAAGCGCTCTTTGCATCCCTTGCCAGGGACACGTTTGTCCTGTACTCGACTATTGCTTTAGCGATAGCTTTCCAATCCCAAGCTTTTGGCATATGTTGAGGATAAACAATGTGCAAAAGGCTCAAGAGAAGACAAACGAATTTTTGTCTGACTTCTTTGCCGATCTCTGTATCATCGTTCGTTTCCATTGTGCCATTCGAGTTCTGCGACGCTGAGCTCAATTCTTGCAACAAGTTGATGCTGTTGGCACATAATTTCTTTTCCATCTTCTGTCGAATTGAATTGTAAGTTTCGTCCTTCACGAGCCTATTATTGCGATAGAAAATCGTCAAGAACTCGAGCGCTTGACCACGTCGGAAGGAACGAATCGTGTCGTCAAAGGCGTAATCTACCTGTTGACGAGTAAAAAATACATGTAAAACAAAATATATCTTTTACATCGGCGAATTAAGGTGGCAACAATAAAAAATAGATCGCTAATCTTTTTTTTAACATCGAATGATAAAGAAAAATCGTTTCGGAGATATTTTTGTTATCGATGCCAATGTACCGATTCAAAAAGATCGTTCAAATGGATATTTTTTACGTTTTCTTACCAACAAAGGTGCCATTTGCCAGTTTCCATCCCATGCGAGTTTCAATGCGTTTTTAAATAAACTTGCCGGCAAAACGCAGTCTCGTTTCTTAAAGAATGCCGTCATATTTTCGCCGTATATCTGCACGAGCGTATCAGCCGGAAGGCCGGCCTGTTGAACGCATCTTACCAAGAAAGTTGCGCATTCAGCGAGTTTGTCGCCCATCTCTTGACAAATAGCCGTAGATCTTTCGCCCTTTTCCATCAGCAGCTTCAGAACGTCGGTCAACAATTGCGCGCCGACGCCCTCAGTATTCTTGAATTTTTTAACGCCCGATAATTTTTTCAAACACGAACGCACGCGACATTCTAGCGGTTTCTGGTGCGGATCTTTGATGCAATATTCCAATAGCGCGAACAAAGGTACGAGCATATCAAGTGCCAATGCCATCGACGGACCGGAGTCTATGTACGTTTCTAACAGATCCATTACGCGAACGCGGAAGTGCGTCAGAACCTGAGCTGATTTTTCCTGTTTCTTCGACGGCGACTGACGATTCTCGCGTAATATACGAAACGCCGCCGCCAGCGACTCGTCGAGACGTTTCCCCTGATCTTCGTCGATCTGATCGACATCGATATCCTCGTCGTCGGTTTGCACGCAAGCGTCGCCGAGCGCTTGACGAACGGCGAGTCTCAAACGATCGGTAACTGTCTCGTCTTCGGGCTCATCGTCGCTCGAGTCTTTGTCGAAATCGGATTCGCTTTCATCTTCCTCTTCGCTGCTACCGGCTTCCGATTTACTCTCTTCACCGTCTTCATCCGAATCGGAGTCTTCCTCGTCATTCGATGAGTCGTCTGCGTCCGCGTCGCCTTTGGAAACTAATGGGCTTTTGTCATTCTTTGGATCCAAAACCTGAAACATAACATTTGACGAGTTAATTCACCCAAAAGCTACTTATTTAAATCGCGATAACGAATTGGATATTACCGAAAGTATTTGATGAATCGAAGCAGCAGTGAGCACCGGACACATGTGAGGAAATACGAAACCAACGAGAGAACGCAGCAGATGACTATTTCTCGACAAGAGCGATAGCAAAAGATCAACGATTACTTCCATCCACTCAGGTTCTTCGCCGTTCTCATCGGCATTCTTCTTCGACTTTTTGGATTTTTTCATGCTTAATCTCGCTGAACAACTGTGAACCTCATTTATCGCCGATACCGCCATTTCCGGATCGTAGAACAATTGCAATCCCATATTGAGGTCCATTGTGTAGAATATCAAAACAACTTCTTTGTTTCTCGAATCGCCTTCAAGATTTGTGATAAAATTCATCATACTTTTCCACGCTTCGATCGCCGGCTCTGTTAAAGGTGTGCGGAGAGTACTCGTCTTGTTGACGAATAATTCATCGTTCAAGTGATGAATCATCTCGCTGAGTACCGTTCGCAAATCGCTTAATTTTGGGAGTTTGTGATCCAATGCTCGATAAAAACTCTCTTTGAATTGAGCTAAAAGATAATTGTATTTCGTGAAAAAAATGGTAGTAGACTCGGACAATGTATTATTGCACCATCGGATTATCGTCGTTTACTCACGAGCCAATTCCACGCCGACGTTCGGCGTCTCGCAAAGTCCGAGATTAAACAAAAATTTTAATTGATCCAATCGCCATTTGTGCTCCGTACTCACTGCAGGGTGTCCCAATAGTCTGTAATTATTATTATTTTTATTAATTATGTATATGCGAGAGACTATTATTATCATAGATTTTTCTCTTAAAGATTATATCTCACTCTACAGATTGTTACGGATCGTTAACATTCTAAAGATTGTAAAAAAGTTTTCCCATGAAAAAAAAAAAATAAATCGCAACATTCTCAACCACAATTAATAATAAAGTACTAAATATTATAATGGTTGTTCAGAAAACCATTTTATTGAAATTCTCGCGCATTTCCGCGGCTTCTGGTTTTGCAGTGTTTTCGTCGGGTAATTTTTTGTCATTCAACCATTGGTTGGATTAAAAACGTTTGGGACAATGGGACAACGCGGTAAGGTTGCAAGAACAGAAGACAAGGGGCTCGATAATTACCTCGTCAACATCTGAGCGGCATAAGTTCTCTCGGCGTTCGTCCAATGCTCGGTAGCACCATTCTTTTTTTCCTTCGGCTTCGAATTACTCGCCATATCGTGATACAGCTTCGAAAGTTTCTTAACGCCATCCGTGTCCATGTGAGACGTTAGCATTTGAACGATTTTGGTTCCCGTAATTTTTTCGATCATCAGATCACCCGGATAGAGAATCAATTTCTTCAACACGTTTACGTGTGTTTTCGCTTTGATATCCTTGTCGTTCATAACAGTAATGAGCTGAGCGAGTAGAGCTTTGAAAGCGATTGCTAATTCGTCGCGTTTGTGCTTCTTGCATGTTGTGAATCGTTTCAACATGTGTCGCAAGAAATTCGCCGATAGTAAAGAAGGTATCAGCGTTTTGTCTTTGATATTCGTCAAGATGTGTTTCAACAGCTCGAGACTCAGAAATTCAATACTTCGCGATGGTTTCACGAAACGTTCATCGATTCCGGACCAAAAATCGACGAGATGATCAGACGCGACTAACTTTTCGCAAAAAAGCTTGAAGACCGGATGACGGTAGCACGACACTCTCGGTATGTCCTGCGAGCAAAACAACACAAAAGTTACATATTCTATACGCGAGAGAATAATAATTTTTCGATAATTGCCATCCGTAGGGACGAAACTTACGGTCAATAGTTTCGATAGTTCGGCCATATGTTCGGCATCAATAATATCCTCCGTGCCGAGACACTCCTTCAGAAATTTAGCGTTTACCAGAGACGGGAATTTCTCACTCATTATCAACAAAACGTAAAATGTATCGAGCGTCTGGTCGGCCAAAGATTTGCCAATTTCCGTTTTTAACAACGGCCATATTCCCGCCTTCAGCGACTTTGCGTCCGTTTGCTCGAAAAAATCAATGATAAAGGAAGCTGTCACGAAAGACAGATGGCTTCTCTGTTTCCCGGCAGCGAACAAAACTCCAAAAACTTTGAGTTGCTCCTCTGCTGTAGAATTTCGGAGTAACTTGGATCTGATCAATGCTCCGCATAGCAAAATTCTGCCCATGAAAATATCTGCATTTTCCTGAAATAAATTGAAATAAAATTGAAAAATGACAATATATGAAAAAAAAAAAAAAACGCAGTAATGTTTTGAAGAGTTGTTGAATTTCTTACGCTTTTGGGATTGCTATTGACAGGGTGCAATTCGGCATTCATTATTTTAAATAACTCCTCCACATGGATGTCAGGATTATTTTTTAGATAAGCAGTCAAAGTAGTATAAAATCCTTTTCTGGACAGCGCCCTTGACGATCCGAGTCCACGTACCAAACGGGTGAGCGCGTAGCTCAATTCTTTACTCTCCTCATCTTCCTGCGATTTTTTGTTATTTACGTTTATCGAATGTCACGAATTATGTTTGAAGAAATAAACAAATTGCGTTATTGATGTCAATCGGAGTTAATGAGAGGTTAAGGTTCGGAACGGAAAAAAACACTTACGATTTTTTTTTGATACATGTGACGGAGCAACGATACACCGCCGGACAATCTTTCGTTCGGTTTGTCCTTTACAAGTTTCGAGAAACAATCAAGTATCGTTGAACCCATTTTTCTGTCTTTGTGCGGCTCTGGGCCACACGAGGCAGTCTCGGTCTCCATGTGCATCGCGTGTTGCGGCATGGCCTCCACTGGCCATCTTGATTCTCGCTGAGGACTACAGGGTGGCAATCACTTGGCCGAAAAGGGTTCTACTTTTATGACCAGCCTGATCCTAAAGAAATTCTCTAGCGCACTACGTGACCCGTAATGTTTACGTAAATCAGACAAACTATTTGCGCTTAAATACCATTTTCATACGTACTATTTCGATTCAAATGCACATTATAAACAACGAGTCAAATAATACAATGTTTTTGTATAATAATATTAAAAAGTAAGGAACATATAACCTCCATCGAAATCGCGGTTTTACGGTCGTAGGAGGTTCCCCCTTGCCTCTGGACAAGATCTAGCATCAGATTCGTATTCTACACGAAAAAATACGTGAAATATGATGTGGACAGAAGTTTCCTAGCGACTTTAGATTTTGACCAAAAAAAAGTGCTCAAAACGCCGAATTCGACCGGGAACACGGTTAAAATCGCGTTTAAAGTTTTGGATTCTTTCCCATCGGATCACGGCTTCTATAGACGCCTTGGCCATTCGCTGAACACTCTATTTTGTGTATTTTTTTCCGTACAACACGATAGACACCTCATTTAGATTGTATAACGCTCGGAAAACGAAGATTTTTCCGTTTTTCTGATCGGTAGTTTTTCACACCGTTAACCTCCATCGAAATCGCGGTTTTACGGTCGTAGGAGGTTCCCCCTTGCCGCTGGACAAAATCTAGCATCAGATTCGTATTCTTCACTCCTCCGATCTGAATCCTACAACAAGTAAAAAACCTTCGACCATCTCTGCTTTCGCTTCGACAAACTTGGGAACCTCCAAAAAATTCAAAAAGGTAGTTAATCATATATAGATTATGAAAATACAATCCAATTTTTATTTTTTTCAAGCAGAAAAAACAAATAATCAATATTCTACTTTTCAGGTGACTCAGCCCCCTGAAATGAAACAGCTACAAGTATATTAAAATAAGTATCTCCACTAATTTCGTATGTGTTTTCAGTCCCAGGATTGGCTTTTCAAGCATGTGGGCTGTGCCACGTCAAGTCCATGGATACAATCAGCCTTCCCTGTTGTCATTGGTTTGCCTGCTTTGGATGCACCGCGAACGTTCGATTATTTGCAGCAACAGAAAGAGCAGACATACGATGCTCGATTTGTGGGATAGTCGTTAAACAATTTCATCAAATAATCGTTGTTCAGCAATAAAATCTTAACTTGTCTATTTTCGTTTACGAAAAGACTGAATAAAAATATTATGTGTTAATTATCTTGACTCCTCACGTACGGGCGACGTACATTGTTTTCCGTCTCATCGTCCGAACGACGTACACCTACATCCAACCGCCGAGCAACGATAATGGGAAACAATAATATCTTGCATATTTTTTTCCCGAACCATACATATCTCGTGCGGTCTTGAATGTTACAAGTCTAACTACAGTAATGTTCAGAAAAAACATGTTAACGTTTGTTTATCCCAATTTTCTGATAGCTCAGACAACATTGCAAAATGCGTTCCCATACTGAAAATTCAAGCGCTTTGTTTGTCGAGCAACGTTTGACGAAAAATTATGAAAAAATCATATAGAAGTTTTAAAGCGTTATCGATCAAATGGCATGAAAATAATTCGATACCACGTCCAGTTAATTTCTTATAAATAAAAGAAAACATCGCCGCGACACATCACTGTACAACAATCAGATTCGGCTTAAAATTCATTAAAAAAATAAATGAATATAAAACTGAAAAAAAATTGTTCTCCAAAAACATAATTTAGAATATTCATTTATTACCCCATACGAAGTATGGAAAAAGAGAAAGTATTGTAATCGCGAGAAAAAATAACGACAAATTTATGGACTAATTAACACTAAATATTTCATTAAACCGATATACCTGAAAGATCCTTATGGGCAGGTCGCACCGCTTGATTGTCAAAAATTGGATGCTACGCGGCGTTATACCACGCAGCGGCATCTTGCAGCGCGTTTGCTTATCAATTCGGCAAATAGAAATCTGCATTACCGATCGCTCATATTTTGAACCGTCGGCCATTTATCTTACTGCTGGGTCGCGAACGTGAAAAATCACTTTACCACCGGGTTCTCAACTTCCGAAGAGATTGGAAGATTTTGATGGCCCGTAGTCGGGACAGAATACTACATAATGCGTATCGAACGTTGTTTCCACCAATTTCTTATATTATCGTCAAGATACATTATATTATAAACTGTTTTCATTGAAATGTCCATTCGTTTTCGAACGTTCCATGCGGAAATTGCAATTAAAATTGGATACCCTCTAAATTGAACTCAAACGTTTTCAGGGTCGGAGTGTAGGGGAGACTCCGGGTACAAATTCAATTTTGGACAATCTATTTGTTGTCCGGTCGTTTTGGTGAGACATCGCTTTGCCCGCATTACACTTACGTTACAAAAGATTAAAGGATTTTCGGAGCATCCATCCGGGACAAAGTTCGAAATAATCAGAATTCAACATATGTTTCTTACTTTTTTAATATTATTATACAAAAACATTGTATTATTTGACTCGTTGTTTATAATGTGCATTTGAATCGGAATAGTACGTATGAAAATGGTATTTAAGCCCAAATAGTTTGTCTGATTTACGTAAACATTACGGGTCACGTAGTGCGCTAGAGAATTTCTTTAGGATCAGGCTGGTCATAAAAGAAGAACCCTTTTCGGCCAAATGATTGTCACCCGGACTACACGAGTAGAATATGAACTATTTCAAATACGCGCTCAACTTAATATCAACAATTTTGTACGTTTTTATTAATATAACTTACACAGAAAAAAAACTCATTCGAAAAACTGCATTAAACAATATCCCGTGATAAACATTAACAATTTTTTACTTACGCCGTTTACATTTTCGTGATTTTATTGCTAAATCACATTTAAACGATTTATTTTTAATTCGGTTAAAATTAACAAGATCAACATCGCAAATAAACATCGGATTTACGCTCGATATTTTTCGATATTAAACCGTTATATCGTTATAAATTAAAACAAATTTGCCTATAAGAAATTGTTTATCGGTGAGAAAAAAAAAATCCTGAAGTGCATTGCATAAAATCATCGGATAATTGTGACATTGGCGGCCTTGGTGACTTATTTAGACGATTAGAGATCGCTCGAAGCTTTGTTAATCGAATAAAGAATTTTCCTTGGGCTAAACGTTGCGTGTCTGTATTTGTCTCCGTAAAAGAATTCTCCCCGTCGTGGTGCATACGTCTCGCGGGAAGCGGCGTTTTGCTTGTTGCACGGCCGGGCGGCGCTTGTTGTTCGTATGGTTTGTAAAATTGCCATCTTGATAGCGGTGGCTCTCCGGCCGCGACTCGCACGGTCCCGGCCAGTTTCGTGCATCCAACATGGCTGGTCGAAGTGGTTATGATGATCCGAGGCAAGTATCCCCTCGATATATCAATCGCGTAATGATATTGACGATTTTTTTGCAAACACAGTGACGTGATTCATTTTCTTCCCGTATCGACAACGATAGCATTGACTTTCGACGGTTACGGATTATTGTTCAACTTAATAGAGGTTAAATGAGTTCCGTTTTGAGTGCGGCGCAGGCACTTTGCGGAACATGGGTGCTCGATGAGAGAGCACGCGGCTTTATTTTTCACGAAATTCGACGTTTCTGCGTGGCTTTCTTACTCGTTCTTTTTCACCGCTCGTCGTTTCTCGAAGATTGTGACAAATCGCGTAAATTCGTACGTTCAGCTATCGCGGGATAACGTTTTATGCCGTTTGTGTGTCAAAAAATAAGATTATATCTCTGTTGATAAAATAGAATTGAAAACCGGTGCGGGAATTTCATTCAGCGTTATCATCCTCGTAAAATCGGCGCGTATTATTTGTTCAAAGTTTACTCGCGGTATTTCGACCTTCAAATTTTACACTTATAATTTTCAAAAAGTTCACTTATTGTGGAACATTCATGCGATCCAAAAAGTTTCTACGACGTCCCGACACACAAACAAAAGTGACTTCGAAACACAAATGCCCTGCGATACCTGACTATTTTCAATGTTTTTGTTACAGAGATTTTTCGGGAGGCAGTTTTGGTGGTTCTAGAAGCAGCAAACCGTTGCCCAATGAACCTCCGTATACCGCTTACGTTGGTAATCTACCCAATGGCGTAATTCAGAGAGATATCGATGAAATTTTTCAGAATCAGAAAGTGAAGAATGTCAGATTAGTGAAGGACCGTGAGACCGACAGGTAGGCGCAACAAATTTGAACGTTCCGGTGGACACAATTTTTTAAAATAAATTGATTTTAATTGGTTTTAATTTTGTATTGAATTAAATTGAATTCTATAAAATTTCAATTTCGATATTTATTGATTATCATTTTTTTTTTCAATTTCAGGTTTAAGGGCTTTTGCTATGTGGAATTTGAGGAATTATCGGACCTCGTTGCGGCGCTTGATCTGAACAACATTGTAGTCGTAGAGGGAAAACCTATTAAAGTTGATGTAGCAGAGGGGAAAAGGAACGACCGAGGAAGAGGATTCGACAGGGGGGGACGCGGCGGCGGACCTGGAGGCGGCGATCGCGGTTATGGTAGTTCTACCTATTCCAGTGAGTTTTGTCTTTGGCATACATTTGTCCGCCGATAATCCGCCGATACTCGCGTCTAATTTCGATAATGAAATTCGCATCACAAAATAATAATATCTACTAAACTCTTCGTGACTCACAACGAAATTCCTGCAATGCGATGCAATGCAATACGAAAAACAAGCGTATTAGTTGGTAAACGAATCGGAACGAACTATTAACAGCTAACTATTCTTAACTTTTTTTTTATTTCGCTAAAAGTTTTCAATGATATTTTCGCGATTATTAACGATCAATCTGTAAAGATACTTATTGAAACCGAGTATTGGCAAATTAACACGGAAAAAAAAAGTACTCTGTTGTACAACAACTTTGTGCATTGCCCATAATTGTTGTCACGTGCCGATCTCAATATCCTCGATGACAGTATTTGTTACTATCGAGTCAATAGAATAGATTTTTCATGTAATTTTCTCTTGCGTTTTTTAAATATCCGTGTAAAAAACAAAAAACAGGAGGCGGCGGCGGCGGTTATAATGATCGAGGACCACCCGGTGGTGGTGGAAGACAAGGCGGTGGGGGATACAACGATCGTCCGAGTAACCGTGGAAATTACGGTAATTTCGGCGACGAATCCGGCGGTGGTCGAGACTGGGGATCGCGCGGTGGAGGTGGTCCCAGATCTCACGGAGGATCGCGCCAAACTCGCGACGGACTCGGGGATCGCAAGAATTTCCAAGGAGAACCATTCCTCCAGGACCCACCGGCAGGTAAATAAACGCTGCAGGATAAACATCAATACCGTTGTTTTGCACATGTATCGCATAACACAATGTTTCTCTCGCAATGAATCGTTTTGCAGATACGACAGGACGAAAGCGGTTGGTCATGGAGAAGAGAACAGTCACCGCTCCGGTGAACGCGATCGCCGAATCGAGCAAAAAATCGGGTTCGATCTATGGTGGTGCAAAGCCACGAGAGGAGAAAGTCATGCCTGCGGATAAATAAAATTTGTGGTAAACGTTCATCATACAATAGTTCTTATTTCTCCGCAAAAAAAAAAGAAGAAAAAAAAAAACAAAAAAAAAGCAAAAAAAAAATTCTTAAACGGGAGAAATTTTCACGAAAGAAGCATCATTGGTTGAATCAACTTAAGGGTGGCAGCTTTTTGAAACAATAATCATCGGGTTCATAACTTGAATCCGTGAAAAACATCCGTGTAAAACCACACATACAAACCGTTAATAACAACATAGCAATTTCTTTCCATCCCAGTAGGGAGAGTCTTCCCTGAAGGAAAGTATCAAGAGAAAAGAAAATAATGAAAAAAAAAAGCAAATAATAAGTACAGAGAAAAACTAAAACAATAACACACGGGGACACGCAGTGTAGTACAAGTTTTGTCTTACTAATCATGTGCGTCGTACTTCGCTACAACATTTCGATAACCGCAATGTAAAACTTGTAATTTTTCTATTCCGATGATTTCCCTCTACCTCACCGCCGCCAATATATTATTGCATTATTGTTTTTTTTTTTTTTTTTTTTTTCATTTCGTTTTTTTTTGTTTGCAAGAATATTGTATACCAAATTTTTCATGTACCGCAAGAAATAACCGCCCCAAAGCCCCCCTTATTCTCCGACTCGTAAATTATGCAATTGCGTATACAATGAATGTTTGAATGTGATTGATTAATATTTGATGTAAAAAAAAAAACAAAAATGAGGGAAAAAAAACCAATTTCATTAAGATGCTACGGGCCACAGACATGTAAGTTTCGATTTTTCGAGTTTATTGTATCAATTTAATTACCGGGTTCAAGTCGGCTTATTATAATTATTGTGAGTTGATTATTATAACAAAAAAATGAGATACTTGTAATTCCGTGAAAAAAAAAACTGAAAAAAAATCGAGAATGAAAAATATGAGGAGTATAATACGTGTGAATCATTTTTTCAACATTGAGCGAATAACGATCGAATAGCGCGCCAATTATACATAATTAATACGAAGTAATGCCTTCTTAAAATTGCGTTACTAACAAAAACGTCTGTACAATTGAGTATCGTCGACGATAAACAATTGTATGAGACTAATAGGAGAATGAAAAGAAATAATAAAAAATGAAAGAATGATTAAAGGTAAAAAATAAATGCGAAAAAAATAAAATAAAGAAACGCAAAATACCGATGAGAACCATGTAAACCGATGCTTGTATATGAATATTATTTCATTAATAAAGTAGATGTTCGCTTCGAAAAAGAAAATCGACAAAAAAACAAAAACCGATTGTAATGAATTGTAAATGTTCGATAGCGACTACTCGTTAATTTCCGTTATCAATATTGCAGTGTCACTATCGATGTATTTTATAAGTCAATATAAAACAACAAATTTCATCGTGAGTAACATCGATCATTCTATTCACAGATTGTTTAGCGACCGATATCTGCTCGTATTATTATTAAAACGAGCAAAATTCGAGTAACGAACGGCGGCGCTTCGTCATCAATGATGCGAATGGGTTTTTTTTTTTTCTTCTATTTTCCGCGTTCGTGAGTGTAACACGTGCTAAAATATGGAATAACTTGTGACTCATGATTCATGACTCTGCTATCGAAACCTTCGGCGCTTTGTACAGCAGCTCTGCAAAACGCCAAATGTGAACGAACCGATTTATTTCGTTCAACCCGTACTGTCGGAAGGTCAGTGGCAACGATAATTCTCAATTCATCTTTATTACAGTTTCATCGTGCGTTGAATTGTCCGCATTGTAATCCAAGCTTCGTGGCCGATATAAGCCGATATGCCACGCCTCTTCGAAATTTCTCCCCCATCCCCTTCCGCTTGGTCGCGATACCACTTCCGTGCATAACGCGTACGATGCCAACACGAGTAGTATCGCCGAGACACGGCTCTTCGCTCGAAGTATTTCACGCATAGCCATTCGCTCATTGGATAAAAATTCTCCGTCGTCAAACCCAATAAGTTTGTCGAGTTCCAGAAGAAAGCGAGCCTCCCACTGCGGCCAAAAAAAAGTGTGTGCACCACGGCAAAAATAAATTGTCCCTCGTATTGCGGCTCGGCTATATCGTTATCGTCGCTGTCAGTACGGCGTCCGGTTGTCGAGCTCGCAGTTTAATTCAACATTCCACCGAAAATTTGTCAGAAAACAAAACAAAAATTGAAATAATAAATTCGCCATATTCGTCCGAAAGATACATCATCGTTCAGATATGTCGAGCGAAAGCGTTAAAACGGTAAGAAAAAAAAAAAAAAAACAATTATATCGCGAAAAGGTTAACTCGACACTTGGCACTTTGTTAATCAGCCCTTTGTCACGAGCTGCGCGAAACCCGTTTGCGCTCCGAACGCAAAGTACAAATGATCGTAAATTTTTTTTACCGTTTTTTTTTTCTTATCATTTAATTTGTAGTTCGCGAGTTTGGAGACACCCGGTTACGTGGGTTTTGCCAATTTGCCGAATCAGGTACATAGAAAATCGGTGAAAAAAGGATTCGAATTTACGCTGATGGTAGTCGGCGAATCGGGTCTCGGAAAATCTACACTGGTAAATAGCCTTTTTCTCACCGATTTGTATCCGGAGAGAATAATACCCGACGCAGTTGGTGAGTCGAATTTTTTTTGGAATTTCGTAAAAAAAAAAAAAAAATATTGATTTTATGTTTGAATGTTTTTTTCTACAGAAAAAACGAATCAGACTGTAAAACTGGATGCCTCTACCGTTGAGATAGAAGAACGCGGAGTTAAACTTCGATTGACCGTTGTAGATACTCCGGGTTACGGAGATGCTATTGATAATACCGATAGCTTCAGAGCAATAATTCAATACATTGACGATCAATTCGAAAGGTTTCTTCGCGATGAAAGCGGTTTGAACAGAAGAAATATCGTCGACAACAGAATACATTGTTGTTTCTACTTTATATCTCCCTTTGGACACGGGTGAGCATAAGAATATTTATTGTAATTTTCTGACCCCATTATCACGATTTTAAAATATTTATCGCGTTTCTCAAGTCGTTATTAACCGCTTTTTCTTTTTTCCTACGAACTTCTCTAACTACACAGATTAAAGCCTTTGGACATTGAATTTATGAAGCAATTGCACAACAAAGTAAACATTGTACCGGTTATCGCGAAAGCCGACGTTCTCACGAAGAAAGAAGTGTTGCGTTTGAAGAAACGCGTTATGGAAGAGATCGAGGGTAGCGGGATAAAGATCTATCCGTTGCCGGATTGCGACAGCGACGAGGACGAGGATTACAAGGAACAAGTGAGACAATTGAAGGAAGCCGTTCCCTTTGCCGTTTGCGGAGCGAATACTCTGCTTGAAGTAAAAGGACGCAAAGTTCGCGGCCGTTTGTATCCGTGGGGCGTCGTCGAGGTGGAAAATCCCGATCACTGCGACTTCATCAAGCTAAGAACTATGCTAATGTGAGCGACTTGTCTCATACAAAATTTAATGCATATAAATGATCTTGTCGATTGGAAGGAATTTTTTTTTATTTGATTTTCTTTTTTTCAGCACTCATATGCAAGATTTACAAGAGGTAACACAGGAGGTACATTACGAGAATTACCGCAGCGAAAGATTGGCGAAAGGTGCTCCAGTTCCTCCTCGTCGACAGATGTACGTAATCGGAATTTTATCCTCGATATCGTACACTTCGCGATATCATTCGTATCGTACGTTATCTCTGATGTTCGGTAATCTAATCCGCAGGGTTGTCGAGGCCAAGGAATCGGTTCCACTGTCGGAAAAAGATCGGATTCTGCAAGAAAAAGACGCCGAACTACGACGCATGCAGGCGCAAATCGCCGCAATGCAAGCGCAGATGCAGCAGCAACATCCTTAACCGATACGCGTGCCGACGACTTACGGAAAATCACGGTGAAGCGAAGAAAACTTATTTTTCTTTTCCAGGTGCCAAAAAAAGAAACGAGAAAAAGAAACACAAATCATTTCAACTTATACTACTGTTTAGTATTCGAGGAAGAAGTGGCCGTAACGGTTTTTCTTTTAGGCTGCTTGCCGTGAATGTCAATTCGCGAATAAGAATCAACGACATGTCTGCCACTAGTATCAAACCCGATATGTACTTACGGATACGTAAATTCGTGATATATTTTATACGATAACAGTATTTTTTAACGAAAGAAATGAGGAAAACATAAAGCGCAGACTCACGAAAAAAAAAAACATTAATACGAACGCGAAACTCAAATTTTAGCAATTTCTCGCACGAGATAGAAACGTATATGACTGAAAAAACTATATTGAAAATGAATCGGGAGCTGTGCGACACTATTGCCGTTCATATTCGTAATATTAACCGTCGAAGTGCCTTGCATCGAATTTCTTATTTTTTTTTTTTTTTTTTTTGCAATTCACAGCTCCCGAACGTTTACATCGAGTTGCCCGAACGAAACTCGGTATTCTTGAAACAAGCGCGTACCGTGTACGTAGAATTTAATGCTTGTATCGGATTTTCATTAACAGTCACTTTATATCCGAGCGTCAAAGCATTCCGAATCTTCCATTCGTATATTTTTATTTCTCTCTATATATTATAAACCAATATGATACAATTGGTTGGAAGTAAATAAGACGGTTTTTAAGCGATAAAAACGAAATTCGTTCTCGCAGAAAGTCGTCATTTTGAAGAATCTCATGCAAACGCAAAGTCTGTCTATTGTGCAATTGTCTTCTCTTTACTTAAAAAAAAACAAAACCAAATAAGCAGCACAACAAAGTGTAATTGCACCGTTCTTCCGACGAAAGTTCCCAAAAAAGTTTCATTGACAAATTAATTACTCTTCTATATCTTCCAAATTCTGAAGCTTCCGATATCAAAATAAAGGCCACTTACGCAATCAATGATTTAGCATAAGATCTGCAGATGATCGCGGATGATTGGCAGTTTACTTGACAAAAAATTAAAAAGAAATAAACTCTATTTTTTAATTATCACTGTGATAGGCAATGGTATAGAAAAACTGAAAAGACGACTATTTTTTTGTTTTTTTTTCTTTCTCGAATGAATGGGCCCCGAAACATCCGTGATGTGATTGCAATCATTTCAGTGTTTAAACGTTGTTCAAGATACTGAGGAAATTTACTTTAAGGACTTTTTTACTTACGCTACTTTTCTATGAATATTTTTTTTTTCCTTTAATTTTTTTACATATTGTAATACGCTGTCTCGAATAACATTTTGATATATCACGTATTGTAGATAAAATAATGAAAAAAATTGTTGAGCCGGTGTACGATTGTGCGGATGATTAGATAGATTTTCGATGATGATTCGTGTTTAAATAAGTATTAACTTCGCGATTCGCCACTAAGCAATATATTGTACCCAATTCCTTAATTTTTTTTTTAATATCAAACAAAAAGAAAGTTTCACATTTGCGAACTTTCGTGACGAATTTACGTCGTTCGATCTTTCGTTTTCTTTTTTTTTCTTCCTTTTTATACAATTCTTTTGTACAACTATAATTACATAATATAACAGCTATATATGAACCACTGCTCTCATTTGTGCATATAATAGTCTATCGCCGTGGAAAATGCCGCGAACCCTGCCGCACCTAAGACACCCGCCTTTACTCCGCCTAAAAAAAAAAAAAGTTTAAAATTGTAAATCAATTCTTGAATGTAACTTTGCGTTTTTCGTACCTCTCAGTCCTATCAAACCACCGGTCAAACCACCGGCGTATGTACCATTCTTCCAGTCAGTTTTTCCTCTGTACTGAAAAAATCAAATATTTTATAAGACAACAAAAAACACACTTCGCTGACAAAAGGTTGAGAAATAAATTCTATTCTACCGATTCAATGCTGCATTCGATGGCCGAGAAGACACATCCTATTACCGCAAAATTCTTTGCGTAAGAAACGGTTGTCATCTTCATTTCTCTGAAGACCTCTTTCGCCGTCTGTTGTTTCTCAACGGCTGCGACATTGGGATTCACGCTGGAAGAAAATAAGCCTATCGCTGCTCCGAGACCAAAGCCTAAAATGATAAAAATACGAATTAGAAGCGCATTTTGGAAAAAAAATGAAATTTAAAAAAAAAATTGAAAAAATAATCAATATTTTAGTTTTAAATGTGATACAAATTTTTTTAATTAGAGCAAAATTTACCCAAAACACAGGCCATAATGCTCTTGAATGCGCAGCTTTCCACTGCAGATTCAATCATCTTTTCGTCGTTTGTTTTTATCCTTGCAGGCGTAAGCATCGTTGGTATAATAACGTTTTCTCTGTATCGCTGCTGCGATCCCACTAAATACACTGCCATTCTGTCCCATTCTGCGTCGGACATGAAAATTCTTTTTTCACTCGGCGGAACCGGGGGTTTCGGGAGTTTTGGAGGCTCAAAGGACATCATCTTTTTTCCCGGATGATATGTCAAATTCGTCAAACGCAGAAAAACATTCGTGACTACGATTAGGCTGTTCGTAGTCACGAGGATAAATGTTTCTTGAATGAAAAAGTGAATAACACTGTTAAAAAAAACACTGCACCGCGACTTTTTTATTCGAAGGGCATGACGAATAGTTCGAGATTATTGAATGATTTATTTATTTGTTTTAATGAACGTGTTTAAATTTTGAACAGATGCAACTCTCAGGTTGCACTGGTGTATTCATAACCTCTGAATTCGCCGGACCGGATCGGCAGTGGGAACTGTCGAATGAGATCGACAATCACATTAACTTGCAGGGTAAACAAAGTCGACGATAATATTTTTTGTACCAACAATTTTTCGGAAGTCTCGTTACATAGTAAATAAAACTTGAATGTGAACTGGAAGGTTCATAGATCTTCGACAATATATAATATACAATGAATGCTAGATAGACATTGGTTCAGTTGGACATTTCTTTCTGCGAGTTTTTTGCTTCTCTACATCGTGAACACGTGGATTCGTTCTCTCTACGCGATTATAAAAAGAAACTCCAATATATCAAAATTTCCCTGACGCTGGGCCATCAATTTCTAAACTACAAACGTGCAAATAAACTTTATTACCTTCGGATATCGTCGTCAACTTTCCGCAAATAAAATTTTTTTTTTTATTTTCATGACAGTAAGTTATTGTAATCGGATACTGAAAATGAAAGTTACTTCACAAATATATTGTGAATATTGTCAACGGTTTCATATTTCTTTAGTTAGTGAATATTTCTTTATACGATGAAATATTCTATATAATTAGAAAAAATCGTTTGTTGTTTTTGTTGCAGCAAAAATTCGAATCAGTATTATGTTATTTATTTCGAGTTCATTGTTCCTCGTATTTTTCATAATATTAAACCTCTATTCTTCCAAGTTGTTTTTATAATCAGAAAAAAATTGTTCGGTCGAATTTGTTTTTATCCTCGATATGGCTAAGAAAAATTTTGTAACATTGCGTTTTCGACACTTAATTTCGCAATAATAATCGCAAGAGGTGTCCTTCGTAAGTACGCATTCGTGTTGGTTATCCCCGGGCCGCAAAGTGTAGTTAATCGTGCGCAAGAGAGACTGTGACGGAGCGAGGAAGGGATATAGCAATCGGATTGTAGGTCATTCGACATCATCTCGGCATAGTGGGGCTACCCTTCTGCCTTGTGGCGGCCACGAAGTAACTGGACATGCAGACGGTACACCAGTCTCTTTCCCCTGCAGTCTCGAACCAGGTGATAGTCGACGCGCGGCTCGTGTCACGCGCGTACACAACACAAAAAACCTTTCTACGACCGTCAAACGGACTATTCTTTTTTTGGCTTTAGTATCCAGTAAATGAGAAACTCGCGAAACTGTAACTCGTAAACAATATAACGTTACTGAAAGTCGAAGAAAAAAGAAAACAAACATAACAAAGTTCGACGATAGGTGAATGTGCAGTGATAGTTTTTTCGTCCGTAATGTAAGTGCGCTAAACTGATTCGGTAAACGTGATAGAAATGACAAAATTTCTCTGTCAATTGATTCGTCAAACGAAAGCTTTGTAGTGTGAGAAGATAATATATTTATACATGTGCACCTGTTAGGACGATGGGAGTTATAATCAGCTGCTAACCGGCGTGTTAATGCGCGTGTTGTCAACGTCATGTCGACCAGCTCGTTGTTTTACAAGGACAAGTATGCCGTAAGTAATGATTCTTTTTATTATAAACTTTATAAGTGTACAATCTTTAATTTTCTCCTCGGTGTATAACGAGGTTCGGCCGCACTGAAGATTAAGAAGTATTTTGGATTGCGCTGCTCCCTCGATAGATTTATTCTTTACGATCGAAAGTTCAGACTTCGTATATCTCGTCGAGTAGATTAGACGGTATAGAGTGTATCTTATACAGTATAGTGTAGACTTCGGCACCTGACACTTTCACGGATGTTTAACTATTCGTCAGTAAAAACCAGATAGCTCCCCAACGACTCCAAGGAGTTGCGTCGTTCTTCGAGTTCGGAGCGTCTATCGTAATTTTCTTTATGAGAAAACTATAAATGCTCCATTCACCAATGATTGGTAATGCGCCCGAAGATTGCACAAGAAAAGATTTTAATGACTAATATTCTTCGATGTACATTCCGCGTACTGGGCGTAACAATTTCTTCGTCGTAAACAGAAATAACAATGTTTTAGCGTAATAATCAAGGCGTCTGTATCGACTGTAATTTATAAGAAACAACTTGAAAACAAAAGGAATTTTCGCGATTTCCTATCCAAGTCATTGTCCAAACAAAATTTTCTAATTTAACAATAAACAGGTTAAATAGTCTTATTCGTAGAAAAATACCGAAATACGTTCATTCTTTCCGGTTAAGCGAGTATTTACAGTTTCGTTGTCTTATTATTCCTACGACGAACATAAAGACTACATTTTTTTTTTCAAAGTGAAGTTGTTATTCGTCGATTGGAACATCACTTAAAAAAAATGTATGTAGCAGTCATGAGATCATCGCGGTGATATAATTGCGTGTCTATTTATTATTCTCGTACAATATGCGTTGTTCCGTACTACTCGAGGTTGTAATGTCGCGCCTTGTTCGTGTAATACGAAAAAAAAAAGTTAATCACAGCTTCGATGGCCCAAAATAAACTTAGACTGATAAGTTATCGGGTCGGTGTCCCGCAAAGGCGTTCAAAGTCTAACATACATCTCTTTCGAGGGTTATTTCCCAACGCGCGTGAAATCTCGACTCGCGCCAAATCGGTCAATGTTTGCACGAATAAGAGGTCGGTTAATGTTTCAGCCATTGCCGGAAGTGTAAATGATAAAAGCACGAGGTGTTATATTACTACCGGAAGATAAAGAGCGATCGATGCGATACGATATGTACATAATGAATATCTCTGTATATGTATAAAAAGATTTTGCCGCCGACGCCGCCGCCGTGTACAAGAATTGAGCTCTGAGTCCTCCAGTGTTTGGCTGTAGTAGAGAGTTTGGAGGGCCTTAAGCGGATCCCGAGGGATAGGGGGGGATCTCGGCCTGAAATAGTCCCCTTTAGGGCACCCCCCAGGACGGGTCCCCTGTAGAGAGACTTAGAATATTTTCCCCTCCCCTTGAGCTGCCCCTCCGCCCAAATATATATCTATCAGCTATATCAGCAATCTTAACTCCGTGGGGAGCGAAAATCAATTCTAAGTTCCTATGGCGACCTTTGCTACGGCGACCGTTGCTGTGGCAACCGTTGTTATGGCAATCGTTTCTATGGCAATTGTTGCTGTGGTGACCGTTGCTATGGCAATTGTTGCTATGGTGACCATTGCCCCGCCCCCTTTCCCCCTCGTCCCGCACGACCCGTGATTCTTGTACACGGCGACGGTGCCGACAGCGGCGAAATCTTTTTATATATGTAGAGAGACATAGATGTACAAAATCCACTTCACTTTCTAAAGCGGATGACCGATTGATGTCGTTGATTCGTACGCGTGTATATCCCAATTTTAAACGATCCATATCTTTTCTTTTCACTCGAATCGTCTCGAAAGCGAAAATGAAATTTTCATGAGATATCTCTTCTTTTCGAATATCGAATAATCATTCTCAATTAACATATTATAAGCGAGATTAAACGCTTGCTGTATAATTTCGCAATATAAATCGCGATCGGGATCGGCAGTAGCGGCAGCGAAAGAAGGCCTCGCCGCCCGACGTGGTTTGGCGGTGTGCGAGAGAACGGGAGAAACGAGTCGAGTGATTCATTTTTATTTTTTCGTGGAATCCTGGATAGGCTCACTTGTGATTGGCACGCGATGATGCAGCTGTACCAGCAGCGCAATGCTGTGGTGCTACATGCTTAATACACTGTTACACCTTCAATTATATTATTGTTATATATTTCGATAGTTCTGCTCGATCACGCAATAGATGGTGAGCCGTAAGTTGATTTAATCATACGACGTTTGCAAATATAGAAGATGATTAACAATGTATTTTGTTGTGTACAGACGCAATTTTTTTTGCGCTTTTGATTCACACGACAACGACGAACGAGTCTGAACTGAGCGCGTATTACATTCTCATCATCGGTCATCAAGTGTGTCGTCTCTCTATCTCTATTGAACTATCATAATCATCATCATCGACGTTGTTGAGTCACAGTGGACACGAATAGCTCGTATGTAACGACGACAAATGCAACGTAAATAATTTTTACAATAGGGATTTCTCCTTATCGCAAAAACCAATCAGTTATCTGGTCAAAAATCATACAGGTGTAGTATTGTTGTTCTCTGCGCCAATCATTTTCGTATAACAGGTCACGTGATACGATTTACAGAAAAAACAGGAAGGAGTGGGGCAAAAGGGAGGATTGTTTGTGAAAAAACTGAATCGCATATAAATGGCGATATGTTACAAGGTTGTTTATTATAAGTTCGCGAAGAGCTCGTTCGGGAACTCGTCAGCTAAAGATTGACGCAACTCCGCAACAATTAGCCAATCCAGTAGCCTCGAGTGTTTCATCTTGTTTTTCTTTTTTTTTTCTTTTATATTATATACGTGGGTGTGCGTAATGAAGTGTAGGCGTGCAATTATAGCGATAATTTCGTTCAATAATTGTGGTTGTCTGCCACGAAGTTACAACTTTCGGAACGCTCTGCTCGATGACTCGGACGAGGACGTTGACACTACTTTACGAACGGTAGGCCGGACACAACTTTTTTTCGTGCACCACTTTTTTCTTCGAATGTGTTTGTAATCAGTACATAATCAGGCGCATCTTAAAGATAATTGATTATATGAAAAATAGCACGTCCTAGCGTATTTAACACGCATGCGCGCATGCGTAGCGCATATTAGCGTAATTTTGAATGTATCAAAACTCATTCATTTTTGGAGCGAAGGAGCATAAATAACGTGCTTTTTTCGAATATACATTTCTTGTTAGATATTTTCTAATTGGATTTATTTTAAAAGTTCAATGAGAAGTGAAGACAGAGTTTAGAATGGATTTTTTTTTTCCATATTTTTAATTCATAAAATTTCTCTTACCGTGTTAATTTTTTTTTCTTATTTATACGTTAAAAGATAAGAGATTTGCCGTCCTCCTTTACATCTTGCAAAAAGCAAAACTCCGATAAACTTTTCCTTTAAGAGGTGAAACATGGTGTTTATCCATGCGTACCAACATAGTTGCTACTCCGACTTCGACAATTATCATCGTGTGTAACACAGTCAGTACGCAGCTAACGACGCTTCAAAGTAAACATCGGGATTAATATCTACCATTTCCTTTCTTGCAATTTTTTCTCTCTGCTGATCCATCGCGCTTGTGCGCTGTTTGTATTATTACTATATCAAAGCCGCGTAACTTATACACGCGGATACTGTGGGTGCGTGTTGTGTTTGTTGCACCATTGCTTAGAGATCGAGATCACAACCGCTCGCTAGCCGCTTTGCAGCTACGGAGGTACTTGTGGTTTTTCATAAGACCCGTTATACGTGTTTACTCCCACTCTTTTACTCAAATCGATGTTGTGTACCCCACGTTCATGAATTTTCAGATCTCAGGTATACCCTGCACTTCATAATTCCTAGATAAACAAAATAAATATAAGAAGCCTTACAATGACATCACTTCTGATTCTCATAGGCTCTACCCGGTTACTCAATACTTCGACGACGGAAAAAGATCATAAAATACATTTGCTATGCTTACAACCAAATTATATCTTTCAATAGTCCGTACTATCGGAATCTACGTAAGGTAAAGGATCCTGTTACTGACACTGTCCCAGATCTTGACCCCGGTACCTCTAGCATAGTCGGCTTCCCCCACCATTCAATATGCAGCCAATGGGTAGCGCGCGTTCAGGGTGTCATCATCTGGGACACTCGGCTCTCCTTGTTTATCCTTAGAATGTTGCACTCGTAAAGTGAGAGGGTTGTCTAGAAGTGTCACTAACTGGGTCTTTTACCTTAAGACATTGGGCTGTGTATATTATTTTTACGTTAGAAACCACATAGTTCGAATGGAAGACGTGCGGGACATCCTATATATCTAGTAGATTCGATAGACGAATGGAATAATGCTATTGAACATGAAAATTCGTTCAGGCAATTTTTCGCTTATTAGCCGACAACACCGTCTACGAAATTGGTCGGATCGACATGACGAATTGAAGTAATTATTAACAAATACACGCACTTATTATGTGTCAGTATATGTAGCGATCCCAATTGGTCTATACGATGTAATTACAGACCGTTGGTACGTGACGAGACGTCTCGTCACGTATGAGTCGCTGGCTTTGTGAACGCCGTATATAGGTATAGCATAGCGTAGCGGTTCCTTGACGGCATATCAAGGATCGTTGATGTACCCTGCAGGCCGCAATAACTCTCACGATAGTTGGGTTAGAGAGCGTGTCAGTTTAGCTACCGCTTCCTCGTTGCCGGGATTGAAATTTGAATATTTTCTTCTCTTCGAAAATTTCTGAAATCTCGTTCGTTACGAATCCGCGACAGCGACATGCAAAAAGTAACATCAAACCGTGAATTTGCTTTCCATAAAAATGCACTTTTTTGGCCTTTACAACAAAAAACTTCTTTTGATTTCGATCAATGAATTATACATAAAATTCTATATAAATATTTCTCGTAGAAATAAAACCATTTTCGTTGCGTCGAATAATCGACAAGAAAAAAAATCACTGCAATCCCAGTGATCCACAATGTATTATTGTTGAACTGTCAGTTAATGCCGATTAATCGTCGTTTAAAAATGTTCGTTAATCAATAATATCCTCCCTGCTTGCTGAGTTACGATTTGTCTATATATACAAACGCGAACGGGCCTTATAACTTTCAATTAGATTCTCATTAAACTGCAATTTTCTGGTACTAGCAAAAAAATGTTTTCTCTATTTCGATAAATTCAACATCAATCTTACGATTTTTAGTTTAGATTTTATGTGTAAAAATAAAATGCATTGTTTTCCTCGATCATTGTCAAGGAAAAAAAAGAGCTATGATGCTCAGTTACCTGTAATGAGTTATTGTTAAACTATCGATTAATCGTCGGTTAAAAACGATCGTTGATTAATTATAGGGGTGTTCACGAAACCGTGGATATACACGAACGTGTTCGTGTTGGCGATGATTCTTGTACGCATATGCACCATCATCGTCGTAACCATGCCCCGGGATCGCTGAAAGTTCAACCGGCTCTTACGCGTCCCGCTCCACTCGGCTGACGGTCTCCGGCATTTTATTTGATTATATAATTATTGGATAAGATTATAAAGCGGCCGGAGTGAGAGAGACCGGGCCATTATCCGCGTAACGTCGTTGTACTACTGCTGACTTCAGCTAAGGCTCCTCCGGCGATCGAGATATAACGTTTGCAATATATAGTGTACAGTATCGGACGCCTCGCCTAAGCGCCCATTGCCGCACCAGCAGCCCCGACGGGGGTGAAAGTCTTATGTCAGAGACATGCATCTTATTATGCTGGACAAGCGAGCGGCCCACGCAACGAGACGAGCCGCCGCCGCCGTCGCTGTTGCGATCTTAAGCTCCAAAGACCTCTCTCAATTGCTTCTGCAGCTCCCACGGAAAGTTATTTCCTTCTCCACAAATACATCGAAGAACCCTCTCTCTTGGTCGTTCGTTTCGCACACCACAGTGATGAATGGCGATCCACCGGATGGTCTTGGTATACGGAGAATAGATAGTTCGCAGCAGTTGTACATACATGGACCAACCTATAGATCGAGGTTCTTGACTCTATCGTATGAAAAACAGTACAGCTAGGTGATGCACAACAGACCGATATCTGGTGCGTTTACGCTGTAAAGTATTCAATACAGCGTACGCAGTTTTGAGATATTGCGGTGTATATTTATATATCTGTATTCTTAGTGTACGTACAGATAAATCACATTGAGGAATAAACGCATGATATGGTCTCAATATTCAAGCGTATAAACGATAGGTTCGACTGTACTTGCTGCAGCATCATTATTGATATTGATTCGATACCTTTCACATAGGTATGGAACAGCTATATGTAATGATAAACATAGGTCTGCAACTAACGGTTATTCACACGGTGGAGAGTGAATGGTTTATGGCTTATCTTGGCAGAACGCATCTGGCAATAAATATTTTGGTTTTTTTTCCTTTTTCCTTCCCTTTTTTGCAAGTTGCAATGTATGTAGTAGGTGATGGATGCTAATGAATCTATTTGTTTGCCGGTTATGCTTTCGCATATTGGCGGAAAAAAAGGATCGATAATTGTGGCGTTTGTAGCATGCGATAGCTGGTTAGAGGAAAAACAAAGGAGGAAATAAATATTTTAAATCTGAATCCTTGCAAACAGAAATGTCTCAATAAATGTATGTACAAAAAAAAACGACATGGGGTTTGTTAGCAGTATAAACTTTGGGAGAAATTCATCGCTTCCATATAGCTTGTAGATATTTGTTTTATATGTATCATTTTAACTATTGAATACGCGTATAAAGATGAGCATTTTTGGTACACCTTCGACAAACAGTTGCAACATTTTCCTCATTATGACAACATAGTTCTCCATCGACCAGTGTGACAGTCGACTGGTCTTCTTGAGTTGTAGCAGTTACACTGTGTCTACAGGTCTAAAATGGTTATCGACATCTGTGGTCGAAAAATTATTCTACCACGTATCCATAGAGAAGAGCGTGGCGCTTTAAAAATGTCTTGTTCATAGATGGATTCTATTATAGTGTTATAAGCGGCAAAGTGTTTTCTCAAATGTGCATACACACTTAACGCACAGGCGTAGGAGTATGGAAAAATATCGAATGGGCGATGTTGACGACTGTAATGTTTCGTTGAAGAATGTCTCTTCGTGTTTCGTCATCGCAACTTCGCTCGCGTAGATATACGTGAGCACCGACGTTCCCGCGGCCACGCGTTATTAATGCTAATTCACGAAAAGTCTATTCAAAGCGAAAGAGTTCTTCACACTCTCATTCATCACTCAAACGTAATTTCGTTACTTTTGCCTCTCGAAGACCACCAATCTTTTACGCTTTATTATTTTTTTTTACATCACACGGAACCACTCTCGAAATTCTTTTGCGTGCTGCATAATTTTGTTTAACACGCGAGCTTTTCCTGCAGGAATAATCCGGAATGCTTAGAAAGGTTAAATCTTAGGCCGACATTCTGGGGTATGGACGTACCCCACATAATTTTAAGTTACTTTTTTTTTCCCCGAATGTTTTTGCTAATTTGACATTAATAAAATAAAGTTCAAAGTTCAAATGGTCTTCTTGAATCAGAATATTGAGAGATTGCTACGTCTCATGTCTAAGCCTTTTAAAGGGTTTTACAGAATATTCGTCGCTTTTGTTGCTTAAATTAATGAATAAAGATTCTGGAAAAGGCATGATGAATTCTTGCATGCAGGACCAACTCGACCGGTAAGAGATAAATCCACGTAATTTGTTTCATTTTAATACACGAATGTTGTATGATTTTAGTACGGCAATTTTGAAAATTTTGTGGGCCACCGAACCAGCTTTACTGGTTTTCATTCTATTCCCAGTAAGTCTGAAGTCTTTTATGCAACAGGGGCAGTTTTTAGTTTCTAGTCGAAATATTCGAGTCACTTCAAATTCCCGTCCTCATGGTCGCCCTGCTCTCTATTGCTATTTAAATATTTTGCAATAAACTTGAAGGAGTAGGAGTAGAAAAAGAAAAAATCTCAAGATATCGTCTATGATACGTAATAAAAGTCGGGGAGCAATCGATTGTTGGCGATCTGTGAATAAGTTAATCGTGCAAAGACATAAATATATATTCTATGTATAGAATAAACGAAAAAGTCGTTACCTCGGGACTGAAGGGTTGATCGTCCGCCGATTTACGGTCGGGTTCGAGCACCGTTGGGAAGCTAAAAGGCGTGCCAGAGGTTTCCTACAGTAATACATTGTAAAAGTGTATTATAGTTGGTATCTACATGGTTTAGCTTTGCAGATATAGTATACGTAGAAATATATATCCACGAGCTCGGGAAGTAGCGTTACTGCTCGCCCCCCTTGGTAAAGGTCGCGGGACGAACACGCTTCGAAGTGCATTATCGCGCTATTCGCTAAGTAATCTCGGTAAAGGCCCGATGGTAACGTAACCGCAGCAAGAGCGTAACGCGATTTTCTTCGCTTTCAAGAAAAATTACACCAAGGCCGTTATTACCGAAAAAATCAGAACAATTATCGCCTTATCCACAATACTACGAAGGTGTTCAAATACCAACACAGTGCGTACACGAAATTAAATCGGATATTTTCATTACCGGAAGTCTTTCACGATATTAACGAGTTCTCTTAGATTTCCTGGAGAATTTTACGAAATTACATTGGTAATTGCATATCCGGCTTATTAAAATAATGAATAATGTAATCACCGCTCAAGTTACCGGCATATAACAATTCGTAATTTGCATAATTTTTTTATTCGGAACGTCTGGAAATATCTCGATTGTCTCGGTCATTAAAAATTCGTGTTTTTGTTGAGCCGTAAAAAAAACTTAAACTGTTGAGTTTAATCAATGGAATCTATAACATACTTATTCAACTTATTTGAATTATGAGTGACTGGATTTCAAATCGTCAATAAAGTTTTACGAAAAAGTATGCAGTGTACACAAATGCACAATGTATAAGATACGGTTTGATACAGACACTTTCGCTGATATTTTCTGACACCGGTTAGACTGTATGCAAACGCTGACTCGTCTCATATGCCCCGTACGTGACTCTGAGTTTCATCGATGCGTGGAAGAACACTGTTCATTTTGTGCCCGATGTACGTACATACATACATACCACGGTGAAATTCTCCGAGCCGTAGCTCGAGAGCTCGGAGGACGAACATACGTCGGTGCCGTGTGGCATAGTTGGTTGCGAAAGAACACGGTTCCGGTGGTAGTTGAGCTATTTCCGGTCGGTCGTCGTCATACTGGCAACGGTTCTCTATGTTGTCCTCACGTGCGGTGCGAGTACCGCTATGAAATAATGTGATAAAGTACCGACGGCTCTATTTTAATAACAATAAAAAGAAAGTCTAAAATAAAATTTCGCGTCTAATAATGCTTAGTTGTTAATGTTGTTTTGTGTTTAGACTTTCTGAAATAGTGGTCGGTTTGTGCACGACAACGTTTTGTACATACAATATGTTAGGAGCAAGTTACAGTTTTAACGATCATCTTATACGCCATTATTATATCGCAACTTACAGTCAATTAAAGACGACATGCCGTTAGCAACAAAAATGCACAGCTGGCTGCCATGGCATCGGAGACTCTCCCTCAAGAGAAGCTGTAAAAACTCTTCCGAGTCCTTATAACAAGCCTTACACGACCGATTGCATTCCCATTTCTGAGCTTCCCGTTTACATGCTACAGTGTTGCTCGCTATGCTTCCGGACTGATTTTCATCTAAAATTGGATATTGCGGAGTACGACGAGTATTCGCAGTTTTAAATGCTCATCTATCGTTGCTATTGTTGTCATTTTATTATTACAGTATCCTTATTTTATAGCACTTTAAATCTTTGAAGCCTTATTTCACATTCAAAATATAAATTCATTTTTTGCAGTTCAATTAAAGACTATTTGTTTATATCATTAGCAGATAAACGATTAAACTTGTCATATATAATTGAGCCGTCAAAAAATAGATTGTTTTTCGTATGGTTACATTTTGATTCCCCTTCAAAAGTTTCGTTACGCAATCGAACAGCAATACAGGTCGCATGTATGCCCCGAAGCCCTGCAATACAGTCTACATAGCTGTATATGTAATTAAAACCGGAAATTTATACGAGCGATTGCCGTGCGTCGTTGAAGCACGTGGGTGGCATTGCAGACTTGGGTGCTACTGACCGCTTGACTGGATCAAATGAAAATTGTATGATAGTAAACTGGCGCGTACGGAAATCAAATGTTACAACCCGATCTTATCGAACGGAACACTTTTCCAATGTAGTTCAACGTGGATTATTCTTTCGTCTGTTTCGAACGGGATTGCGGTATGTAGCAGTCTAGAAGGAGAAATGATAATCTTTGCATACTTTGGTGAAGATAATATATTCGTAAGTATATCGTACTGCAACAGAGATCACGAATAATATGTGGTACTTGCAACGTTGCACGATGAACATTAAAGAACACACGTGCGAGCCTTATAAGAATTATTTAAACTTCAACGTTGGCAATTATATATTTACGAAGCCTTCTCGCTTGCTGGCACACCCATTCATTTTAGTCATCAGCTGAGAGCGGCTTTCTTTTTCAAACTCTCGAAGTACTAAAGTTTCGTAAGCCCTGAACTGCGTACTGTAATGTAACTATATATATATGTATACATATCTCGAATATGGCTTGCATACACATATGAATACGAAGGGTAAGCGCTAAAAGCATTGAACCACATTTTCAATTGCACGGTGCGCTGCTCGGAATTTCACCAACACGAGAGAAATAAGAGAGAGAGAGAGAGACCTGTTATTTTCTTTTCTTTTGACGCTCACGTGTACCTACGTCGAATGATAAACCTTCGAGCATTGAAGAAATTAACGGGACTTTTTTTTTGAGGCATACATCCACACCCACGAGGATAGAATAACATTAAGACTCCCAGTGGTAAAATGTATTATTCAAGAATTGCATTTTGTATTGCTTGTATCCAACGATTTTTTTGAAATTGTTCAATTAAATAACCATTATTTAGCGATACTAGTCATGACCGGCAAAAATCCACATACGGGCATCTTTAGACAAGCCCCTTGGCACAGAGGCCTTAATAGCCTTCTTTCAAATCTCAACCAATCATAGCACGTATAAAGTGATAACAATAGTTTTGATATAAAATCTTGCAATTCGATGTATTTCGAGATAAAACGTTACACACCAACTATTCAAGATCGCGGCTACGACGATTTTGCGTGTAAACTAATTGAACCATCAAAAGATCTGGTGCCAACAACGTCTGTTTTTGCGCAGTAATGGAAGTTTGTACTATAGAGCTGCTAGCATGTGATAATCGTTTGCTAGCATATGTGAATGTCCTCTGCAAGTGTAAATTATAATGTACAGTGTCAACAGTAGAACCAACCGGACTCGAACAGACTGAAACGATAGTATTTCATTACACACTGTTCGTTCTTCGCAATTTTTTTTCATGGTTTCACGAGCCGGATATGCGCCATATGTTCAAAATCCGCTAGGATGGCGAGCAATGAGAGTAGGTTACGGAGAGAGGAAAAAAGCGTAGAATTTTGTGACAGTCAGTGTTCAAGATGTGTAAGAATGGCGGCGTAAGACATATTTTGCTGGAACGATAATTCTGCGCGAGCGCCGGACATCTATCAGTAGGTTAACAGCGTAACGAGCTCCGTATCGGTGTACGGCTCCTGAGTCCATACTGTATAATAAAATTGAGAACCATAATAATGGGTTTTAAGCCGAAAAAAAGTAGGTTTACGAGAGCAAAACTTGTCTATCATTAACTGAACAGCGCAAGTTACTTCCGAAGACTAGAGAAAACGTGCGTCATTTCAGGCATTACTAAGAATATTCTGAAAAAAAAAACCAATTCTTTAGATAACAACAGTCCCCGAGAAAAATATATACTTCATTAAAGTAGTTGATGCAATTAGAAATGTCTCGGATTGTGGCTGAAATAAAAAATATTTGTATAACACGTACATGGAAAGTGGTGTTTTTCATGGCTGTTTTTCGGGACAGAAGTGGCAAATTACATGGCCGTATTGAAAAGATGCACATGCGTAATCCATAGTTGATTGACATTTGTCCCTTGGGACAAAAATTTGTTCACTTTCGTCTCCAGGGTGTGTCAAGACATGTAAAAAGAAAGTCAAAAGTCAATTATGAATACGGAAAATAACGAAGAATTCGGAGTGCCGTCTGAAATACAGCAAATCGCCGCGAATGTCATTCATGAGTCACTGCCAGAAGAGTCGAGAGAACGATACAACGCTGCATATGCGAGATTTTCCGAATGTCAACTGTCGCGTCACATTAAAACTATATCGGAGCCAGTGATGCTGAAGTTTTCAAGACTTCTCAGAGCTGGCAAGCTTCAACGTTGTGGACTCATTACTCGATGGTAAAAAGTACACTACGTATGAATCAAAACATCGATATCGGCAAATACAATCTCCTCGTAACGTATCTCAAATGTAAATCGGACGGATTTCAGAACAAAAAATCGAAGACGTTATCGTCACAAAAGGTCGAGCGATTTCTGAAAGCTGCTCCTGATGTGTAATATTTAGCAACAACGGTAGGTAACATAAAATCGATAAATGCACGCAAAATATCAACGAAAATAACGAAAAAATATAAATAAATGTATAGAAAAATGAGTAAATAATTATATAGAAAAATATGTAATAAAATATATTGGACTGTATGTACAAAAGTATATACAATTACATAATTGGAAATAATATGTATTGCAGGCGGCGTTGGTTTTTGATGTATGCGGGGTATGCCGAGGATGCGGACTCATGGATGTCGCAACGACTGACGTCAACGAACACGCCGGAATTTTCTTCGTCGAAATACCTGTCACAAAAAATGACAAACGTCGCTCTTTCACGATTGAAGTTTGCTTTGATATTGTAAAAAAAGGCATCGCCCTGCAACCGCTTTTTTTAAATTAAGAAGTAGATACGAGCCGCTTTTTTAAAATTAATTACTAGCACGGAACATTTTTAAAACAGTAAATATTTTTTAATTATGATTTAAGCTTGATGGGGTAATATGAAATGAATAAAAAAGAATTATACACGTCATTATTATTACGGGTATTTAGGGTTGGACGATGCAGACCCGTCTATTGGATATAGTTTTTGAAGCAACCCTTCTTGCCGACTCTGGTGCAAATATAACCATGATAAAAAGGCATGGGGTTGGCGATCGGATGCGGTAGCCGAAGGTTACATCAACGACTCGGTCGGAAACACTATCCCCCCCCCCCCGTGATGCGGTTACGTTACTTGTATAGGCTCGGACGCTTTGCGCCCTCGCGTAGACTTTCATTGTTGCTCGGCCGCTTCGCGCCCTCGCCGTATGATGACAGCAATAGTGCCTCGCATGCACTTGTTACAAAAATTATCGTGTATGACTCGGGACGAAAGTTGACCGTTACGACTCGTGTGATTGCCGCAATGCTAACTTTTGTCCCTTGTGACACAGTATTAAAAAAAGTTCGATCACTAGTCGATAGCGATGATTACCCTGTGTAGTGATAGCGTTATTACCCTGTAGGAACGCTGATCTCTGTCGTATGTATCGACTGTGTATTACCAGGTCCTTCGCAATTCCTCCGCACCCGTTCTCGAAAAAGGCCTGATCTCAAATGAAATGTATTTTCCTCTCGACCCTTTCCACTAGATGAAAATTATTAATATTATTAATAATTATTAATTAAAATGCTTTCAAAGGTTTAGATTAATATATTATGAATAATTGAATATTTATTTGTAGTTTGGGTCCGAACTATTTTTCAGCTAACAATACATTTCTGAAAATTCATTATTTTTCATATGTTTAAAGCACAAAATGGTATTCGTCATTGGTGTAAATCTGTGTTAATTATTGAAGAAACCCTTCTATTCTGCTACATATGCAACGAGCTTCCTCTCTTCTCGTCAATTTATTTTCTACATCTTTTTGTCTGCCTGTCTGTTCGCTGTTTAACGTTTCATTGACCTGTTCTCGCATTATAAGGCTTCCCGCGTTCTCGTAGCCTTTTTCCATCGCATAGTAAGCGCACAAAGTAGTACTAGACAGTAGAAACGGTTGCGACAAGAAATGAAACCGTAAAGATTCGTTCAGTGCTCCCAGAGTCTCTCCCAGGGTTGCATAAAACGCTATTCCGTTTCAGTGTTAAGCGGACAATCCCAATTATCTCAATTAGCCGTAGGGTCGTTGGACGACGCGCCGTATTTTCGCTATAACGCGTTGTACACGATGCATGCTGCCGAAGGTACCCGATTTCGACCACCAGTACTTTCAACGCTATTCTTTCGAAAAAAAAAAGTGTATTTCTACATAGTTACCTTATAGATAATTGACAGATACATGCACGCTTGTATATACAAAGGAACTGTGCCAATGGGTCACAAAATCGCACACAGCTCTCCCATGTGGGAAGATAATTTATAAATACATTAAAACTATGTAACGCGCGAGCGTAAAGCCGGAGTGGAATTATCGTCGAAAGGTTAAAATCGTCTAGGTAATCAAAGTAGGCATTATTTAATTCCGAACGGGCGATCAAGATAAGGGTCGCGTCGATTCTAATTAGTAAATAGCCACTGGCCAATTAGTATGAATCTTAAATATAAATGATCGTTTTATTATTTGTCGAGTCGATTTCGTAACAAACAATAAGGACATGTAGTTTCGAGCCACGGATATCCCGAAGGTAGGAGATATTTAACACCACGATAAGTATGATTCTTAAATGTACTAAATTTGTCGGATATATATTCGCGAGCTCGCGAATGTATAAAGTGGTATTCTTATGGTTAAACGTTTAGACCAAGATTGGAATACAAATTGCATAGATTCAACTCACGCGCGAGATCGGTAACACAGCGTCAGTACGGAGGGATAATAGAGTGGGAGAATCCGCACGGCGATCTCCTGCGGCGCGAAAATTGTCGGGATTAAAGTTTTTAGCTCTCCGTTGAATGATTTATAACGCTCGCGGGTTATACGTATACACGTGGTATATATCTTCCGCGGCTCGATTTACGAGGAGACCCTCTGCGTTTCTTGCGCACCGCGATCTAGAGAATTGCACGGTACATAAGCGGTATCGTAAGTATACGGTTTGAGAGCTTCGAATGAACAATGTTCCGTTTCTATACCGTTCGTTGTGGTTTACTATGAACAATGATATGCCTTCATTGCCCTTCTTGTACTCGCGAATCGTTGTAGCCTATCCGATATTTGTGTCTTAGCTACATAAATTTACGAAAACGAGGAAAACGTGCATCACGGAGATCCTATGTTTTGCGAACGGTATGCACAATCAATCATCTCGTGTTGTTCTCGAGTAATCATTCAAATCAACAATTTGTCGAATGGTTGTATGATTGGTCGAGTCGTTGTATGATTGAGAAACATTACGGTGAAATTTTGCATAATAAAGTAACTTTGAACTATTGTTCAATAAGCGTCGTCCATTGTGAAAAACATTTCACATTTTCTAAAACATTCCCAGAAGGCTTTACTTTAGAAGCTCTTCGGAAATCAGACTGCCGACATTATCTTGTAAAAAAATGAGTATGAACTAGAAGTTTGCTACGCCTTCTATCGATATGTGAAGATAATGTTGATTGTAGTATATAATACATGTATATACGACATGTACATAGATCAAGTGGAATGCAGTAGGTGAGTGTGCTCTTTCGAAATTTTGTCTGACAAACTGTCTGCTCGGAATGGATTTGAGTGAGAAAAATATCCGAGTATTCGTTTCCAGAAATGTATACATTATAATAATCATTGGAACGGTTACAAGAACAGAAAATCGGCAGACGTAGAACTATACGCTAAAGTCATTAAGCGATCGATGAATGCGGAATGAATCATTTCGAAATATGAATGTTTGCGCTTTTTTTAGCAACATCGAAGTTTATTGAAGCTGCTCTAGTAAATATTCTAAAAAGAGAATTATTTATCTTGCTTATTTTTTTCATGGAACTGAGTCTAACATGTGTTTCGATTCACACGCGATGTAGGTTGGATCTCACAATTTACTGGTGTTTTAACATTAAGCTTTCTCGTTGATAGCAAGCGTAGAAATTTTAACGAAGGTCGCACTATGGTGTTTGTAGTACTAATTGGTGTTCGTACCAGTTACCTTGTTTTATAAATACCGACCAACATCATTTTTCCACGCTACTCGTCATTAACATTAAGTCATGTTTCTGTTGAGAGTAAACTAGAGGCCCAAAAGCTTTAAAATGTAATATTTACCAATGTACATTTTATATTCCTAAAACGTGAAATTATTTCTACGATCAGATTATTTTTTATCAAGAAACGAGAATGAAATTATCTAAAAGATATCACTTTTATTAATTGTTTTGGGTATTTGTTTTGACGTGTCTCATGATTGAAAAATTGCACAATATTGTTTATGAGGGCATTTATTTCATCAGCTAAAACAAGCTATTAGTGGATGATTTCAACGACCGTTAAATATTTCATAAACAATGTATCAAAGTACACTTCAAAATTCGTGTCATAAGGGAGATGTTGCAACAAGTTTTATTATTTCTTGATGTACGATAACAATTATCGAGCAATTTTTTATGTAATCGTTTATATAAATTATAATGAAATGTTTCCTCTTTTACAAAAATTGACAGTTCACACCTAAAAGTGCACTAAAATTTTCTCTTTTATCTGAAAAATGTTCGTCAGTAATAATATACATTCCGGATTCGGTTAAAGTATCTGCGGTAAGAATTTTCCGTGCGTGCCAATGCCTCGCTTCCATATGCTGATGTCGGACCACGTGCGCTCGGTCCGAACCGCGACTAAATATAATCATCGAGAGGAGAAAAACATGCACGAAGGCCCCCCGCTTAGATCCAAGCTGACTAGCGCTATACACTGTTACTATAAAACACGGCCCGCGCGGTGTGCAAGGAAGACTGCCAGATGAGGGAATAGAGATGGAAATTCCTCGGCAAGAAGCAGTTTGCGGCCAGTACGGCTTTTGAATTCGAGTACTTTGCGTCATCGTCTTGATCTCGCTGTCGCGTGCCAGTGTAATTTTTCTCAACTGCAGTTGTCGCGTGGCTATACAGTGAAGGAAAAGCACTCGCTGTTTGGTTTGCATCGCGATCGTGACTGTTCAAAACTAGATTCTCTCAGTTTCTTGTTGTATGTGAGATAGTAATATATTTATAAAGAATAACTGCGCAGCATTTGTATTCGTAAGCACGTCGAACGCAGCCAGCTGACGCGTAACACATCAAAGATGACAATAAAATTCATTTTTCGCGGTGGGACCGCAAGGAAACGTGGTTAAAAATTATGAACGCGAGTTTGCTCGAAGCTTCACACGGAAGAAATGCGCTAAAACTACTCCTTATCGGGTTTATTGCCTTCAACATATTGTCTCAAGGAACTTTATATATTTTTTAACCGCATTGAGGACTTTGAACTATTCGCTTACCGTCCAAGCAATTGGTGACGCTCGCTGCGCAGTCGAGAATGCGGAGTCTTCGCGTACGAATGTGTAACTTGTGACGTTTGTCAGTTTCGATTTTGATAACGCACATTTTAAGGGCGCGTGTGTCTCGTGTAACAATCGTGTGTGAATGGAAATGCAGGATAAAGGAAATGGTAGTGGAATGTAGGAAGAAATTGCAACAAAGTAACGTCGAAGAACCCGGCGTCCTCGGTTAGCGACGCGTCTGTACAGATCTTAGATGTTTGATCCACGCGTGCGCATCGAAAGTGCGCATGAACTCACGTGAGATCAAGATCGATTGTCGTAGATAAAGCAAGGTCGCGCTCAGCTGTTTCTGATCGTTCATTCCTGAGGCTACTGTTACATTCGTAAAAAAAAAAAACAAAATGACAAAGTAGATCAGAACAACGTAACAACTTAGTTTCAAGGATTTATGAAACTCTATAGTCGAAAGAGCTACACTATTGAAATTACAATAAATAAATTTGGATAGACGTATGATTAAGTCGGAAAATTGATGGGAATATGCGAAGAAAAAAGTGAATTATTTTACAACTGTCGAAATGGCTCGTAATCGAATGATCGTTCATATCATCGGGGTGTGGAACAACCCCACGCCTATTATTTATTCATTTATGTATTCATTGCTATTTACGTTACCCTTTATTTGTCTTGTTGATCCCCCTCCCCCCAATTTCCATACATTCCGTGCCGATGTCAATACCGAGGGATCCTGCATTTGTGGCTGTGGGCGATTTACGGTCTATTATAGAACTTTGTGTACACTCTAACAAGTGACCAATTACTCTCGAATTTTTTTACTTCTCGTCCTCATTAAACAATTGTTTTTAATATTACGACAAACTGAGAAGAAAAAGTTGAAAATTCCATTATCGTAGCTTTCAGTTAACCAAAGTACGATGCTTGAACGAAAAATGTATGTATATATAAAAGACTGTCTGCATACAGTTGCCAGCAATACTTCACAAAACGTTCATTGCAATTGGTACTGATTGTTCACAAGCTTCGTATACATTGATCACAAACAGCTTATATTTTCGGAGTTTTTGATTCAGCAATAATTCTCGATAGCAAACCTTGCATACAAATACCTCGAATATTCTAGTATACTGGAAAATCGGTTTGAAGTAACGTGCTAAAGAAACTCATGGGACTGACGAAAATGCCAGAATCTCAGAGCCAAGTCTTTTCACCTCCCTGTGCATATACAGAAGTGAAGATCGAGCGGGAAAGGGGGATAGTGATCGATACTGTCCGTCGACCCCACCTGAGTGATCTATACTTAAGTCTCGAAGCTACTGCAACTCTGTTGCTATATATTCCTCTTTGATCATTCACTATATACCATGTATATAGCATATCTCTTGTCCTCTCGACTTCTGTACAACCTGCTGTAGCATCAACAACAATTTTCCCATAGACTCTGTACATTTGCTCCCGGTTGTATAACTCGGATGCTTGTATATTGCATAAATGTACTTGTGACTCGGCTGTACACGAAGCAATATCTACGTTACGAAGAATATACTTATGTATGTGTATGTGTATGAGTGTACTAGTCGTGTACGTACGTGTACGCAACTCAATAGGGATATAATCGTTTGACGCAGTTGTGTAATGTGCGCGCGACTTCCACACTCGAGTTCCATCATCAGTGCGGATTCAGTCGAGCACCGCGGGAGTCGCGTCGATTTGTTCACGGGTTCTCGGCCATCGTTTTACGATACGTTGTCGCGCAGTAAAACTCGCCGTGGAGAAGTCAACGGGTCTCGTGATTTAAGTCGAGATTTTAATTTGAATCTATTCTTCTAAATGGTCAGCTCAAAAACGTTTTTTATATTAAACGGCGGATTCTCAAATTTTATTTCCTATTGTATGAAACGATGCGTTACAATTTTTGGTAGTGTGTTATCGACATTTTAAGGTACAATTCTCATCGACGATCATTCGGGATATCATTCTTGACATTAAAATCGTTTTATGCAATTAAGTCACTGGGCTTCCGGTGTATAGACCCGCTTGGGTACCGGCGCGGAGTGTCGTATACGACGAGTGCTCGAACGTGAGGGTTGTGTCGCTCTGGAACGGTAATGGAAGCGAGACTGACCGGTCGAATTGACCACCGGGGTCACGAACGGGAAATTACACTGGGAGATCTGTAATCATCTCGGTGCGATGTGTGTGTGTGTACGTGCAATTTAATGATCCAAAGAAGTTGATTGATTCAGAGAGATTTACCGATACATCGAATCGGCAAAGACGACCATAGTAGGGCATTGCATTAACAGTTATGTAGATACTTAAAAAAAAACTCATATCTTATTTTTGCGTGCCGCCTGAACGCTTGATGAGCCCGAAAAACAATTTTTATACTCATTTTAATTAGTCGTCTTTACAGAAAAAAATTATTCATACCTTTTTCTGTAAATAATAAAATGGAATCTCGCTTTATCTATTATTAATGAGTGGCGAGAGCAGCAACCGTTTAAAGAATATACAAACTTTGCAAATAACTCGTTAATTACTTGCAATTGATGACATTTTTTAGCCTATTGTTGAGCGCGTTCAGCTGATCGTTGAATGATTTGTTAAACTGGGGCAGGGCAATTGCGAAGTGTGAAAGAATCGCGCGCGCGAGCGAATCGACGGTTTGCGTAACACGCGCGACGCGGTTCGCGTGAGGCGCATTCTAGAGACGGTACTGTACGTTTTCATTATGGGGCGCGCACACATATGCGCGGACAATTTGCAAAGAGCAACACTCGCTTGTTAAGTTGAACGTTAAACAGAGCCACAGCCAAGGAGGAACAGAGTCATCGGATCGCAGCTCGTTTACCATGTCGTTCTATCTTGCACCTGCAAACATACGAAAATAACGCTAAGGCGTGTTATTTTTTGTTTTTTTAAATTTGACAATAGTCATACAAATGCCAAAAAAATACAAAAATTCATCAAGTTTTTTTTCTTTTTTAATGATAAAATAATTCTGTTGACGCTCGATTTTTGTCACAATGTAAATATTTTCTGTACTTTAAACATTGAAACCGGAAATCATTTTAGACTCAAATTTGCTTTCTCAATGGGATACGCTAATTTTTTAATAAAAATAAAAATTCAAGTGAGTGTTTTTTTTTTGTGCGATCCCAACAAACCTCGAAACAAGATGTAAACAAAGCCGTAGGCGTGAGAGGCATTGTTTCTGCCGCGTATGCTCCAGTTACTGGAATCGGTTTCGTCTGATTTGACGCTGTGATTGGTGCCATCTCATCACGATAACTCTTTCGATTTCCATCTTCGAACCGAAAACCATATATTCCACTTTCCAACAACGTCAAACGATGTTTTGAAAACAAGAATTTGCGCAATGTACTCAAAGATCTTGTCCTCCCTGTTCCGTTCTCTCTTTTTAATTTTTCATTCTATATCAACTCGATTACAGACTTTATCCCCTAGCCGCTATCCGGCTGAATGAATATCGGTGTCAGTATATTCTCAAAGCAGAGCAATTCGTTTATATGAAGCCCCTCTTGTTGTAACGATTGATCGTAAAATTTTTGAAGAAGCGTTCGTCTGCGTTCGTTTGTCTGTTCACATTTATTCGTTTGTTCGGTTATCCGCTGGCTGCGCGTTTGTGTGTTTGTGTGTTCGCGCCGTAGACTTGCCATTGGACTCAGCCAATTGGTCGGCTCAGTTGGCTTGATACTGTTCTCGGTTACGTCTGTGCCAAGCCTTCGTGAACGCGACGCGTTCTCTGCCACTGTGTCCAGCGGCTATCGCATTAAGTATTATCGTGCCGCTGGGACGAGAGCTCGGCGTGTTATAGTTCTCTCATATGCCGCGGCCGTATCGCGCGTACCCGCACCTGTTAGAATGCCCCTTACGAGTCATGGGTCCAAAATGTAGTTGAAAATGTAGTCATCCGTTATTACTTTCGTATATTTTAGTGTATGAAATAATAGCTCGAAGTGTCGAACAAGAAAAAACACTATACTGTGAACAATTTATTTTCTTCGACAACACAGCAATTTTTGACGATGCCACGTGTTAACCTCGGGTGCGCGTAAAGTAATTCGCAATTTACAATAATAGATTCATTAATAATTGTTGCTATTATCGCAAACAGAAACGGGAGGATGCAAAAGACATTTATTACTAAACTCGAATTACCCGACAAGCAGAATCTATTGCCAACAGACGATGGATCGGTGCTTAGAAAGAACAAAAAAAGATAACTGTGTGACGTAAGGGACAAACCGATAAACGACGAAGTTATATATTATTCGTCATCTATTTAAACAAGAGGAATTCATTCTCGCCGATTGGTGTACATCAGACACTGACATATATAAATATATAACTTCTCGACGTCTCTATAGTGCTTATCGCTCCGGTAAACACATTGCACCGGAGTCAAGAAAAGGTGTTAGCGCGGAAGAAGAAACAGGCCGAATGAGAGTCTCGTCGGGCTCCGGGTACATCGAATGTGCGCGTCATAATTTTTTAACGGCAAATAAAAGATAAATACTAGTTTTTAAAATATTTTGAACGATCTTCTATTCAGAGAACTCAAAATCCAGTGATACAATTCGATAAATAACGTGTTACGTACGGATTCTGGAAATCGAGAAAGGTTACGAGTTAAATAAAGAAAAAAATTGTTGTACATATCGCAGCTCGCTGATATTTCTACTAGTATAAGTGACGCGTGGTGTCAACCGGGCCCATGAGAGATTACAACATACATGCCTGTCGCTGAAGCATGTTTCCCGTTGGGCAAACTCGCGCGTGAGTTTTCAGCGGGAAAAACACGTTTTGTGTTCGTGTCGAATGCAATCGCGAGCGTGGCAGTCTTCGTCGTCGTTCACAGAGCGATGGACGAGAGAAACACGATCGTAGTTTGTGCACCGCCGGTAGTTACTGTTTGGGTCCCGATGGAACAGTTTTCCACTCGGTGCAACGGGATCTCGCGGATGGATTTCCAACCGCAGTAAGAAACAGACACGCGAATGGTTTGCATCGAGCGATAGATGTGGAATTCGCAAAAGCCTATCCATTAACGTGGTCGTCGGTGTTTCGAAGACCTTTGCATAAACAAAATTGTGAAAGACAATCTCAAATCGGTAGAGTAAAGGTGGAGAAAACGGGATAATTGAGGTTAGGTCGGGCCGAGGATGAACGAGGTCAAGCAGGCGTGGACCTCGCTTCTGTCATCGAGAACATTGATGACGAGCGGTACAACCGCTACCGCTAACTCAACCGGCAACAATACGAATGCCAACAACTCCAACGATTCCAATGCGACTTGGTATGATTCGCCGAAACCCGTAATAATTCACAACAGAACATTTCACGAAGAATCTATGGAATTGCCAAAAATTCCAAGGCTTGAAAGAAAAGGTTCTAGTGGCAAGAATTCGCCAGTTGAAGAATCAAAAGAAGAGATCGGTAATCATAGAATTAACAAAGATTCGGGAATCGAGACGATAGCCTCGCTGCGTCGAACGTTTCTCGATGAGTCTAGAAAATCCAACGACGGGATGTGCGACAAGAAATATGATGAAGCAACGAGAAAAACGAACGAAACGACCCTAGAATCGCAGAGCATCATTATCGACGCGAACAAGTTGATTACCTCGTGTCCGAAGAGCACGGGCCAGCCGACGGATTCACGTCATCGCAGTATGACCGACGAAGTATTGTACCAAAATAACGTCGAGGCTGCCTTAAACAGTTTCAGCAAAATCTGCGCCAATGAATTGAACATCAGTGGTGATTCGATGAGTTCATTGAAAAATTCGAGGGAAACAAATGAGAAGCTTGACGGAGAAGACGTGGAAGACGACATTGATAGGGACACAAAAACTTCGGACAATGGGAGACACATTCGAAGAAGGCACAGAAGAACAAGTGCAACGAGTAGCGGAAGCAGGCGCCACAGTTCGAGCGTCGAATTAACGGCGCTGACTTCCATTGAAACCGGCGATGACGGAATGCCAAAGATAAGTTTCAGCTTTCTTCGTAATGAAGAAAATTCGAAAATAATTATTCACAATATTCCAATAGACGGTTGCGGCGATCGTGAGGAAACGACCTTGGAGTTTTCAGGAATGCCTGTTCGGGAACAATTGTACGATTTTCCAAAAAACATACGCGTGAAACATATAATCGAAAGCAACGACGAGAGAAATCCGAAAGATTCTGCGGGCGACGAAGAAGAGCCAAAAATCGAGCTACCGAAGCTACCGGAGAGAAGACTGGGAGATGGAAGTGTTGGTTCCAATCTCACAACAGGGCTGTGGGAAGATCAACATTACGATTTTCCGAAGACTCTGAACACGCTCGAAACTTTGCCTATTGATGATAAAATTGGCACGAGAGTACCAAGGAATTCTTTGTCCTCTGATACTTGCGAGGAACAATTTTACGAATCACCGATTTATCCACGAGACTCGTTGTCCTTGACCGTGAACGATAGTACCGCGACTTCACCGCCGGAAGCTGAACGCGACATTGAACAACAGTCGAAACTCGAGGTGAGCGAAACGGCGGTGCGAGATATGCGCAAACGGTCTTATCGATCTTTGAGAATGGGACGAAGTATCGAAATTTCAAAAAAATTGGAAGTCGACAAGTCCGGCTCTGTTCAAGCCTATTACTCGGATCCTGAGTGTCCCGAAGCTGCAAAAGTAGAAAACATTGTACACCGACGAAAGGATCACAAGCACAATCGTCGATTTGGCAAAGCGTGGGGTCGAATGAGAAGTTGGTTGCGGGAGGAAAAATCACGTTTCGGCGAGGTCGTCAACCGACATGCGAAAATGCAGGCTGTTGGAGCTCTCAAGGGTATAAAATCTGATGACGGCTCGTCGTTGGGTAGTCGTAGCGGTTCTTATGATTTAATCGAGGCGAGAGCGAGAGAGCTCGGAACTCGCGTCGAAGAGTTTGGATTGTCCTCGGTGTCAGAAGAGGGTAACGTCTCGGATCCCGAAAGAGCCCAGTGTACGTCTTACGATTTTCATCCTGCGAATCATGAGGGAAAAAATGAAGACGTTGATAATGATGACGACAAGGACGACGATAGAAAAAAGAGTAAATTAGAATCGTCGAATGATCTACCGGATGATGATTTATCATCGAGAAGATTGAGAAAGAAAAAACTGAGCACCGAGAACGTGCTTGTTGGTATGCGAATGAAATTAACTCCTGTATCGTTCAGTCTCGATAAATTGTGCACCGACGGAGGGGACGATGATCATACAAACTGCGGTCACAGGGATGCAGCCGAACCGACGAAAGATCACATCGGGAAAGGTGGTCTGATTAAGAGGAGAATGCTCGGGTCAATAAGGGGGTTAATGGCCTCAACTCTTCTTCTACAACAGCACGAGTCTGAAGAGGTAGCTAAACTTGACTATAACACTATCAATATCTCTCTCTCTCTCTCTCTCTCTCTCTCTCTCTCTCTCTCTCTCTCTCTGTAGCTCATCTTCATAATTAGAGACCGTGTTAGTCATTTTCCTTCGTGATACCCAAAATGATCTTTTTATGTAACCATTAGCTTCACGATCAACACTACAATTAAATTTGCGATGGTTCGACAAATCTTTAAGGGAACTGAAACACCTTAAGAATCGAAAAGTAAAAAAAAATGTTTCCAAGTATATATAATTGTAATAGAAAATTCTACTTTACCTTCATGATATACATATATATGTTAGACTACCGCTGTACATTTTTTTGGAGATCTATAGTGTATTCCAGTATCATGCGTAACGGTCAAATATTTGTCCTTTGCCGCAGCTTTCGGACTGAAGGAAAGCATCAATCTTTGCTTGCGAGCTCTTATTTTTCTCGTTAGAGAGTTTTTTGCGGGACGAGTGCAGGGATGTTTTTTTGAAGCTTCGCCGGCGAAATTATGAGTTAAAATCTATCAAAAAATATAAGTCGTGTGAAATGAATTTCACAGATTAATAAAAATAATGAATCTGGGTGATTTACAAAAAAAAAATTCATTTCTTTTTGTTATATAAAAATTTTAACTTTTTTTGTATCACATAAAACTAATTTTAAAAAATCATTCTTATTTCATCTCACAAATCTCGTGAATGCAAAAAAATGTTTCAAAAATAAAAAAAATTCTCTTACGTCAAATGACGTTTAAGAAAGACGTTAAAATGTTTTAACTTCGTTAATTTTTTAAATTTCGATCAGTCGTTTGGTGTATGCGGTATACCGTATATACGTTCAAAATAAAAAATTAAATTGTTAGGTGACTAAACCTACTTAATCGTTCTTGAATAAAATAGCAAACGATACATTGAGTTTTCGTTCGCAAAAGTACAAAAATGAATTGTTTTTTGTAAACAATCAAGCCAATTCCTAAGGCAAACATTCATTTTTTCTGACAAATGGAGAAAAAAAAGTTGGCATGATTTTGCAGCCAAAAAGCAAACTTTTTTTTTATCGTTGTGCAGCGTCATTCCACAAAAAAGTCCATAGATTCATGTCCATGCGATCGTGGATTCATTCATGATTGTAAATATGTATATGCTGTGTATGTTTTATTCAAACAATAAAACGGTGATTTAAGCAGACTTGTTCCAATCGCCTGACGAGGAAATTCGTGGGCGATCATTGAGTAATCAGGGCACATACCTATAACCGTAACGTTCACTATAATTGATGAGATCATTAGATTTGCATTCGTGTAAAGTCTTATGGTCTTCGCTCGAAATAACATCACGGTCGTTGCTATTCCTGGCCTAGACAAGGCCGATTGATGGTGAAACGTTCGAACTATATACTTCATAAAAAAAAAACCTTTTTATGAAATTCGCTACACGTAAGTCTATTGAACTTTGAGTTATTGAGTATTCAGAAACGAGCCGGTAATGCAACGAAGTGTATGATTTTAGGGTATCGTTCTTGATTCGTATAGACTGACTATCAGTATAAGAAATCAAACTGACCAAAATAATGGGCATTCTGAATTAGATAGTGGTGGCTTCTCACCGAGTTGTAGCGGTTTACTATCTTCAACAAGAGGTAACAACCACCGTTGGTTTGTATTATACACGTAGAATTGGGTTCGACAAAAGTATCCAGATACTCAGCAACAGTGCGAGACGTTCGTGCAATTGGTCTCTCCTGCAATGATAGTCGCAGCAGCATCGATAGTCCTTCATAGTGTTGTTGTACCTACAGATCTCTTAAAATGGCTGTGCTGAATAAGAGGTCATTCGATTCGTGCTGCGGTTAGGTGGTTCGAAGTTACGACATAGGCGGGCAAAAATATTCTTTAAGAAATTTTCTGAACTCAGTCGGAGATCGGAGCGCATAATGCGGCACGTGTACTATACATAACATTGCTTGTACAAGCACCGCACTACTACTAAAGTCGCATATGAGTTAACCTGCACGTACATCAACTGCGACGAAGCTATAAACACATCGTGGCTTGCTTACATCACTGGGCGGGTCTCCATTCTTAATTGTATTTCGTGCCAGAATCTCATTAAACGTTAAAAGGAAGCTCAATAGATTGAATGTTAATTATGGATTGTGTATATGTTTGCATTCTAATATATTGCAGTGAAAAATGTATGAAGCACTTGTTTCAAGCTTAAACAACTATTTAAAATTAACTGTTTCGCAATTAAAGAAATTTTTTTTTAATTCCGAGCAGATGTATTAATTGTTTGCAAAAGGCAGAAAGATTTGAAAATGTTTTATTAAGCAAAAACATGAGGTATATATTAATAATGAAGAGATTCATAGATGTCATAATCGAACAGAACTTATTTCAAAGGATCGAATTAGTTCTCTGCAAATGAATTATACAACAGATACAGACTGAAAATTGAAACTGAAACTAAAACTGTAGACTGGAACTGAAACTGAGGACTTAAAGGATGAATGGACGGAAAAGAGTAAGTCGTGCGTCGCAAAAGTGCGTCATTTGCGATTGTTTCATTTTCGTCCCTTTGAACATAATACTGTAACCTCACTTTTCACTGTTTGTCCCGAAAAACGATTAGGAAAAGTACCCCGTTGCATGCATTTGTTCCAAAAGTTATGTATGCCATACGGACTGAAAATTGACGATTACAATGAGTGTGAGATTTGTCATAAGTGTTTTCACCAATCCCCTAAGGCCTCTATGGACAATTTGTCATCCATAATGTATGTTAGAGTAAATGCGAGAACCGAAAGGTTTCGGAGCAACGGCTCGAAACCTCCTGCGACGAGCAAAACGTAGGTGCGTCAGGTGCGCACGAGAGGTGGTCACGTGAGCGACGCAGACGCCTCTATATCCGCCGCGAACCGCGAAAAACGGAACTGGAGCCGAGAAGCCAGTTGTCTCGAGCACGAGCACGAGACGCTCGTGTGCGGAGAGAGAGAACGCGATTCAGTGCGTGAGAGCACGAGTGAGTGCGGGAGATACCCGCGTGCGTCGAGACGAATTGACCGAGTTTCGAGCTATCGAATAATTTAATTACGCGTTTCGAAGCGGCGTTGTGCCGTGAGCTTTTGTGTGTGTGTGTGTAATTTGTAATTGTTCCCAAATTCGTCGCGCTGAAGCGACTTTCTTTATTTAATTATTGTTTAATAAAATATCGCCAAGTAGCTTATCTTTCTCCGTTACAAACCCCGTCGTTTCATTCCGTCCCGATCCACGCAAGCATCCGCGCCTGAGGCTCGAGAGAACGAGTAATCGTTCTAACATGTATTACTTTTGCATGTTACATAAAAAACAGTAGTATATTGTCTGAGGGGCCGAAATATTTGTTCGTGCCAAACCCTATACTCTTTGTAACAAGTATATGAAAAGTTGTACTTATCATGACGCTTGTACTAGAAACCAACCGACCGAAAATAACCAAAATTTTTCCTAAGGTATGAAAGTAAAACAATTGTGGACTGTACGGGTAAACCAATTTTTATAATACTGCCATGAGATCGGCCAGTTTCTTTTTAAAAAAACGCCCATTGGCAGTACCAATTTTCATGCGCCTCATGTACATACAAATAGTATATTGTGCAACAAGGGCCGAAATTTGGTGATTCCGACGAGTGAGGTTTGCGCCTGACCGAAGAGGCGCGAAGAGACGGCAGTCACACGAGTTACAATTGACAATTTTGGTTCGATTTGCACATTGTATTTGTCGTACAAGGGCAGGCAAACTGGCGCTTACCATGGCGGTTTGCCGAGACGGTCACTGAAAAGTGATATATAATTTTTTGTCCCATGTGACGAAAGTGAAGCAATGGCGATCTATGTATGGGTGAACCGATGTTTCCAATACTGTTACAAAATTAGCCACTTTCGTCCCACAAAACTACCATGAAAAGTGCCGCTTTCCCTACTGCGTAGGCGTTACAAAAAAATCATTATTCGGATTCGTTATAATATTTATACATGACCAAAATAAATTGATGTAGAAAACGATCGTGGTTTATGATATCTGATTGTCCATATTGATCACGCGCGGTAACTTTCCATTTCGATAAAGCAACGGCGATGTATCTTCGGTTAAGAGAAACCAGTTTCGAATACTTGTCTCGAATGTATTAACGGTTGCAAATGAGAAACACTTGCCGGAGTGAAATCAAGAGACGCGGTAGCGTCCCGACGTCAAGTACTTAAAAAACACTATTTTTCACGTGACGTGATGCTACATTGTAAAATTATTCTATATGATAAAAACAATAGTTGTTTTTTTTGCAAAAAAGTGCTGTAAAAAATTGCCGTTCTACTGTTTGCAAGCATTATAATAAACCCGTAGCATTAGGACGCCAATTTTTTAAAGCTATTTTTTTGCTGAAAAAAAGCAATAGTTTTTGTCATACACAATCATTTTTCATCCATTACACGTGGCCTATAAAATTTTGTTGGTTTTTTAAAAATTATTTTTGCCAACAGTTTTTTTGAGTAATTGGCGTACCTTTTTTTTTGTTTTTGTAATATTTGGGAAAATCTTGCATACTCCCGGGATAAAATGTCCTATTAGTATAATGATCATTATCGCGACGGCCAGGTGAAAAGTTATGACGATATTATTAACACAGAAAGAGTCAATGGTGAATTGATAAACGAAAATGAAATGTGCAATACGAGAAACTTCAAACTTCTCGCATGACGAACATGCAAATCATTCTTACACGAATTATATGTGGGGATCAAGAGAGGAAATGATTTTTCGATTACGCCAATAAGCTGGTTGCGAAACCTTGGATCAATACTTCTCGGAAACTCACTTTCCGTTTATATTTTCGACGATACTTTCATCACATAAATTTTAACACAAGCTTTCGAATACGCCTAAGTAGTTATGATGTATAGCTGGTTAACTGTAACTGATATATCGACATCTCGCTCATTACGTTATTCGATTTACAATGGCTATGCGAAAAGCCGTGGAAGAGGAACAAATGAAAACCAAAAGACAAATCGGGTGCAGTTTAGAAATTAAACACTAAGGATGCACTGCTTTCTTCTTCCTGCAGATGTGGGTGAGAAATAGCATGCGACTACGAGGAGTCGGTTCGCAATTGTTAGTAGTTGAAGTAAAAACTGGATACTGTAATGGTATCATATCATAGGACGATCTAATGGATAATAAACAAGTATGCCATGACTTGACGAAACGCCAGTCTTTCCGAATTCCTTGATGCGGGCTGACGTGTTCGATTCGGCTTGTCATCTTGATATTTGCAAAATATGTTCATATTTCTATATTTAAACGAGTATTTTTATTTGCTGAGATCCGGACACGACCCTTACAATACTACATAATTGAAATATTTTTCTGTAAAAAAAAATCACGTGTATTACGATAATAAGTTTCAATCCTTTTATGAGTTACGAAAACTTGTTTTAATGGTAATTATTATAGCATACTACTTGTTGATGGGGCCAAAATACGTATTATTGGAACGAAGTAAGCATCGTAAAGTAAGACATGATCGTTTTAACAACCTGAAATCAATTACGATTTCATTTTTAAGAATCGGAATTATTCATTAGAACGATAAGCATAACGAAAATTGTCTAACTCACGGCGCAAAAATTCTCCATTGACATGGTCCACAACTTCCCAGCGGTTAGTGTACTTGGCGTTGCCGTCCGCCTCAGCGCGATCACAATCAACCCTCTGCACCGTCGAGACATCATGTACCATCTAGCACTATATCTGTTTTACGAAATAAATAAGTTATATTTACAAATTCGTTTAACGCGAGTGCTAACGGTTGTTTTATATTGTTGGTTACTGTGAATGTGTTGACTTTCATTAAACTATCAATTCAAAGAATACGATAACAGAACAGTATAATAAGGTATTCGTCGAACTCCCGAGTAAAACTGTTGTACGTTCGATCCTGTCCCACACCCCTCGTCTTGATGGTGAGGTGTATGTCCGTATTGTGAATACAAGACTTACGATAGCAGGTTTAGCTTACTACTACGTAATGGTAACTCACATAAACATTCAAATAGTGTATTGTACGCATTATATAGGTCTTAAAAAATAGCTTGTTTGTCTCCAAATCAAATACACGTCATTCGAATGATATTATTATTTCCAATAATGTTTGTAACAACGAAAATAACTTGGAATAATTTAAAAAAATTGAACTCCGCATAAATGGGGGGGGGGGGGGGGGGGGGGAGGTGCTTTTTAGCCTTACCGTCATTAAAGGCAAGGTAATGCGAAGAAAAAAAAAGCATGTTGAAACGAAAAATGAAAAAAATTGTAAAACCGATTTAGAATAATAATGAACGATTATTAAAACTTGCATTTCCGAAATATAAATGGTCAGTAAACGGTCTGTTCATGTTTTAATTTAGTGAAATTATCTTTACTAAATTTGTCTACTTACACAGAATCCCGAAGCAAAGTACTCTCGCACGTTATACAATGTCCCGGTAATGTATTACAGAAAAGATGCACGATGCCAGCGATTGCGAACATTAAGAATCTTGCAGCGTCTTGTTTCGGAATCGTCGGATTAACTGCCTTGTCAAGGTAGTGACCAAATTATATGACGAAAAAATGGTATAAAATAAGTTGATGATACTTACTTGGTACCCTACACAGGGTATGCTTGCAATACTTGCAAATAGTACCACAAGGAGAACCCACTCGTTCGAGGCTTCTAGGAGTCGTACGCTGCTGTATGAAGGAGAATATCGCTATATGTACTTTATTTGCATATACCAATATGCAGCGACGTTCCACTGTTATCCTTACGACAAATTATTATATTATAACTTACTGTACAAGTCGCTTGTGTATTTTCAAGCAATCAATAATCGTTTGATAACAAATGTCGTCTTGTAAATCGACATTAAACACATCAGAGCTTGCGTTTATACTCTCATCCCATACATTCTCCAAACGATATCTATGAGCGTTATAACGTTATTATTATAAGGTTTCAAACCACAGTGAAATGACTTCCCAGTGCTTTCGCAATTCTTTCCCTGGAATGGCGGATTTACTCATTGGGTACGCGAAGAACACTGAGACGTTGTGTTTTCGATTTGTTTTTTAACTAAATTTCGAAGTGTACGCATGCACGCTTAGATATTGCCGATCCAATATAAAACTATTTTTGTAACACGTGCATGATAAGTAATACTTCTCGTGCCTGTCGAGAGTGCCGTAAGTGGCGCGTTATACCAAACCATACTGTAATGTCGCGGCGCATACCAACATCGGCCTCATTTTACTTCTCACACGCGTTTTGGTACTTGGGGGGGGGGTACTCGCGTGCTATGGGGGCGCCACAATCGGCACGCACGGCAGTAGCACTCCTTCTGCACTTGTTACAAAAAACATCATGCGATACTAGTATGGCAGAGCGGACTTAGCACGGCCGTTGTGAAGTAGCCGCACTTGCCTTCTCCCGCGGTACAAGCACAGCCACTTTCCACCTTGGCCGTAAAGTCCACCTTCTCGCATTGCTACCGCAAAATACTATTATTTCATAGTTTAATTAATACTCTCGAAGTTTCTATTTGAATAAGGAAGCAAGAATAGCTAAGTCGTAATACGTGTATGAACCTTTATTACCTCAATATCCGAAACATTCCGCAAAGGTGTTGTGATATGGCCATGTACAGAGTATCAGCAGCAACTAACATCAGAATGCCATAACCACACATTAATGCCCCATGTAAGTGGGCTAGATGTGGATGAATATCTTGATCGATATTGAAAGTCGACTTGTAGTCCATGTGATACACTACAATTCTTGGTCGCGTCTGGTTTAGCGGGGCAAGCCGATCCAAAATTGTTGGAACCAGGGGCGTCAATACCCACATCGTTACAGTTGATACTATCACAACTAAGGTTAAAGAAGAATACAGTAAACAATCAATCAATTCTTTGAAGAGCAACAACTGTGAGCTTAAAGTACCCAAATAGCTTATTGTAGCAATCCTCCCTTTCCTTCCGTATTCAACTAGAATCTTTTTTTCCTCTTTGAGTGACGTGTTAATCCAGTCGGAACGAATCTCATCGAGGATTTCTTTTATCTTCAACCAATCAAGAAAAATCAATCAAGTAAAAAGAAATCAATCGAATCAAATCAGAGATTAAATTAATTTCAGAGGTGACTAGTATACGTGTATCCATTACTTGGGAATTACTTGAAGTACCTAATAACTAGTACCTAAAGGGTCCTTTAAGTACTTGTACATGCATTTTGAAGTTTTTTCTATACAAATACTCTATTGTCAAATCAAGTACCAAGCACCAAGTACTTTTATATGCAGTCTTCTCATTGTAAGCAGTTGTCTACGATCTCATGAGACAACTGCCATTTTTAGGCACTCACTATCACAATAGGCAAAGAGTGCCTATTAAAATGACCAGCGAAGCCTCTTCACACAGCTTTCGATGGGGGTTCTGCACAACGTATGCTCCAAAAAATGTAGTTTTTCAGCATTTACTTCGATGTACCTCCAACATCATGCGTTGTTAATTTGAAGTGACTCCAATGACTGGAAATATTTTTTTCGCCTGCGGTTGATTAAAAATACCTTTATTACTGAAATTATCTTCTTAGACGTCCGTATCACAGTGTAACTTTGGACTGTGCAAAGCAATTTTTCTCTTCTTCGCAGGAATGATGTATCATATCATCACCATTCTACGCATACATTTTGAAGCCCCTGCGACGCATTTGAATATTTGCTTAACAAAAAAATTCATTTTTGCTTCGACAAGTGTCCGTACGGTGCTATAACTTTGGACTGTGGAAAGCAATTTTTTTCTTCTTCGCAGAGGTGATGTATCATATCATCACCATTGTGCGCAATCATTTTGAAACTACTGAGAAGCCTTTCATGAGGTGTTCCAGAATAAAAATTCAATTTTGTTCCACTAAATGTCCATACGGTGCTCCAATTATGAAGTCTACGAACCTAATTTTTTCTTTTTCGCAGCATTATTTTATTTTATGAACAGCACTATGCTCAGCAAATTTGGAGACATTGCGACGTCTCTGAAAATTTTTTCCAGGAATTTTCCATTTAAAAATGGATGCTCTCCCGTCAAATGTCTGTACGGCGCTGCAATTCTGAAACCTACGAACGAATTTTTTTCTAATTTTCCGCAATATTTCATTGCATCGAAAACACTACGCACAGCAAATTTGAAGACATTCTGACATTTCTTAATATTTTTATTCTCCAATTATTTTTAGTGAGAAATTATTTTAAAGGTTATATATTATTTTAATTTTCCGAAAAAAAAAAATGTTATGTAAAAAAAGAAAATTTGGTTGCGAAAAATGAAATACGAAATATCACACATTGATTGCCAAACATTAATCCTTTTTATTCCGAAAATAATATATTTTGAACGAATATCATTCACAATATTTTACAATACGTTATTCACATTCATAATAAAAATCAAAAATTTCGCGGGTGCACTGAAAACTTGGTTATTCCACAAAGAAGAATCATCGAATATCCAAAATTATTGTAATTTCTCAAATAAAATTGAAAACAATCGCGACCATTCATTTTTTTCCATTCATTCTATCCGTCAAACCGTGGAAGCCGACTATAATTCGGTAGCAGACATGATAAAGTTTGCATACGCCGCGACGTTGCTATTCTGTGGCGGGATGATTTGAATCGAAAATAAAAATGTCATTGTTTTTTCATTGTTTCATGTATATAACTTTAAATATTGGGAAACTGCAATTTAATTTTTTCAAATCTCTAAGAATTTTTCGAAACAAAAAAAAAATTCAAATTTTACCTCATATTTTTCCAACCACCCTTCTATTTTTTTCAATTGTTTTAATATACCTATCTCAAAACAAAATAAAACGATAGAAAAATAAAATTTCTCGTCTGCAATTTTTTACTCTCGGACAGTGACAATAACGAATTGATTCTGTCTATTATAGGGAAGAGAAAAAATGCTTAAAATGTTATAACCGAATTTTCTTATACGTCGACAGTTCAAGAGTCCTCGCCGTCGAATTCATCGAGAAATTGAAGTTTTTTAAATTTTGGACTCATACAAGACACTGCGAATTTTTAATTTGAGCAGGGTACTACTTCCTCTTCAATACACGATAAGAACCAAGACGATATCTATGTTCGTTCTCGAGTTATAATTTTTTTGCTACAACAATCAATATCAAGTAAATTTCATTGAAAATCGTAACAAAAAGCAAATTTTTTTAATATTCGGCTCCAATACTTCGGGTCCTGTCCAGAGGCAATAATAAAGTGATTCCATGTATTTTAGGGAAGAAAAAACATTTAAAGAGATGCATTTAAAGGGGACATTAGACCCGAATGGTAAATGGTAACGGTGTTCGTGTTGGTAAATATTTTTTGCGTTTGTTTTATACTCATTTAATCTGGTCAGAAGTGTTAAGCCAATAAAACGACCTTTACTAGATATCATTTGATTCGTTACATTAATTTCATCAAGTTTTATGCGACGCAATTCGGTATATTGATCGTAAAACAAAAAGGAAATATCAGTTGTGAATAATAATAATCAATTAGTATAAAAACGAAATGTTTATATTCGATGAAGGTTAAACTATGAATCAATTTACATAAGTGATAAATGATTTCTCCCATACGTTCTTTCGAGATGAAACGCGCAGCGCGACATATAAACATATTCGATACGCAGCGCATAACGCAAAGTGTAATCATACTCGATACGGAGCGCGTAGCGCGATGTGTATCCCTATGAGTGCCTTAAAGAATGTCCCAAAGGGACATCTTTCGGGGGGTTTGGAGGGGCGGAGCCCACCAACAAGAGCCTCTGCGCCCGCAGGGTGCGATAACAACTAATTCATACTAATTCATTATTATAACAATTTAATATTTAGAGCGCAATTTCTCAAATGGCTGCTATCTCAGGAAACCGAAAACTAAGTCGCAGAAGCTGTTTTTCATTTCTGTTAAGCATTTCTAGGGATACATTAGAAAAAAAAGTGACGCTTAGGAAGTAGGATTTTCGCGCCCAATCTTTTTTGTTTTTTTTTTTAACCGCAACAGTTTTTTATGCACATTTTTATACTAATGGGGAGAGTAGAAAAAGGGGTTCCAGTCAACCGTGCCAAAAGGGAAAGAGGGTCAGCTCCTCCCAAAATAGGTGAACAAAAAGGGAGTAAGAAAAGGAGTTGATGGACGATGAAGCAGGAGGAAAAATGGATAAAGGAATGAGAAAAAACATACAATAATACCCAAACACTTTTCTAAAATGTACGATTCGAATTTGAACATAGAAATATAAAATGCTGCAGAAATAATATCTACAATAAAAATCATTTCATGTACTGAGTCCTCGGTATTTCTAGTACTTATAGTACTTTGTACTTGGTACTTGAAAATCTAGTTGTTCGAATAGTTTACACAATGCAGCATTCGATAGTACATGTTATCATGTATCATATCAATTTACAGTCTTTTCTATTAATAATAGAAGAAAACATTCACCTTTGATGCAGCAATAAGACAATTTATCATTTTTAATATGCAACCCACGCTCGTCAACGCAGATGAAAGACACTCAATAAAGAGAGTGTTGTTGCCAAATGAACGAAACACCATGGCATACTACGTACATTTGAAACAAAAAAAAAGATACAACTATATTAGCGAAGAAAAAAGTCACTTTTAGAATTTCAGGATAACCGTAGTTTTTATAAAGCTTTACCTGAGGTATTAGAAAAGTACTGCACAAAATTAGGGCAATACTCACTCTCACGACTCTTTGCGTCGTAGATTGATAGGGCCACTGGCCATGAATACAGAGTAATCGTTTATTGATGATGTAATGTTCCGTGTCAAACAGGTCTGTTTCGGCTTTCATTGAAATATCGTTACCGTGTTCCTTCGTTTGTGCTTTCATGGCTATTTGTGAGAAGTCACACCAAATATCTCTAATAATGGAGATTGATATCTTCAAGCATACGGAGACGGTGATACACGTCAGTCCCAGGTATACGGAGACGGTGGTAGCGAAATTATCAATAAACGGTCGTGCGTGTGAGAGAGACCATTAGTCCCCCCGCCTTATTCAATAGAAAATAACAGAACAAGAACGCATTAGAGTGAATCATACAGTAACTGTAGAAAAGTGGAAAAATGACCACTCACATTAAAGAGTATCGTGGGAAATTTGAGAGTAGTCGTAGTGACATTATCATAATTTAGACTTCACAAGGGAGATATAGCTTTTTACATATGCAGTAATTGAAGAAAATTCTCCCCTATTTTGAACACCCGACAAAAAACAAGAAGCAAAACGTTCTTTACGTAAATGTTTAGAATTTTTGTTGAATATCCCCCCCCCCTCTTCCCGCCTAAGTGACCACTTCAGGATATTTTTCAGATGCACACGGAGGTACATCGCGATGCGAGGTCAATATTGGACGTATTCATAGACAATTATAAGGTGGTTATGTGTTTTTAAGTGTACTTACACGGCTATTTCAGGGTGGGTGAGGGGTGATCGTTGAAGGATTTCTGAAGCCCTCTTCAATGGCGCAAACGGTTTATTGATAGCATGCACAGTTTTTAGCGAGGGAAAAAATGTTGGTCGAAATTTTACAGAATTAAAAATTTCACGATCTATTCGTATAAATTATGAAAATCTGAATCCGGATCACTCGTGGGCCATTTGATTTCAAGGAAATTTAAGCGAGAAAATTTAATTCAACGTTGCTATTTGTAGTAGCCGATGCGCAGCTGGCACATGGAACAGCGAAATTGCCTTTGAAAATAAATTCGAAGTGCCGGACTTAAACAAGAAGTGTGATATTACAATGGATCAGTGTAATTCATCCCTAAGTTGGAGTTACACTTTGATAATATCAGATTTTGCCCTTTGTTAAAATGTCGACCAATAAACACAGCGTTTATTGAAAAACTAGTAGTGGTAATTTGGGGTTTCCGTCTGCAATTCACGAGAAATTGGTAATATAAGCGACAGACACAGTAATAAGGTGTGGCCCTTGGCGAAAGTGATCCATAAAAAAAATAAGCAAGGTGAGTAAAATAATTATCACAAAAAAAAAGATCTTAAACCGGTCATTGACGGGGTTCACATTTTTTTTTCACATTCCTACACAGAATTCGAACAGAGTTCGTATTTATATTTAATATGTTAATATTAATTCCGGTATGTAAACTTCAAATTCTTACTGAGCCGCGCTCTATCGCTGGCGCACCGTCATAACCTTCGAAATCTGATGAATTGCACGGGCCATCGCGAACTCATCTCGAAATTGTTCAAATAATGCTTAGCTCCGTAGTACACCGCGAACATTTATTTTTCTTCACTCTCAATAAATCCTCTCTACTCTAAAAAAACCACGAATGTCACCTTGAAATATCCAAAATCCAAAATTCTTATTCAAGATATGTTTCTAAGGCCTAAAACAGGACGGATTCTTAATGTTATTTGGACGTAACACAATATGGGTTACTATATTATGTATTTACCATAATATTATTGACAATTGATCGAACGAATAGTTTTCTCCGGATTAGACGGTGATAAGTGTTTTTTCATTTTCAATCATCAATGGGTTATTAAATTCTAACTCTATTTATTGGGTCTTAATCCCGAAGCCCCGAAGAGAATTAAGAAAAAGAAGAGGGTCTATTTTGGCTATTCAACACGTAGGAAATATGATTTTTGTATATTAGTTGCACGTATACATTGTTAGTGTATCAACTATGCATAAAGAATAGTCGTTTTCCACGTGGAATGTTTTGAAGTGTGTTTCCCGATCTCGAGAAAAAGATTCAGGATAAAAATAAAATATTAATATAATAACATCATTCACCTTGAATGAGCAACTCGTTCAAGATGACAGAATGAGAGAACGCACGTTGTCGTTGTGGACGCCTCACGCTTTAATCAGGCTTAACATGGAAAGTGTGGGAAAGTTGCGTGGAGAAAATACACGTCTTTATTGTAGACTCAAATTGTTCATGTACGTAGTATCCACATATATCTAGTCACTTCTACGAGAGATACGTGCACGTGAACCAAAGCAAATGTATACGTATGACATAGATGTGTAGATGTAGGAAGAATCTCTCACACGCATATTACCGCTAATACAACCATGACCGATAAAGCAATGCCCCCGAGAGATTCCCGCAGCGATAGGCACTCTCTCACACACATAAACGAGCGTTTATGTATATTTCACCTGTGGGATGGCCACACGGGTGCGGAGAAATTCTAATATTTCACGAACGTGTGCGAAATGAAGTGCGAAAGAAAGTACAACGTTTACGATGATTTATCACTTGACCGAAGTATGACGCATTATTCTAACCATATCAAATAGCTCCTGTGTCAAAAGAATACGAAAAAAGAATAATAATACAGTTTCGCACGGCTGCCTTTTCTATGTTAACAAAATTGAAAGTTTGCTCGTTTCACATTTAATTCGATCGAATTTGTCCCTCGAGTTTACGATCATTCGTCGTTAAGGGTAGGCGAGGAAAAAGAATTGAAATATGAAACCAAGCGACCTCTACAAGAATGCCGGAAGTACTACCGGCTGTGATGTTGGACATTCATAAAAACAAAGATTACCCGTTACCCGTCCAAACCGTCGTGTATAAACGATATTTGCCGCGCTGATTGGAGTTAACTCTTTACTAGAATTGTCTGTCCTGATCGCAAACGGAGACTGTTCCGTTTTTCCCTCAACGCAATGCTTCGTTTTCGCGTATGCTTAAGGTAATGTGAAAATCTCTGCCGTCTGCTCACCCGACACTCAGATAATGAGAAAAACTGTAATGGATGCTATTTTGAAACGATAAACATTTGAGGAAAAAGAAAAGTGTCTTTCATGGCGTCTGTTTGTTCCACTGGGAAACACAATTTGTTTACCTTTTAGCCAAATGCTTATGTTTTCGAAATGGCGTTCATTCCAGTTTTCGTTACCGACTGAGTCTTTTTGCATCAACTTAAGGAGGGTTTTCTATCACCTGTGCACCTGTGGGTAGCGTCGATGCAGCGAGAAAAAATTTAGTTGACTAAAAAAAAATTGTTTGACTCAACGTAATCGTTCGGCATAATTACGTTCAACTCAATCTATATGTAATGTAAATCAAATCGTTTGTTGATTTGCCTAAATGAGAAACGCTACAGATGATGTGGTGTTAAGTGGTTTTAAATGGATTAAGTGTCTGGTTATCACGTATTTATTTGGACCGTTCTACGTTTTTAATTGGTATTGATTGCCATTTTATTGCTTCAAACATATCGATTTCTAACGAAATAAAGCTTTTGTGCTGTTGACATAAATTTTTATGTACAACAAACCTATATTTGGAAGAAAAACGCAGTTTATTCTGTTCACTTGATGACGTGCAAAACTGACGTATATCCCCCACGTTGCGAGAAAAAATGATTTCGTCGAATCAACCAAGCGTAATAACTAATTTCAAAGCCGGCTGAACGAATTAAGTTGTGCCGCGGCCTTTTCCAAAGATTGACTCCAAATTATATTATAAAAGAGTCTACCAAAATTTGATCCGATATTTCATTCCTGAGATACACTGGTCGAAAGTTTCACTTACTGTACACTTTGGGTATAGTGGCGGGTGTATACACTGTAGCGTCACCGCACGTAAACGTTTAGTTTTTTTAAATATTTGGCATCAAGACGCTACCGTGTCTCTTGACGGGAAAATTAAGTGAATAGAACTATATCAATTGTTGATACCTGCCAATATTGTTTTATAACAGGAACATTAATTGGATGATTTTCATCCAAGATAAAAGGAAGGTTGAAGCGAAATAAGAAATGCCTATTTACTTGTTCCGCTATAATGATAACACAAAAGAAAGTTTGTTGTGGCTCAGTTGCTTAATAGTTACACTGACCTACGAGTTTTGCATCCTCTTAGGAACTATTTTATGTGCGAGAAATGTTTTTCGACTGGACATCTAGTGGCACTGTCTCAACAGCATACAAAGTTCGCATTTCTGGTCGACTCCACAATACGATAATTGATATAAATATTCACAGAGAACTAAACTTCGTACAGTACAACCCCCGTATTCTTAACTCGACGGGACCCAACACACTCCCATTTATGCACTTCCCCCACCGTTCTTACTCCCGGCCAGTTGCTGCGAGTAGGGGTAACGAGGGGCATACGCGTCCGCATTATACCACTTGAAGTGCGACAAACGGATGCAGGGGAAATACAATTAGGAGAAATCGTCATCATGGTAACGAGTTGAAATAAGGGAGCGATTGCATTAAGAAGAGTAAAGAATACGGAGGTTGTACTGTAGTACTACATTGAATGAACTACACATTGCGATGTTAAATCAAATTAAAAGTTCATTTAACGCCAAACTATATTTGAGTGCACACAATAAAGGATTCGCGAAACGGAAGTGTTTCAGAAAGATTTGTGATGTAAACTCAATTAAACTGAACGTTGACCGCACATTACGTGAATAATGTGAACGTAAGGCAAAGTAGTACTTTTCGTAGTAGTCACGGTAATCCGAGCGAATTGCAAACATTTCTCGATGGTATAAACATTTGAAAAAAAATCATGCATATTAAAGGTACTGGCGAGATTAATTTTCTATAATAATAATTCGAAAATGTGAATGACAAATCGATGAAATAAGAAAAATGTACAGCAGATTTCCCGGTAACCCAACTTTTTTTTTATGAAAGTGCTTCGTTCATTTTTCTGAATACGTATGAATTTTTTCAGTTCTTTCTGAAGATTTTTAATTCCTTTAATACGGAAATAATATGTGGAAAAATACAACAATTCAAAGTCTTCAGAAAAATCTGAAAACAATCATGCATATATTCTGAAAAATGAGCGAATCATTTTCATAAAAAATAAGAGTTACTCGGAAATATGTTAAACAATTTCTTTATCCATCATTTTGTTATTAACATTTTGAAATTATCTTTGTGGAATATTAATATTTCCCGTAACTTTTATATGCGTGAATTTTTAAAGATTTTTATACCATCGAGAAGTGTTTGCAATTCCCTCTTTATTTCCTCGAACTAATGCGAAATGGACACCGGGCGCTGCAGCTACCTTAAAAGTAGCAGTCAAGCCGTTGCGCCGTTGTAGGCAGAAAAATATAGTCAATTTTAGCATAGACGGGGAAAAATAGCATATGCTCCTCGGGAGGGAGCGTAATTTTCCCTTCGCTTCGCTCGGGCAGCAAACTTCGCACTCGGCGAAATCCACGCAGTTCCCTCTCTTCTAGCATAATATACTTTTTTATTTACTTTTTGAATCTATTTTTCATTATAAACAAACATTTAATTAAAATGTTATCATGGACAATCAAAAAAGAACCTTTAGTGCACGTCTCCAACAAAGGTTTCTTGCAAATCACGCCAACTATGATCGAAAATATTTCGACTTTACGACGGTAAAAATCGAATTGAAATTTCGCAGGTGTCTGAATAACATAATAAATGCATGCCAAACTTTCAACATATTCTTTGAACAAAACAATCCTATGGCAAACTACTTTTGACGAAAAAATACTAAATGAACTAAATTTCCTTTTTCCTCCTTATTAAATAGTTATAACTATGTTATTAAGTAAGATTTAAACTAATCATGAAGTACAAAAGCACGAAACTGTTTTTTGTTTATGACAAGTTTATAAATGTGGAACGAAGTACGCGTTGGTACGACACAAAACGAAACCAGGTAGGGGAGACCGGGGCCGAAAGTAACACGGGTCAATTGTAACAAACGCTATAATAAATACACGCGAAATCGGAGGTTTGCCTCATTAACATTACATGATTTGGCATAAAAAATACTACTATTTACAATAATTTTGCAGTGCATATTGCAGTTGTATGCATTTTCGACGCAATTAACGAATTTTCGTACAGAAAAGTAAATTTTTTATGCTGCGTTCTTTATCGACTAGCAACCGCAGGTTAAGCCCATAGTAAAAATTCTTGACGTTTTCAGCGAACTCATTGTTTCCTGAATATTTTGAGGTGCAATACGTAGGGGTTTCGATATATAAATTTAAAGCACTCTCGTACTTTATGAAAATGTATCGACGGGGGCCGTTTGTAACATGATCGCGAGGTCAATTGTAACACCTTCGTGTAATTGATGAATACCACGTGACAATTGTAAAGACACCGCGAGACCGGGGCCGAAAGTAACAGGGGTCAGTTGTAACAAACGTTACTGTGGTGCTACAGGTCCTTGTGCAATCGAATAATGAAGCGAGGATCATTATGGACGCGGATTAGAGGCTACACAATCACCAAAATGATTTTTTTTTCCACGGAATCATTTTTCCTTAATAGGAACGACAAAAGCAAACGATAAAGTGAATGTTTGTCTACGCGAATCTCGTTAGCTAGTTATGACAGGACGAATTGTTCATGAAAAAAAGGAAGTTTGCTGAACACTTTGACCCGTAACACTCATAGGTGGTCCAAAATAGTTCAAAATTAGAAATTTATTGACCAAAAACTGAAAAATTTCAAGGTAAAATTTGAAAAAAATTTAGAAGATGATTCAATGGAAATTTCGAAAAGTTCAGATTTAGATTGAAGAAATGATTACTTAATGTGTAAAAATAAGAATACCTAATTCGTGTTTATTCGGTTTAATAATTCGAAATTAACGTGCAATTAGTTTCAGAATTCAAAGCTTGTGTATAATCTGTTTAACAATTTAAAATTCATGTAGATTTTTTATTAAAAAATCGGAATTCTCGTATAATCTGTCTAAAAATTAACAAATCACGTTTTATTTGTCTAAGGAGGGCGTATCGTTACATTCTTAGCCCAAAGTGAGACTTTCAGAAAATATGAGACTTCCCGATGGGATAAAAATATGAAAAAAAATAAATCCCACAGAACGTACTAAGAACAAACGAAGTTGTTGACAATTAAGGTTTGAGAAAATTATTTAACGAATCATCCGGCAACTTGACTTTTTTACAGCGAAAATCGATTCCTTAATTTTTCCGAATATATATTAATTAATTTTTTTTTATAATTTTCGATATCGATATTACGGGGAAAATTTTTATGTGTAGTGCGCAGTGTTCTTCCGAACTCGTGTCCAAAATTCATATTTTTTATTCATTCAAAAAAGTGATAAATTACAAAAAAATCTAAAAAACATTTGTATATGCGTGTATTCAGAAAAATTAATCATTCTAGGTGCAAAACTGTATTTGATCATTTTATGATTTTTCTGTTCCTTTCTGTTACATAAGATTATTTTTTCATCATTCATAATGGCGTTCTCATAATGTAAAAGATAATCTTCAGAAATTTATTTATTTATGCTTTTTTTTTTAGCTTGCTTATAGTTTGCGACTGAATGTGGTGTCAACCCGTAAAATATTACAAAATAACACTTTCTATAGATTTTCGAAATAAACTTTCAAATGCGGCTAGTGGCGATTAAACCCGTTTATCCGAATCTAACATATCATCATCTTGTCTGTTACATTTTCAAAATTTAATATTTAACCAATTGTAGACTACGAATGGTATGACAATGATATTAAATTATGATACTACGGAAGGCTGGGACCAAAAATAACACTCGGTAATTGTAATATTGTTGCCACGAATGCGCGGGGAATCGAAGGACAGTAGGCACATTGACTCCAAATATAGGAGTACTGGACGGTGTCTCAAATATTCAGCGTCGATGTAACTCATCCTTCAGTTTCGGGCAAATCTGTGATAACGTTGTTACAATTGATCCATGTTACTTTCGACCCCGGCCTCCAACCACAGGACACTAAATATTTAAAAATACGTGTTACTATTGACCCCGCTACCTATTACAATTGACCCCCGGCACAGTCACAATTCAGACTGATTTACAACTGTGTTAATAAGAATTTTGCAGATAAACCAATGGTATTTCTAGATTGAAAAAAATATATGACGTAGCTAACTGTTGAGACATCGTGTGCCATTCGGTGCCCAGGGGGCAGCTTCTTCAGTTCCAGCCAAAAAAAATCTCAACTGATTTTTGTTACTTTCGGCCCCGGTCTCCCCTATATTGCTTTCATCATTCGTTACGTTTCATTAAACACAAAAAAATGTTTAAATCAGTATTCGCAAATACTGTAATCTCGGGCGACGTTGATAATGTGACGCGATGTAAATACAGTTTTTTTTCACCGAATGGACTATCGATGGTGGAGATAGAATTGCTTATGCGATTACTATATACACGCTGTGCTCGTTCCGGTTTCGACGGAGATCGAAGGTCGAACAATCGGTCATTCAGACACACGTAAAGTTAAATCGTGAGTGCAATTACTAACTCGTGCGTATCTTTTACCGGTAGTAGCCGTAGTAAAACGTGTAAAATATAAATGATATCTACACAACAGCCACGGAGAAAGTGGTAACAATATTTTCTTCTCCTCCTTCATCTTTTCGTTACTCATAATTTTCTCCTTTTTCTCCCGCCTTGCTACGCGATAAATACCGTTTTTTGTCATGCCGTTTTTTATACTATTTTTAGAATACAATAACGAAGTCTCTCCGCACCTAGATTTCGATGAAATATTATGAAACATTATTGTGATACGCCGTATAAAGGGTTCGATGCATGCAGCGAAAATTTTGCAATTATTAATAATTATTATACCGCGAAGGAACTTTTGTTATTAAGAAAATCGGTAATTGGAGCATTTAAACGTGACATTGCTCGTACATACAGTTGACGAAGTCTTTGACTCGTCACGGCAAAAAGAAGACTGGCCTTCTCGTTGCTTACAGTGTGAAAGTTCCACGGAAAGAGCAAAACTCTCCTGGTCTTTCTCGTGGTTCGAATACCGTGATCAGTTTACTATGCGGCGACGGCGGCTATTGCGTTCGAGAAACAGAAAATCACGGTTGACAAATAATCCATCCGGGATAACCTTTCACTTTTTCGACGCGCTCGTTATCGGCAACCATAGTTGTTGTGGCTCATTATAAAAAAACCTGTCGCTTGTGCCGGATTTGAGGAAAATAATATTTAAAAAAACGAAAAATAATAATAAACGTGATATCTTATCGGCTGGGCTGCGTGCTGCGTAGAACCTATGAGTTTGCGTACCAAATGTAACAACCCACTCTGTATTTCCATCCAACAGAGAGTTAGAGGTATACGGAGTTATGCTTGGATAACGTTTCTAGTGACAGTTTTGCAGCGGCTCGCACGAACGACAATTACAGTGGTCTGTATAATTATCAAGTAGCGCGGTCCGCGTGCCCTAGAAGTCTCGAGATGGTTGTTACCGCGGAGTTGGCGGATTCCGCGAAACCGCATAAGAGATGCTTTTGCGGACGAATATACAGCTAAGCTACCGCGTTGAAAACAATTAGACGCGTGTGGAAGAAAAACATCTGGGAGAGAGTCTGGGATTGTGTCTGGGATATACTGTAGGACTGAAACTGGTAGGACTGAATACCGGAAAAAGGTACAAGGTACAAGCGGTCAACCGAAATTCAATGAAATTCATATACAAATGAACATTTTTCTAAAAACGATCGAAACTGTGTCAATCAAAACGCCGAAAAATAATTTTTTTTTCCGCTGCTGGAAATAGGTCAGTACTTGCAATGACAATGAATCGAAATGAAATAATGAAGTAGGTTTTGTTTTTTTTCACACATTCCTTCCGCATAAAAAAAAATCAAAATGAATTTAAAAATCTTAAAAAATTCATACGTATTCAGAAAAATGAATGAATCATTTTCATTAAAAAAAAATGTGCTTTTCCGGGAATTTCGTTGCCCGATGACTTTTGTCATCAATTTGTAAATAACATTTTTGAATAATTATTATGCAAAATTAAACTTTTCGGTATCTTTAATATGCATGTATTTTGTCAGATTTTTATACCAACGAGAAGTATTTGGAATTTTCTCTCAATTTTTTTTCGAAGTTATGCGAAATGAACGCGAAACGACATAACTACCTTAAGACGATAAAAACGACTAAATTTTTTTTCTTTGTGAAATAGATCCTGAATCGATAAATCTATATTTTGCTAATTCAAGGCCTCTGTGAGTATGCGGTCGACATTCGAATGTGGTCGCTTTCTGAGCAACAAATATGTTAATGAGCAAAACGTGTTTGTTTCATTTTTATTTGCAATAAAATGTATATACCCTTATCAATTTTTGACAAACCATTAAAATCTTTGATAAGCTACTTGAATTTCGATTGGCTGTAAACTCACTTTTTTCAACTATTGCAGAATACTAGCGAAAATGAATGTAACGTACACTATGAATAGTATTAGATAAAATTTGCATTACGATTGGTACCGGTTCGACCGGTATTCCTTAGCTGCACTCTAGCGGTATGATAAAATTAGGAAAATGTTTGTAATCTATCATGTCGTCTAGTATACAAATACAAAATACAATTTTCTATTTAAAATTTTAAATCTATAAATCTCTGTGCGAAAACCAGCGAATTTCGCAATTTTTACAATTATTTTATTGATGAAAAAAAATATTGTCGTCTAACAGCGACATGGTCCGTCGGATAAGTTTGTCGATTAATTAACATTCAATAAGATTATGCAAAAGTCAACGTTCGATCGGCCAATGTGAAAGTCAATTTATTCGTCTTGTACGACGAATGCGCGTCCATTTAGGTTTCTCGTAATTTGCCACAGTTGAATAGTCAAGGTGAAAGGCAGACGGAAGTGCACGAGTGATATATACCTTTACATATATGTATATATAAAACTCCACAATTCGTCCGCAAAACTTTTCTTTTTTATGGCAACAATTTCGCTTCTATGCAATGAGATTTCTATGTTTCACCTTGTACGCGTGTGGTATAGACAAATAAACGTGGAGCCGCGCGCCCCTTTCGGCCAAATTTTCTTTAACAATTCATAGACGAACAATAAACCGTTCTACTTCGGCGTATTACCGGTATACGTATTGTTTAGGTATACGCGAACTCGCTACGAACGAGAGCACGACGGGCATTCTCTATAATCGACAATTTTACGGATTTCGACCATATCGCTAAAACTTTCACGTCTGTTGGAGATCCGTGGTTGGCGCGAACAGGTAAACAAGCCGATGCCAATTAAGCCATCGGCATCCTCGATGAGTAATACTTCCGGAAAAAAAAAATGTTTCACTGGGCCGGTTCCTCGTTGATTCCTCTTATCGTTCTATCGGGTTATCAGCGTTGCTATATAGCCGAGATAAATTTTCTTTCTTTAGTCGAATGGGCGTTGATTAGTCAGTCATATTCGGTACCAGAGGAGTCACGGTTTTTTTTCGCGATCACGGAGCGCTTCTTCAATTTTTGGTCGTGCTTTCACTCTTAATTTTTCTTTCTTTGTAATTATTTTAAACAATTTTCTTACCCGGTTTTTCTGTGACACGATTCTGTGACACGTTGACCCACGAAAGGAATCGTCATAATTCGCGAGAAGACATTAGAAATGTTGAATATCGTGTCCCACGAAGCGTGTTTACCGCTATAGATGAGGATTACACGGTTATAGTCGAGCACAATCGCAGTGCATACTTTACTGTACAATATAAAATAATACCTCGTAGTGTATAAGCAGTTTTAAGTTCATTGAAGCGTGCAAGCAAAGGGATTGTAGCACAGTGGGGGCTATGGGCAGATGGACAATAATAACAACATTATGCGACGAAGAAAGCAACGGTGTATTGCGAGTTTTATCAGTCGTAGCTGTCAATCATTTCGCGATATCGATTTTGTAAATATCATCGTATCAGCGAAACATCCTATTATACGAAGTTTTTCTTATCTGTGCGGTGATAATAAACGACGCTATTTTTTGTTTGGATTATTTGCAGGGAGGCCCTGGAGGATTTGAAGATGTACGGAGATACGTCAAGCAGGGCGGTGACTTTTGCAAGGACCTCGCTGCTATTTTACACGAGAGGTAAGAATAATGAAAAAACATCTACCGAGAAAAACGTAAATTCAATAAATGTAGTCAATGGAATTTCAAAGATGCTGCTTTTTAAAAATAATTTTATCATATCACATAATTTCATAATTTCATAATTTTCACACTTTGGAAAAATAATTACGAAAAAAAAAAATTAGTTGACTGATCAATTCAATGTTTTTCGATATCCTTAAGGGCCGAACTCGAAGCCTCGTACTCCAAAGGTCTCAGTAAGCTCAGCGGAAAGTTGACGAAAGCATGTACGAAGGATCAAGGTAAGACCCGATTTTATTAATCGTCATTTTTTTAGTGACGTCACGAGTTTATTTCTATTTTTTTTTTTTTTTTTTACGCAGGTGGAAACAGTAGCGGTGGTGTAACCGAAGCATGGAGAAGCATTGGCGAAGAGATGGAAGCTGCGGCCGAAGCACACAGGGCATGGGGCATAGCTCTCAGCGAACAACTCGCCAAACCTTTGAGGGTAAATAGTTTTTTTACATGCGCATCTCATACGAAATATGGGAAAAGAGAAAGTATTGTAATGGCAATAGTATATTTTGCACCAAGGGCGGAAAGTTGAACATTCCTGACGAGTGTGTTTGGGGATGCCAGAGGTGGGTAAAGAGGGTCAGGGGCCTGAGGGCCGAAGTTCCGAGGGCTTCCCCGGGCCTCTTTGCTCACCGAGGGCAGAGCCAAACACATGAGTTGGAATGTCAACTCCGCCCGCGGTGCAAATACGATTTTTGCACACATGTGTAACGGAAAGTTCGTACTGAGCACTTTTCTCCCCACTTTCTCCCCTCTCATCAGGGAGGAAAGTACGAACTTTCCGTGCGCATGTGTGAAAAAAGTGATTTTCTAAACCTGTCTGTCAGTACGTACGTATCCATTTTTCTGGCGTAGACACGTCTCTTTGCAAAAATGTAAAAAAAACGTCGGCAAGTCGATTAAAAATAGTTTGCAAATAATTTTTTTTAAATAAAAAAATTAAAGGTAAAATCATATAACTCAAGTAAAATTGAAAAAAAAAAAGAAACTTGGCGAGTCCTTTCTTTTAATTCAGCTTACATTGATTTGTGTTCTAAGGACTTGACGAATTTTTTGGAAGACTATACAATTTTTTACTTCGCTTTATCTTTGCTGTTGCATAATTTTCTTGCGAAATAAATATTACTGGATCGCAAGTAGAAAAAACGATAAAGCGGGGTTGTAAGAAAAAGTCTATTGCGTCTCCGTAATCGCCTAGCGAACAGTACTGCAATAACAAACTCTAGAAGTTCAATGCTCCGAGTTCACGAGATAAGTGTAGTCTTCCTGTCTTAAGATCGCATTGTTTCGCTTCCCTTTCGATCCATCTCCTCAATAATCAAATATCGCAAGTAGATACACAGAAAAGTTCATTCGGAAAGCCTTTCCGAAGGCCTTGACATCTCGATCCGGGATCCTTGATACGTATAGAGATGAGCGCTATGCAATATTAATCGCACTTCTCGATCGTGTCTACAGGTGGGCGTTGCGGAGGCGCAAGGACGTTCGAGAAAAGTGATTGAGAGCTCTGTCGACAAAGCGTCGAAGTCGTTGCAAGAGTGGCGGGGCATTGCAGCCAAAAGTAAGAAACAAAGTTTCTCTTGTGCCCGAGAGAACGAGAGACTGCAGGATTTGGCGAGGATACAATCGATAAGTCAGAGCCAACAGAACAATAACAAAACCTCGAGTCATCATATGACGGAGAAGGAGGTCAATAAACTCGAGACCAGGAGGAGAAAGGCGGAGGACTCGTCGCGTAGGGCAGACACCGAGTTCTATACCGTGAGCGTGAGAGCCGAAAGAGCCAGACTCGAGTACGAGAGCACCGTAAGAAAGGGAGCCAAGCAAATGGAATTATTGGAAGAGGAAAGACTCAGTGCCTTGAAGGACCTTGCCAATGTATATCTCGCACACCTACAGGCTTTGGCACCGAGGCTACAACAGGTTTGTTTCGTTTTTATTTCACATGAGAGAGGCAAGCGTACACCTTTGTCATTCCGATGCACCATTGTATGCTTTTACTTTGTGTTTTACAGTAGAACCCCGATTAAGATAGTTACGTTGCTTCGCGATCATTTCGCATAGGTAAAAGAAAAATGAGAGAAAATTGCAAATACTTCTCGATGGTATACGCGAAGTGACATAACTACCCTTTAACCGCCGTGCTTCGGACCGCAGAGGTCTCGGATAATCGAAATCACGGTTAATCCGATCTAAATAGCAAAATTGCATAAAACTTCATTTTTACTAATTACAATTATGATTTGGTACAACTTTTACTTAATTAATAAATAGTACAAACTAATATGTAAAGATTTTCATTTTTTCTTAACGTTGCGTGAATTAATCGTGTTTTTTAAGTAATCAGTGACTGTGGTTTGTTTTTTGGATTTCCTTCGCACGCGAAAAAAAATCTCGGAAGACGCACAGTTAATTCGGTAGCCGGCTAACGTGGCGCCCGTTAGTTGGGGTTCTACTGTATGGTCGTTGCAGTCATCGTTTATTTAAAATTGTATTTTGCTCGATACTCCATAAATCAATTGTTGCACTGAATGTTCTAATCAATAATGAATTCGGATATAAAGTTAACTAAGAAAAAGCTTATTACGCAAATTTATCGAATATACCACAGGGAAGAGGTTCGGTTTTAAAGTTGAACAGATTACAGAAGTTATTGCTCTCTGTTTCTTCGACTCAATCTATGTCCATTGTCTCGTTACATTTTAATACTCATTATTTTGTTATCATTCATTTACAGAGCGCTGATCGTTTATCATCGCCGGTACGTAATTGCAGCGTAGCGCAGGACGTCGATATACTGAAGAACGTAATACGACGATTGGACAGCAACGACGCATCGAACGTCGATCAGCTATTGCCGGATTTTTATGCGGAGCACGTTACTCTCGCTATGAATAGAGAACGCCGGAAGCAATCGCTTGTGCGGGTCTTACACCTGATAAGGCAAGATCTCGAGAGAGAAAGGCGAGGTAGGGAAGGCCTGGAAACTTTACATCGGGCTTTCATCCAGACACCGGCATTCGCCGCTGACGAGAGCACACAGAACGTCACGGAGAAATTGCATCACGTAAGTGTAATGAATGCGTAATATCGCGTCATGTAAACGCCCGGCTTCCGCGTTATCTGTAAACGCGCTTTTGGCTTTTAGTACTACAGTACAACCCCCGTATTCTTAACTCCTCTTAATTCAATCGCTGAGTCCGTTCGCCCCGTCCAAGCTGTGCGGTGCGAACGCGCATGCCCCTCGTTACCCCTACTCGCAGCTACTGACGCAGCTACGGGAGAGGGGGCGGTAGAGGAAATGCAGAAACGAGAGGGTGTCCGGTCCGTCGAATTAAAGATATGTACGAGGGTTGTACTGTACGTGATTTAGTGCCTAGTGCCTAGGCAAAGTTTCATTGATTTTAGAAAAAAATAGTTACCTCGCGACTTAAGTCATCCAGAATACGTCAGTTTTCTTCTCAACAGTTTTGTTGTATTGTTAATGCATTGTAGTTTGTACGTTTTCGTTAATATTATGTTGTTTATCTTTACAGATGCGCTCGATGCTCACGTTCCTCGAAGCAGCGAGGTATAAAGTGGGCGGTACACTTGCCGAAGTCGAGGGTGGCAAACGTGGAAAACACCCTCTAGCCGAACATATTTTGGTTTCAAGGGACAAGCAAGGTCTTCAACAAAGTGTTCTCAAGGTTTGTGGAGATATTAAAATTTGCGCTCTAGTAGTAAAATTGCGTCTTGTATAAAAAAGACTTTTGATCAACATGAGAAAATAAAAAGATTAATTAAGATAGTTTTAACCTTCAGCGGTACTCAATGCCCTCAAAAATGAAATTTCAGAGAGATATTTCGAACACTTTTCAATGGGATAAAAACTGAAAGAAATTAGACATATGCAAGATGTAGTAAAGTTTAATTTTGCATACTAATAATAGTATTAAAATGTTATTAATAATTTAGTGAAAAAATAACCTGTTCAACAAATTACCCGGCATACTAACTTTTTTTTATGAAAATGATTCGTAAATCTTTCTGAATACGTATGAATTTTTTCAGAATTTTGTTAAGATTTAAAAAATGCGTTTTTTTAGACAAAATGAAAGGTGGAAAATGCAATTTTCAAAATCTTCATAAAATTCTAAAAAAATCCATATGTATTTAGAAAAATTTACGAACCATTTTGATAACAAAATTCTCGTTGAATCCTTAGTTATCCCTCGTTTGGCTGAACTGTACCGCTCGAACTATCTTAAATGTCTCAGAAAATCTTCAAGAGACAACGTCTAAATCGCAATCTCTTTTTTTCAGGTCCCATCTTGGGCAAAGAACGAATCGTTCGAGTTCCCAGAGGTCCAAGATGAACTGGATCTCCACTTGACGAAAGATCACGAGACCGAGCGTCGCGATTGGGTTGATCGAACCGCCGGCGATGGAAATTCCGAGAATCCACCGGACGAGGAAGACTTCAGTGACTTCGACGAGTTCAGCAGCCAGTCGGAGGACAACAACAATCAGGAGGTGGAAATAGCCGATATAACGGAGAAGGGAGACAGTATCGAGCAGTGCAGAGCCATATATCAGTACTCAGCGAATTTGAACGACGAGTTGAGTCTAACGCCCGGGGATTTGATAACAATTCACGAGAAACAAGCGGACGGTTGGTGGATCGGCGAATGCGCCGGAAGAACCGGAATATTTCCCGCCACGTACGTTGAAATTATTCATTGAATAAGAAGACGAATATTTATTTTCAATTAACGTAACTTCTTATCTTGCGTACTTATAAGACAAGAAAACTTCGTTAACCGAAGCGCATTCGCGTGTATGCTATACCGGCGTAGATTTTTTGTTTTCGTTTTTTTTTTCGCCGATGATTTATAAGTGCCAATCTCTTACGAGGATATTAAGAAGATCTAAAAATGAATTGTACGATTTGTCAGTTATTAAGCGGCGTAATGAGTTAATCCATAAGAAAAGAGAAAAAAATAGTTTGTAAGGTTTCTATGGGTAATTTCTTCGAATCGAACCCGAAATTAATGTTGTATCGATAAGCAACAACTCGCTTGTGCGGTTGATCGATGTTATCAACGAAAATAATAATAGGACAGAGCACGTAATAATTTACCGGAGGCAATATCGCAACATCAATAATTTAACTCGTATATATCATTCGTCCGATTTTTAATACGGTGATCTTCCGTTGCAAAGCTTCCATTTTTGTTCTTAATCTCGAATATTTGTGTTTATCTTTCTCACTTTTCTCTATTTCTCATCACGATTACAATAAGTCCGATTCGACGAATTTCGTACTATCATAAATAAGCGGCTTAGATGTGTAATTAATGTAAATCACGATCGACGCGCGATCGATAAGGAGCGGTACCAAATGATGTATGTTTGTACATAATGATTTATTAAATGCTAAAAGTATTCGTTTGTAAATAGACGCCGTGCGAGAGAATGTTTGATTATTTAATGAAAAAAAAGAATAAAAAATCATCATTATAAGTGAATTGAAGTTTAATAATAAAAAAAAAATGCATTTGTTAATCGACAATTTCGATGATTCGGATAACAAATTTATTTAAAAGAAAAATTCGTCAATCTTGAATCTCGCCTATGTAGTCGGCAATCAGTTGTCGTCTCACTTCGATCATATCCTGCTGATTCGTAACTGTAATTATAATTATTTTTGTAAAATAAACGAGCGCTTGTCTTCTTGCTACAATTGGCAATTTAATTTTCTATCCGTACCGCAGAACGGTGGGGCTCTGGACGTTATCGCAAAATATGTACCACGTTGCGGATGATTCTCCGCTCGTATACCCATTTCGGTGCAATTGTCGGCCGTACATTGGTCATATATTATTTGCAGAGCCCGCCGATACGTTCGATCCCAGCTGTGCGCCCAGAATGTGCAATTGCCGGCGGCAGCGACGATTATGGATTCGGTGAGATAAAGATACGAACGTCCGTGACTGCATATAGCTTGTTCGATACCTATTCACAAATTCAATTCTTTGACAGTCAATGTCACCGGCGGTTTTCTTATTATCTGGTAATTATAAATCATTTTTGCGAAAAACAAATTATTCCCTTCGCAACATATAATTTATAAAAGAGATTTCTCGCGCAAACAACAAATCGAATGATAATAATTTTCGTTATTTTTCGAATAAACCTTAAAATTGCAAATTTGCAACTATTAATTCGTTCAGTGGCCATTTAATCCGTAATAATGGTATGAATTGTTTTTGGAAATCAAAAAAGAATTCTCACAACAGAAAATCTACAGAAAATTTCCACCGGGGCAACCGGCGAAAAGATAAAAAATTCGATTTTGAATTTCTATCAAAAACTTCGAAATATCAAATTTCAAATTGATTAGCGTAAGTAGTAATCATTGACTCACTCGATTTCGGGAGCGGGACATAATCAAAATAGAAACCCTGCACTCGTAAGCATCCTGGTTGACGCTTTCCGCCGTTCGGATAAAAATCGACGTGTCCTGATAACGGAAATTAGAGAATCGTTGTATTAACAAATTACGGTTGATGTTGCGATTCAATGACAAAAAAATTCAAGGTAAAAATCCAAAGATCATCAATAGGTATGAAATCAAGAAACACGATAACGCCTCGACGCCAAGTAGTTGTAAAAAGTAATAAGTGCCCGTAGCAAGCGTATGCGGATCGAGCGGTACCAAGTACTTGTACAGTACTATAGGCAATCAAGCATTTCCGAACTCAGATAATTCCAACCATCAGGTAAGTTGAAGCAAACTCCATCAAGTAAGTTGAATCCGACCCTTCGCCAGGTCCGTCCGGCGAGGCCACGGCGCCCTCCTTCCCTCTTTATACCGACCAATAGAATCGATGCTGCAATTTGGGCGACAGAGAGAGAATGCGGCGGAAAGGGACATTTTTCCGGACAGTGAACAAGTACTCCAGCAGGTACTAAAATATTCAACTTATCGAATGGTGACTAATTGACTGGGTTCTCGATTTTTCAGCTTATCTGATTGCCTACTGTACAACCCCCGTATTCTTAACTTGACGGAACCGGACACCCTCCCGTTTCTGCATTTTTCTTACCATCCCTACTCCCGGTCAGTTGCCGCTATTAGGGGTACCGAGGAGTATACGCGTCCATCGATACCGCTTGGGGTGGAGTGAACGGACTCAGGGAAAATGCAGTTAGGAGAAATCGTCGCCATGATAGCGTGTTGAAATAAAGAAACGGTTTAGTTAAGAGGAGTTAAGAATACGGGGGTTGTACTGTACGCCAATATCAAGTATCCTCATGTTCGATCGTTTTTTTTTTTTTCACGTAAATTACTAAATGAATAAAAAAAAACCAATAGCACTCTTATCGCATAAATCATTATCCGTTCAGCGTCATTATCCGTTTAGGCATTCTCGAGATATGCTACTATCGCTCAAAAAGTTTATACTTCTACGGCGTTTTGTCCAACCTGTCCACCTGTCCGATGTCCATGTACCGTCGCTGCTCGTGCGGTGACTCACCAGTAAATCGCAGCTGGCTAACTGCGCATGCGCCAAATTATCGATTGCTCTATTGAACCGGCGCGCACCGCGGTCTTACCACCTGTGCGTGTGTGTGCGTATAATCAAGAACATTTTTCTTGCAAAAAAAATGTAAAATAATGTCGCCAAGAAGTTTTAACGTGGTTTATTTGTTCAAAACAATAAAAAAATTAAGTATTTTCCACATATAAAATTTTTTTTAAGTCAAACAGTGTTACTGAAAAAGAGTAGTATTATTAAACAAATTCAAAAAAATAGTTATTTTTATGTCTAGAGCGAGGAAAAACGTCGATTTCGCCGAGTGTGAAGTGAGGCACGTACTTCACCATCCCACCACCCCACCCCACTTCCTACCGTTCCACTTTTAATCACGAAAGTACACTCCCCCCACCGTCTTCCCGCCAACCCCCTCGGAACCTCCTTTTTTGCCGGCAATTGAGATTACTAACCCCTCAGTAATCACCCCTATTTTTCCCCTCAATTCTTCTAACGAGTCGTCATTTGAATTGGAATTTACTTTTCATTGAAAATACTTTTTCTTGAATTTTTGAAATAATACACCTCTTTTTCAGTAACACTGCTTGGCTTTTTAAATTTTTCAATTCCTGAAAAATATTTACTTTTTAAATTGTTTGAACATATAAATCATGTGAAAAATACCTAGCGATGTTTTCTAATATTTTGATTTGCAAGAAAAATGTTTTTAATGGTTTATGAATAATGTCAAATATTTTAAAGATTCGAATTCGAAAATGCGGAGGAAGATCATGAAATTACATTGATTATAAAGTTACGATTGTTCTTGCAAAAAAAAAAAAATAGAAAGAAAAACCTATAGGATCGGGCAGTCCAAGTCCCCAGCCAGTCAAGAGTCTGCCATTTGTGTGAATAACATCGACGAATGGTGCGTCAGTAACATCCAGCTGCAGGTCCAAACTAACATTATTGAAACAAGGCTGCGCCGGATCCAATCCCGTAATTCTGCTGACATGCCAACTATTTTGTCGGTTCTTAAATTCTTTCGCTGCGAGTCCACAAATATGAGCTCCGAGACTGTGGCCTACGAGATGAAGCGGACCCCAATTTGGTTCATTCGGTGAGGACGCGGCTACCGTCGCGTTCACTACATGATGCAGAAATCTGCGGAAAAAAAAACAGAGTAAAAAGAAACAAAGCTGTCGTCAACTTCTTTAATCGATCTTCCTGAAATAAATTTTATTTGAAAATTTTGATTATTACGAACCTTGCAATCTCACCTCCCACTGTTTTGGTGTTCACCACTGCCTTGTAATAGTTGAATGTATTACCTCTCGCTGCCCAATCGACCACTACAACATTGACATCATCCTGATGCGCCATACGCGCAATCAAGATTTCGCAACCGAAAGTCTCTTCATCCCGTTGTATTTGTGTCTTATCGTCAATAACGATATTTAAGAAATATTTACCCACAAGAGGAACGCATCTTCCATTTCTCTCACCCATGTCTCGTTACCGTGCGCCAAGAAGCCGTGAACTATAAAGACGGTTCGTCTTTCGACCCGAAAATCCGTCCATTCCAAACCGAATTGTCTGCCGGTCAGCACTTGTACGCGATTACGCTGTCTTCTTGACGATAAAAAAAATCTAACGTCCAGAACGTTTGCGCGATGCTCGTTGTTTGTGAACCACCATTCCAAAAATTTAGCCACCGTCTGTCCCAAACCGAAACAATCAACTGTTCTCGATTTTGTCGACAATGCTACTTCGGTAAAGTTTAACACTAAAGTTGAGCCGTTCGGCCAAATTAACGAAAAATTTTCGAGATTCGTCGTATCATTCACTGCTTTAATCCGTTTGGATACTTGATTTTTTTTAAGACTCTCAGCAAATGCGAGAAAAGTGACGAAGATCACAAAAACTGCGCGAAAAGTGGCCATTGCTTCGATCTACGCGTCCGACTGATTAATGGGGAAACTATACGAAAATGCGTTGCTTCGACTCGTACGTTGACCACAGAGAGATAGAAACGTGACGTTGATAAGCAATGACGCGTGACCTTAATCACGAAAAAATCCATTCACTTCCTATCACTTAGTCGAGATAAATCACTTCATTGGAAACGTTGAATCTTATAGAAAGTATTGTCGATTAATTGCGGGCAAATGATCACGTACTGAACATTTCTGATAATTAAATACTCCCGGTCGTGTTTACAAAATAATTCACGGTGACGGCGTTAATGTCTAAATTGAAGAAATTCCAGAACTCGACGAGAGTTTATGTGAATTGTGATGCAAAAACAACTTTGGTTCGTCTTATTTGTATCACGAGAAAAAAATACCTTTGTCAATATTTGTTATGAATGTCATTTGTAACTAATTGCATGTTCTAAGAAGACTATTTAGATGAGTATCGACTCGAGATAATCGAATTTAACGACGAAATTTGTTTTGTCATAAATAGAATCAAAACAGAAGCTGTTAACGAAACTGAAAATACAAACACGATATCGGTAGGAAACGAATTGATAAAATTTGTTCGGAGAAAAAATGATTAAATATTCATAAGGGATATAACAAGGTTTTTTTTAAATCACATTTAACTGCTTGTCCGTGACGGAGCGGGCAAAAGGCAAAATAAGTTGGTGTCATCCGGACTGTTTATTTTCATAACAAATCCACAAACAAATATCTCAATAAATCTCTTATACAAATTCTATTTATCGAACTCATTCGTCATCAGTCGTAACATTCAACTCGACTCACACGGATTGCTGTGAAGTTGACGTTAACAAACTAAACAATAGATTATCAAACTTTTGATAATATGGTACGAAGGAAACGAAGAAATAAACGTAAAAAGACAAAGTAAACGATACACTCACGTCGTGATACCTAGTGTTGTATTATATACCATTGATCTTCTGCTTCTTGCGCTTCTTGCCTTTCTTGATTTTGTCCTTTTGCTGTGAAAATAAACGATCAACAAAGTCTCAAAAGTCCGAAGGTCGCCAATCGAATGAGAAAAGATATACAATCGGCATTACCTTTTGTTGTTGAAACTGAGTAGATCTGGATTGATCGGCAATCCGACTGCCTCCTTGAAAGCTACTGAAGTCCACCGACTTATAGTCAAAGTTCTTTTGTGGCAGCATGCCTCGTTGTTCTAATTCCTGTATGTTGGCGCGTTTCTGGTCTTTTTTCTTGAGTCTACAATGTAAGGAAAACGATGTACTGGAGTCTCAAACGCGTAAAAATAGTACGAAGTATCGGCAAATCGGCAATGATACTTACGTCGATGAAGTGAAGGCATTGAGTCGTTTGATTGTTTCGCGGTGTTGCCCCGTAGGTATTTCCGCATTGAACAATGGCGTATTCTTTTTATTTTTTGTTGAAACGTTTTGTCGATTAAAAGTAGATTTGTGCGGCGAAGTTTTGTTCGGTGCTCCGTCGTGCTTCGTTTCTTTTCGCCGCTGCGGCGTTTCCGGTACTTCGTTCTTACGTTTTTTCATGTAACTCTGGCACACGGTTACATCCATCGACGGTTTAGGCGTCGAAACATCGTACTTCGTTTCCTCCCGGTAGTCCGCCAAATCCTGCACGTCTGATTGTCGTTTTCTCTTGCGACCGTGCATTTGACTGAGGGGTACACGAACCTTTGGCGCTTTCGGCTCGGGTGCCGGACTATCGCTACCTTTTACATTTTCTGAGACATTCTTAAAGTGCTCGTGAACTCTCTCTATACTTTCGGCCGTTCTTTCTTCTTCCTTGATTGCTGCACGCTTTTGATCCGCCTCTTCCTTCTCCTGTTGTTTTCTCTCCTTCGCTTCCTGTTCAGCGACCATTGGCATCACGCGTTTGTAACGCTCGAACGGACTGACGAACATAGTCTTCTTTTTTCTAAGTATTCTCTGTCGTTCGGCTGCTTCTTCGTTCTACGATTACAAAAATATTATTAATAAAAAAAATTGATTTCAAATGATTTTTATCTAAAAAACAATAGTTCTAAAAAACTAGGCGTCGAATCGAAGTTTTGACAACACTTTTTCCAAAATTAGTGAGACTTTGCTTATTTCTTATTCAGTGCATTAAAAAAACATGTAAAAATATTGAAAATTATTGACCATCCGGAACTCGAGGAAATAAATTTTGAAAAAAATTCCTTATACACAATGTACCTAACTGTCGTGAAATTTTGATTACTTTTTCAATCGTAGTAATTGATTCGTTCTTACTGTTGCAATTATTTTTTTTTGTTCAGAATTTAGATGTTTGATAATACAATTCGACTCATTTTGAGGCGATTCACCATTCAGTTTCGAAATTAAAAAATCCTTAAGCTCGTTTCATGCCGTTTTAACGTTAAATTCGTTCAATCAATGTTGAAATATAGTAATAAGTGATTTTCGATTTTTAATTTACTCACGTCGGAAGTTGGCGGACTATCGAAAACATTAACAACGTGATCAATCTGCGTGTCGTCCGCAACGGTCTCCATCGGCTTGTCGGAATTCAAGAGACACGGCAGATTAGATCTGACTTCCATACCGCTCGGTATATCATGCGGCGTGTAGATCCAAACGTCCGAATTAACGGCTTGATTTCTTTGCGCCAATCGCTGCCTTATGTCTTGTTCCAATATCGGTTTTATGAGCGGCTGTTCGCGAGCCTTGAGAATAATCTTGTGGAGTCGCAAGAGATTTTGCCTGACCAACGGTGGTATGGGATTGCAACAGGCCAATATTCCTTGCATCTCGCGCGGTAGCGTTTCGGCAATATTCAGGAGCATGTGATTCGGTAAAACGTAACCGGTACTGTCGTCCTCCTGACGAGCTGTTGCGTCTCGCCAGCCGTGCAACTCGCGCAAAGCGTACAACTGACGATTATTAAACATCTTCTGACTCTTGCGATACATATTCATGTAACTCTCCTCGTTCCACACGGGTTTCTCATAGATTCGTTTGCACACTTCCGTACTGCGATCGTAAACAACTTTAAGAATATTAGTTTGTCCGTTGGCCGCGTCAATCAAATCGTTTCGCAGTATGTCCTTTATATACAAAAGATAGTGCGTATCCTCGCGTGCATAATTCATCAATTCCTCGGGCAACGGTCTTATTCGCCAATCAGCAAGTTGAAAATGCTTGTTGGGATCCAAATTGCAATAACGTTTCATGAGATATCCGAGACTCAGATACGGCAAATCGAGCTGTTTCGCCGCTTGGTGAGTGTCGAACATATTCACGATATACAACGATAAATCTCGTTGAAGCCAAAGAATATCGCTGTCGGCACCGTGAAATACTTTGAGAACCGACGGTTTCGTGAAAATTTCATTCAACACGTGCAAGTCGGAACGCAGTGTCAATGTATCGATTAGATAATCTGTGTCGCGCGTTGATATTTGCATCAAGCACGTTATGCCTTGAAAAGTGCGGTAAGAATGATGTTCGAGATCGATCGCTATCTCGTTGTACTGACGAAGATCGTCGAGAAGAATCTTTAGGTCCTGCGGTTTCTCGATAACTATCAGGAGAGTTTCATTGAGCGGCTTGTAGACGATCGGTTCTGAACGCACGAGCTGCGAATCTGGTACGATGAATTTCTCGAGTTCGCATTCGTACGGATGATTGAAAATTTCGCCGTTTGTACCCTCTTCCAGATAGATCGCCAGGGGCTTTATGGAATTTGGCTTATCCTTTATTCTCGGCTCCCATGGCTTCGAACTGTTGTCGATCTTATCCTTGAACGACAACTGCGGCCTCTCGACGTTTCTAGCCGCCAGAAGACGAATCGACGAAACAGTGCTCGCGGCGTTGCCGGCCGCCTGTCCGTGAGTCGACGTCGTTGCGTTCCAAGAGCCGAAAACATTTTTTTTGTTCGTTTGCGATACCACCAACGCTACACCCGGCTTTTTTGGCAGCCCGGCTTCCTCGTCCATACAGACGCTCTGTAAATTTTGCATTGATTTATCTGTACATTGAGTTATATCGGTAACAAAATTCAATTTTTTCGATAGTCACGACGATACTTACGGCACGATCGAGAAAAATGTCGTTTGCTTCTACGAGGGATTCGAATTTCTCTTCTATATCGCATCGCTTCACATTGCCCGCCGCGCCAGACAACTCGACTACGCCTTGCATAACATTCAACAGCCTTTTCAATTCCTTGTTTCGTACCTCGTTGAATTTTGGAAAACAGGCGTAATAATTGAAGTTTTCGCCATTCGGAAGACTGTTGGATGCTTTGATGCCTTCCCGCATCACGCCGAACGCATGCTGTATAATAAACGTGAAAAATTAGAACAGTGACCTGACACGACAGCAACGCAAAATAGACAATACAAAATATAACACACATAAAAATAATAAATGAGGAACTTGTAAAGAAAATCGAATATAAAATTATTATTGCTCGATTTTTTTTTTGGATAAACATAGATTTGCTATCAATGCGATGCACAAGATGAATGGATTTTTCGAAGAATAGATTTGTAAATATTACAATGAAAGTCGCACTGTTGTGGTTAACCACGTGTGTTCTTCCAAAACAATGATTACCTTGACGTAGTCGTCGAAACTTGCGTAACCTGGAACGAGTTCCTCAGCTTCCGTGACTTCGACATCATTCTCCGTTTCCTCGACGTTCCCGGTGTCGGCATTTTCTACGTTATTGACATTTTCCACATTCGTACTCATATTTGTTAATTGTTTCATTAGTTAATGAAACTTTCCAGGTTACATCGGAGAGGTTCTTCTCGCGCCACTGGAGTCCGAAGTTAACGTCGCACCATTGTCGATCTTCGATTATTGCAATATTTCGATATTATTTTGTATATGTGTTGTATGTGTGTATATCGCGAACCTCTCAACTAAAGCCGGCAAGTGAGAAAAAAGGAAGAATTCTCTCTGGGGTGGATCTCTCGGAGATAACATCTACGAGTTTTCGATATGAATAATACAATGATAAAAAAAATATTGCTAAACAAATACAAAAATGCGTATAGTATATTATCTTTTAGTCTTTATATTTTTGAATTTTTGTAAAAATTTTAGAAATATTGGATCATTTGTTATACGGTTTCATCATATGCTATATAATTAACTAATTAAATGCATGTGTTTTGTTTTATTCATTTTTATATCAATGTACTAAATGTGAATGGAAGAAAAAATGTGTGGAATAAAGAGTACATTACATGACGGTATCTTTCGAGGGGTTTTTTTATTTCGCCTTTCCGTTGGTAGCTCTGCGCGTTTCCAACGCGCAATTCACACGAAGTACGGACATGTAAACCATATCGTCGGCGTTTTATTACGTTTGGATTATTGTTGTTGTTTGTACAAGGAAATTAAAAAGCCTAGCGATGGCTAATCCGAATTTGGCTGATATGACCGAGGAAGACGCGGCTGATCTACAATTTCCAAAAGGTAAATAGTTCGCATTATATCGGTTAACCAAAAATTTCACCGCTTCAACGACGATCGATCTCTAACCTACAAAACACAAATCACATGCGTGAGTGATCGATTGTCAACAGGGAACTACGATATTTCGACAAATGACTCGAACAAAAAAAATGAAACGAAAAGAAAACTACAAAAAAGAAAACAAGCAAAATAAGCGTCGCGTCGTAGCATCAAGAAGGTATCTATAGTTATGGATTTCTTGATTTCAGAAAAATCGTCGCGCGTAACTGTAAAAAACGATTTGTATGATGAAGATGATACGGATAACGATCTCGACGTGTCGATTGTGACAGAGGAAGTATTTGCCTCGGATCCGATTTGCAAATCTTGTAAGACTACGTTGTCCGAGCCGTACGTCAGATGTGCCGAATGCAAAGACATCGACGTTTGTCTTGTTTGTTTTTCCAATGGTTGCGAAATGCTCCATCACAAGAATAACCATAATTACGTCATTGTTAAGAACGAATTTCCTCTTATCGAAGAGTCCAATTGGAGCGCCGGACAGGAATTAGAGTTATTGGACATTGTGCAGGAGTGTGGCTTTGGCAATTGGATCGATGTAGCGAGGAGAATGCAGAGAAAAACGGCAGAGGACTGTAAAAATCATTATTTAAACAATTACATAGATCGTCAAAATTTGCCGGGTTTGCCGATAATCCGAGAGACGAGAACAAGTCTTTTTGGAGCTGAGCCTGTGCCCTATATGTTTAAATTGCAAGAGTTGGAAGAGCCGCCTCGATTCGCCGCGAATACAGCGAATTGTCGGCTGTTGGCGGGTTACAACGCTGCCAGATCGGATTTCGAAGTAAATTTCGACAATCACGCAGAGTCTCTTATCTCGGAATTGAGATACGAAGATTTCGAGCCGAACGATGAGGATTATAAATTGGGAAGTAGTCTCCAGGCAGCTATAGTCGAAGCTTACAACAACAGACTCAGGGAAAGAACTCGAAGAAGAAAGATTATTCGCGATCACGGGCTCATAGCTTTTAGAAGAACGATGTCCTGGTTGCAGCGTTACGAGACGACGATATCGCGACCGGTAGCCGAGAGATTGTTGATATTTATGCAGCTCGTCGGAGGTGTAGATTTCGATTTTATCGTCGAGGGATTGCATCATGCGGGCGAGATAAAGAATTATATAAATAAATTGTTGGAATATCGTCGAAACGGCTTGAGAACGTTTTGCAGCGTAGCGATGTTCAAAAAATTGTCGAAGTTGCGTCAAGAGAACGACAAGGATCGAAAGCAATATTTGAATAACGCGGACTATAGTTGGAGAAGCGTTTTGCCGAGTTCCGTTATTATTCCGAGTGTACCACTCGCGTCTGTGGCGTCACAGCGAAAGATACCGCCACCGTTGGAAATCAGAGGCTTACCGGGAAGCGAAAAACTAACTGTGGCGGAAAAAGAACTTTGCTCCAACGCGCGAGTCGTACCGGCTAACTATTTTGATTACAAACGCATTCTGATAAATGAAAACAAAAAAATCGGCTCTTTGAGACTCGCGCAGGCACGTGTACTGCTGAAGATTGATGTCAACAAAACTCGAAAGATTTACGATTTTTTGGCGGAGCAGGGATACATCAATAAACCTGCTCAATGATGTGAGATTAATTGAATTTAACGAGCGTCTTTTCTTACTCCCGATTGCCCGCCGCACAATTGACGGGAGTTATGCGTTTCACTGTGCACATATGACCGCGTGTTTTCTCGGTAACTGATGTTTTCCGAAACGACTAAAATAATACTTTGCGACACTAGTGCGATTAAGTGGACCGTTGGAAGTACACTTTTTCGTACAAGTATCGCATAATATTTTTTGTAACAAGTGTATGAAAAGTGCTACTTCCGTACCTGTCGATTGTGGCGCCACATGAGAGTGCGAGAATTACAAGAGAAGCGTACGAGAAGTACAGTGGAACCTCTCTATTCTTAACTTCGCCTAACTCAATGCATAGCAACGATGTCGCTCAACTGAATTTCCTCTGTCGCCGGTTTACCACACGTCAAGCGTGGAATGTACACGGCGTACGCGTAGAGTCAACCCCCACTATGCTGTGGAGGGGCGCGTATACCCCTCGTTGCTGTACCGGCAGCAACTAATTGAGAGTGGAGACTGTAGAGGACATACAGAATAGCGAAAGAGACCCGTCCCGTGAACTTACGAAAAGAGGGTTTGCACTGTATTTATTTCTCGCGCGCTTCTCTCCGAAGCGTCCGAAAAACCAAATCAGGCCGATGTGTGCATGCGCCGTGGCATTACAGAACCACTTGCCATAAAGCGCCACTTACGCCATTTTCGACAGGCAAGAGAAGTAGTACTTTTCATGCACGCGTTCCAAAGATGTACTAACAAACTTTGGCACATGGAACTTCGCCCAGTGACATGAATCCAATGAAAAAAGAAAAAAGAAAGAGAAACTTTGACACACCGTTACTTTGTACTGCGATCTTTGTGCTTTTCCCGGTTTTATTATAATTAACTCCAAGTCGACAATGATAGAACCGTTAAAAAATAATACCCTCCAATATATCGAAATTTCATCGATATATGCGGACAATATTTTTTCGTCCTTCTCAGACCAGAGGGCTACATAACCGATCGAATGATCAAAACTTCGACATATATGGTGCGATTCACATTCTATAAATGATGAAACAAAAATAATTTTACAGAAATGAAAAAACTTTCGACTGAAAAAGGAATGTAATAAATAAACTATATTAAGAATAAAAAGGGAAATAATAAATAATAATTCGCATATTATAGTCGGCAGATTTCTACTCTCAACGGCGAATAAATTTCCAGACGAAAGAAAAACTCTAAACTATAATATGCGAATAATTGTTTGTTATTGTACGCTTTTCCTTAAGACAGTTTATTTATTACACTTTTTTTGTAGACAGAAGTTTTTCAATTGTTGTTAAATCATTTTTTAATGTAAAACCATCGAAATTTGTATATTTTATGTAATTATAGTATATCTTGATATTAGTTATATTTTTACATCTCATCTTAATAATGGGAAAACGTTTGGATTATTTAATATTCGGAGCTATTCGATTTATTTATATGTTGAACTGTGCGGTTTTTTTTTATTTTGTTGTTTTAAGAACTCTTTCGATGTGTATAAAATTTGACCGGATTTGACGACAAATTTATCCTCAGAATTTGAAAATGCCGAGACGCTACTCGTATCCGAAGTTCACATGCTTTTGGAGCACAGAAAAGCGCAGAACGAGTCTGCTGAGGAGGAACAAGAGTTTTCCGAGGTATTCTTGAAGAGTCTCAATTACACTGACCGTTTTCGTAAATTCAAGAACAAGGAAATTATCGCGGCAGTTAGAAAGTAAGTACATCGCGTTTCGATCGCTCACCGTAAATGTCACGTATCCTTCGTAAAATAATACATTGATCGTACAATTTCCAAATGTTTACGATTATCAATTGTTAACAAATTAATTTGGTTCTGTAGTCTGTTGATGCAAAAAAAACTTCACAAGTTCGAACTCGCATCGTTGGCGAATCTCTGTCCGGAAACACCGGAAGAAGCGAAGGCGTTGATACCGAGTCTGGAGGGTCGACTCGAGGACGAAGAGCTCCGAACCATACTGGACGACATCCAAACCAAGAGATCTCTCCAATATTAATGTACTGTTTATTTATAACCATTAAAATCTCATTCCTTCGTTCATACGTGTATTTTATACAATAAAAATTATCCATTTTTTCGTAACGTTATCGATGTCTTTGTTGGCGTGATATTCGAAAGTAACAAGATTCGCTACCTTAAGATACGATGCAAAAGTAACGATCGACGAACGTATACGTTTTGTCGATTGTTGAAAAAATCTAATGCGAGTATCCTGTTCCATTTAAAATGCAAAACGAAGTTGTGATGCGCCCTTCTGTGTCTTAGGAATTACATACAACAGGGAGACACATCTTGGATCAAATTACGTACAACACCCCGGTAATTTGCGACAAGATCGCAAAAAACAGCCAGCTAATCGCGGCAAAGACAACCACAAATTATCTCGTAGGTAATTGCGTACGGTTGACTATGCACGCGAGATCGAGGACCAGCCGTGGAACGGTCATTATAACGCTTTTTTTTTCGTCAGTCTTCCGAAGCAACGGTTCGTATCGATTCTCAACGGGACCGCGCGACTATTTATTTGTCAATTTTGTTATCAACAAAAAAGGGAGCTTGATAACGATCAACGACGCGCAACTGCTATGATTTACGATGGTTACCACTGGGCGACTTGCCCACTTTACATCTTGCTTCCGTGTTTTTCCCCGCCATATTATTTATTTTAAGCGATCTTTGAAGAACTCACTTAACTTCGCACATTCCACAGATTATAATGACTTCCGGTGTCAAGAATTTTTTTTCTTCTCACGTACGAAACGAGAAAAGTTTCGAATCGATTCACACCATATTTAAGTGCTATTTGTGTGCGTAAGGAATACTTACGGGACAAATCCCTATTTTTTTATTCCTCCAGAAAACACTCCAGAAAGTACCCAAATAGGTGGCTCTCGTGGCTTCATAGAAAATTTGCACATAAAAAGTACTCATTTTTGCTATATAGTCAATTTATTTTGGGGACTTTACTCTGTTAGCATCGAAGAGATTTTTTAAATGAAAAATATCTTAAAAATGTAATTCTCACCTCAAACTGATAAATTGCATCGTTCGTGAGGTCAGGAATATCGCCTCTTGCTTCGGGTTTGTCTTGGCGCTTAAACGAAAATGACATAAATCCCTTTACGATGGCATCGCATTTGTTTTCTTCTAATGTAAAATTAAATGTGTTACAAGCCAAAACAATATCAAAGCGTTCGCCGTACTATAATAACTTTTTTAACGGTTTGACGAACACTTGCAAAACGAACGCGGTAGAAAATGTTTCCAACAAAAAAGTAATAACTTCGTAACGCACCTTTCGCCGCAGCGCCATCGTCGTGAATGAGGACGTTTTTTTTTATTTTTGTAATTACATGAATTGTGGTTAAGTCAGCTGCCAGTGTTTACACGTGCGGTAAAAATTTTATTCGACGCTCAGGTCATTGTTTTGACATCAATACGGTTCAGGAGTTCATGTCGCATAAGTTCGACAAAAATGAGAGAAAATTGTAAATACTTCTCGGTGGTATAAATTTTTTTTAAAAATTCATGCATATTAAAGGTACTGAATAATATGCATGTATTTTTTAAGATTTTTATACCATCGAGAAGTATTTGCAATTTTCTCGAACTTATGCGAAATAAACGCGAAGCGACATAACTACCTTGCGATATGTTATTACCCCGAGTATCATATATACTTTACTTTTTCCCTCGAGTGACGAATGAGACTGTCATTTTTAACATCCTGCTGACATTACCATCATAAATCAAGTATAACGAAAAAATCGTAAAATTACAAATATTTAAATTCCATTCTCGACCGTTGCAATGAGTTTATTTTCGGTAATTTTATAATTGGTAGCAGTTGAAGTTGTCAAAATAAAGACAAAAACACTGTAAACAGCAGCTGGAACAGCGGAAAACTATGATACGCTGTTCGTTTCGATCGATATGGTGAGCTGGCAACATTGTTACCTTCTCAGATGCCTAGAGAATAAAAGGAATCTGTAAATGACCAACCTACGATGGATAAGCTAATGCGGACACATTGCAGTAAAACAAAATTTGTACGAATAAACTGTTAAAAAGATGTTTAATTATTGCAAAAAAAAATCGATCGCATGAGCAAACATCCGCATACTTACGGTTTATAAACTTTGAATCTGCGGTCGACTGTGCATTCGGACAAATTGTTTACAATTCTTATATCTTACGATTTTTTTTGACAGCTATTAGAATCATTATATATATTTTTTCAAACCTTCTGTTTGCCTATAACCTCAGAAAGTGCGCTGATTCTCACATCCTGTTTTTTTCGTGTGCCTTTTTATTCACTTAATATTTTTTCTCATTGTACGCAATAAAAATCGAATCATAGTTTCCACTTTGTGTTACTTGTGCAACAAAATCGACGAATTTCGATCGTAAACTTTTCTTCGTTCGAGCGCCACAATGACAATCAACATTTACCGTTCAATCGTCGTGTGCCCATTGATGTTGGTACATTCGCGCTTCGACAATTCGCTTCGGCGTAACGTACGGATGCATAATACAGTTCTGAAATCACTTCGAGCCGAGGAATACGTGTGTTTGATTGCAAATGGTTTGACGCTTGACCGTGGTGTTAGGAAAAGCACGTTTGTCGAATGCAGTTGATAGCTCGGCGGTCAATTGGAACTGTTATTCGCCTCGGTGACTCCGGCTAGAAGTCCCGTGTGACGCGTCGATTCTCTCGTTCTCGTTCGTTTGACTATAACACATTCGGATGTGGTAGATACACACGGAGAATCCTATAGCGAAACTCACACCTCGCAAAAGCATACGTGCACATTATGCAAAGTTGAGGATTCCTATCGATTGCCGGATAGACTCGGCGGACTTGTTGCGCGTTTAGTGCTTTGGTTGGTTACGTATACTCCCACCGGTGTGCTACATACATTTTTTCGCTTTCCTCGAACTTTTTCTCACCCGTATATACGCAGAGGATATCGGTAAGAATTCGTCGGAAGATACTATCGATGTAATACGAATTCAACAGTGTACAATGTTATACTCGAGAATGAAACTCCGGCACTGCGACCGCGGGAGAGGCAATTTTCCGCCGATAGTGAACAACCCCTGGTAACCGCGTTCGCTTGTTATGAATATTTCATATTCATTAAAACATTTCCATCAAGACTTTTGGTACGTTTAAGTAATAAATTGAACGGATAGCCAGCGGTATCGTTTATGCAGCGCGCCTCGGGAGTTTGGGATAAGCGCATTTGCAATTTATATTTGTTTTTCTCATATTTTCTTCGCTATCACGTTGACCATTGGATGAATTTAAAGTTTTATCATCAATCCTTTATTTAATCTCATATCCTCGAAAATGATTAAGGACACTTGATGAAATGGTGTATATATTGAGAAGAAATTAATCGTCGGAGCCGTTTATTTATTTCTGGCCGTTTCTCGCACGGCGTGCGAGAAATTGCAGTTTCTCGCACGCCGTGCGGAAAAAACAGCAGAAAATCGGGTTTGCGTCGCGCACTCGCCTTCGGCATGCCTCACTTCACACTCGTCGAAATCGACCTTTTTTCCTCGCCGTGGACACGTAAATAACTATTTTTCCGGTCTTCGATAAAATTACCATATTCTATGTCTGCAACGCGGGCGGAAAGTTGCCGATTCTTGACCAGAGGGAAGAAAAGTGCCGCGGCGGGCAGAAAATAGCGTATGCTACTCGGGAGGGAACGTATTTTTCACATCGCTTCGCTCAGGCAGCAAACTTCACACTCGGGGAAGATCACGCCCTTCCCTCCCTTATAGTATAATATACTACATCGGGGGGAAAAATAAGCACAGCACTTTGATGCTATTGCTTTTTTATGCAAAAATTTCTGAATCGTCTTTCATATAAAATCGCACGGAATATTCCGTTATCGTAGCACATAATCTCAAGTCCAATTATTGATCTTTAAAATCGTGTTACCAGTCAATGAATAGTGAAACTCCATTTGCCTCTCTCCACCACTGTATCACGGAGAACTGATGTACTTCGGGAGAAACACATTTTTCGATATTTCATTGCCTTTGCCGCGTACGATGAGGCATTGTTACCTGATAAAAACTTTGAATATATCATATAGATACGGCGCCCCGCCTATAACCTTATGACGTATATTGTCTAGTTGAGCACTTCCGAAGGAGGCGAAAGCACAACCGCAAAATTCCTTGCGTAATGAAATTGCTTTCAGGTCGGTTCGATCAAGCGAAGTCGGATAGAGGCGCAGTCGTCTATCCGGTGTCTATAGATCGCGATGTATCTCGACCTTGTGGGACGGGGGGGTTATCGAAGCATTGCAACCCATAAATCAACATAATCGTAACGATAAGGATCCTACTACCGAAAACATCCAACAATAAAAAAAAAGATTTGATTATAGTTGGCGTTGTTTGAAAAGATCGAACTTTGGAAAGCGCACTCGACCTTGCAATTCCGAGAATGCGAGATAGATAATGCGTATAACCGCAATCATCGCAAAGCGTAATCATGAGCAAAATAATTTGCCATACAATAGCTCGAGTAAAAATTTTGATCAAAATGCACGAAATTGTCAAAAGTACCATTGAACTTTTTTTCAATGATATACGGTAAAATGGCAACATTTTTCGTATAACGTCTATAGAGTCATCCGGTCGTAATATCTCATTGATAACGAATGTATCGACGATTCTTCATTTGTAACAAATAAAAAAAAAATCACTCTTATCTTCGTTTCGTTCGTTCGCCCGACAGGAGACGACCTTGGCTCATGTAAATCGTGAAGGAGACTCGGGGAGAGCGGGTCTCGTGTTCTGCATACCGCCGGGAAGGTGCATTCCGGGTGGTGCATTGAGTCCGATGATGCTGCCCCGTTCCGAGGTATAGTCACCGCGAAACTCAAGAAAGAGGAGAGAGGGACGCACAGCTTATAAAGCTACTACTATACAAGATACAACGTTTTCTGAGTCGGCTGGGCGGTCGGGCGTGCGAGCGGCACGTGCGTGATAGTAGCGGCAGGCCCCGCGACTGAACGAACGACTGCGACTATACCGAGCGCTCTTCGGGAGCATATATAGATACACTGAAAAATACAACAACGACGATGACTAGGCCGTCGGAGCGGTCTCTCTTGCGGCACTGTATCGATGCAAAAGTAAAGTGAGGTGGCAGAGAGCGGCGGTGACGGCGACGAGGACTCGTCGCGATAGTCCGGACTATAGTGGGATGGGGAAGGGGAGGGCGCCTGTCGACTGGGAGGTATAGAGAGTCCTAGCAGCCGACCTACAGCCGAGTTTAGCCGATGCTGTACGAGTGGAAGCGCCGCCGCCGCGCCGGTGTAGGCTCGCGCGCGCTTACCGCGGTCGAGCCGTCGCGGGTCAAAATATATTCAGTATATTCTAAACAACCATCGGACGCGCGGCGCTATCGGTTTTTGTTTGCTCAGACGCCTCTCTCTTAGTATCATCGAGACGACCGGTGGGGCTTTTTGATACGGGCGCACGGGAGTCCGCGCTGCTGCTGCTGCGGCTGCTACCGCTGCCATCCTCTCGGTTGGTTCGCGTTTCGTGATTTTCATATACGCGCCGCTACCGCCTAAGCGCATCATTCGTCTATATGCTTACCAACCCGAACCATTCGCCGCTGTGCTGAACTGCCTCACTGGCTTTTGTTACTCTATACTACTACTTGTTCGTCTCTTTATTCCTCTCTCGTCGACTCGGTATTTCTTCGCGCTTCCACCTCTTAACCCCTCTCCCTTCCCCACTCCGAAAGCGCTCGACCGAGCTAACTTCACACACACGCAACACTTGTCTCTGTCTTCGGTTCATCGCTAGCGCCCTATCTTACTCGCTCTCCCACTGCTGCTTGCTGCTCGTCGAGGTTTATTTCGTCGTCGCAGTGGGCTCCGCGGATCCTCGTCGACTCCGTCGTCTCGTGGGGTCAGTGCCTGCTCGGATCTTGAGCAGGAACCCCGAGGATCGGATCTCGCGGCTCGACGCCCGAGATACACGCACACATATATACATATATATACATACATGTGTGTATATATATCTATAGATAAACGCGTGTGTTTTGTATGTGCGAAAAACTCGGGGACTAAAGCGCGCGACATATATGTTTTCATTCCTCACGTTCGTTCTCTCTTCGTGTGTTTAGACATCGCGAATCTTGCGCGCGCCGTTGCCTTGACGAATCGGTTTGCCGAAATCGTGCGACGTCGTTCACAATCTTTCTTCCTCCATTCGTCTTTATTATCGTGACATATAATATGATTTGTCACATGGCATTTTCGATGTTTTTTAGTGCCGAACATTAAAATTTTCATTCTTTTTTTTTTTTTTTTTCGCTATCACACGTCCAAACGACGAGAGACGTTAAAGTTCGCGGTTTCGTTATGTTTTGCATAATTTTCGGGTGGTGAAAAGATCGTTGCGATTTTTTGTTCGGGTATTAGAGACAGTGTCGCGAGGAAATACGTATGTTGTGATAGGTTATCGAATTCGAAATTTTTTCGGTTATAATTTGTAAAATCGTGTTTACCAAGTCAGTCGGCGCGAATCGGCCTTACGGCGGCCTTGAGGGCAACATTTTGATTCATCGTTCACATCCCCCGTTCGAACTCTCTTTCCACTCGATCATACGTCGAGTCGCTTCTTCTCGTATCTCTCTGCGTTCAGGCCTGTTTCTCATCTAAGTGCACAACGTTTTTCTTTTTTTTATATTTGTTGCTTCTCGACGTTTATAGAGCTCTCTCTGTACGTCCGAACTCGCGATATTTCAAAGAGCTCGCGGCGATCGAGGAGGGAAGACGCAAGAATAAGACGAAGGAGAATATAAAAATAAAAGAAATAAAAATAAACGCGGATAATCGAGGTGGCGGAAGATAATAAGAAATTGAAGTTGGGAGGGAAAAATGTGATTTTCACATCGAGACACACAAGTGCCACAGAGTTGTATCGTGCGCAGGATTGTGAGGCAATAGGAGGGACAAGAGTGAGAGGACTAAGGAAAAGTTACGATTCTTTCGAGGTGTTCCAAAAGAAAAAATCGGATTTTTTTGGCATCTCCCGCTACTAAACACGACGAGGGAAACATCGTTTTTTCTTTACTACGCCCACAAGGTAAGACTCATGTTTTTTTATAACATCGCGTTTTATCGAAAAAATTATATTTTTACTTCGACGATTCCATTAAATATGCCCTCGAAATTGCTCGGCTCCGGGGTTTTTTTTTTTTTCTTTCCCGTCCCTCGTATATGTGCTCTACTTTAGAGTTTGATAAATCTTGCAGTGTTTACAAACCACCTGTGCTCTCGCGCACATAAGGAAGCGAGGAGCTTGATAAAGTCATTCTCATAACTGACTTTCAATTTTATTGACATTGTATTTTTGATCGGGAAAACGCCAAAACCCGATAATTTTTTTGAATCTCCCGGTACCGATAATTCTTTTTTTTATTTTCCGTTCAAACGACGTTTCGCGATATTTTCTTTTTTCGGTAATTTTTTTTTACCGCTTTTTTTTTTTTCGTGAAACACTCGAGAAAAGAAAAGCTCTTCACTTTATATCGCCTCCATTTAAATTCACCGCTGAATACAGCGCTCGGGCTTATGTTCGTGAAATAGATGCAGTTTCCGGAAACGAGAGCAACCGTGGCTGCGTACCACCATCGGACGGTAGAAACACATTTCCTCTCCAGCGTGAGAGGAGCCGTTTTACAGTAAAGCTCTCTCTTTCAATCACGCTATATCGCTACGCCCTGTTACCTTTTCATCTCAAGATTCTCTCGCGCTAACCGAGAAGCGAAATGATATAAAAAAAAAAAGAACACAAAGATTTTCACGGAGTTTTCCTGCCCTCTTATTTTTCTACGATTTTTCTACGATTAATTCGCGTTACGAATGCGGGTTTAGCGCGAGAGCCGCGTGTTCGTTTGCGATTAAATATTCATGTAGCACCGCACGAGGGGAAAAACCACCACCGTTCGGTTTTTTTCGGAAGACGAATGGCGTTTTGGACACTTGTAACACACGTTCTACAGCGTAATATTTAAAGGGAAGGAATATAAAAAGAAAATGGTGCATCTTAAACGGAGAATAATGATAAAAAACCGCTTTGGGAATACTATTTTTAAAAACATCGAAAATAACATTTTTCACAATATAATTTAATGAATTTTCCATCGTATATATATCGTATGTATATCGTTGAGTCGCCGTCCGAAGAAAGCGTGTTAATATTATGCTATAGTGTGTTGAATGTATATAGATTCGCAAAATTAGTCTACGCGACGGCTCGTCGCTCGCGATGCCGCGAGTCGCCAAGTCGATACGTGCGTTCGTGTCGAACTTTGACCACACAGTAAGTCAGAAGTCAGTGGGCATATTAACATCGGGCAATTAAAGTTTTAAGCTTTCGACCTGATATAACATCGATCTATAACTTCAATAGTGTGATTTCGTAATGTTTTCGGTAACGAAATAGTCTTACAATACGAATAGCAAATCATAATAATAACAGCCAGTGTGCCAACGGTACCAATTTCGGACAAAAAACATTTGGATATTTACCAAATTATTTATTATTCTTTGATGTTTGTACCCCGAAAAAAAGATCGAAGAATTTTCTACGAGTGTTGAGTTTTGGATAATAATAGAAATAAATTGATAGAGACATAAATATACGGGTTGTAAAACACTCACAAAGTCAACCAGTTGCCGTGTTGTCCGTCGTTATATAAAACAGAATGAGGTGAATACGTGTATATAGCCGTAGGCGCCACGTAGTGAATTATCGTTCTTTCGAGTGGACGAGATCGTTCGGTCGCTCGTGTTGGATGTCTCGTGTTATATGCCGTGAAACATTGTTCGACCTCGAAGTACAGAAGGGCCGCGACCACGCGATCATCATAGTTTCAGAGAGCGAGAAATCCAAACGCACGGAAACTTATTCGATCGCAGGAGCGTCTGTTGGCTTGGAAAAGCTTCTTCCTACCGCGGCTACTGTTTCTGGCTTCCGCTGCTGCCTCGAGGGGACCGGCGGGGCGGGGAATGGGGGGGGGGGGGGGGGGGGCGTGACCTGTGGTTATTGCCACGAGACGCACGGCTCGTAAAACCCCGGCAAGGACGTTGGCTCGCTTATTGCCGTACTCTTCTTCCCCAAAAACCCTTTCGTACGTTCAGATCCACGAAAAAAGAACAATTTTCGTCGAAACACTTCACTTTACGGCACTCAGACTTTTTTTTCGGTTTTGTCCCAAATGAGAAATTTCTTCTCTTCGCGCATCTTACTGCGATGTCTTTCATCGTTTTTTTTTATTTTCATTCATTAAGGGAATTTACACCGTGCGACGCTAAAGTCGAACTGTTACGCGATATCTTTTTATTGCTGAATCCACGGGAAAGAAAAGAATAATTTAAAGACGTCATGTGTTGAATATTTCATCGACAATTTCTTTTTTCTTTGTTCGATAATAGTTTTGATCTCTCGAACAGCTATATCTTTGTTTTATTTTGTTGATTTAAATGAAATTCGCATTTTTTTTTTTTCGTATTGTTTTTAACGGATTTCTATTTGACGCTTTATGGCGTTTTGTATAATTCATACGTCTTTGACATATGGCATTGTATAAAGTTTCATTGAACGATGAATTTTTTTCGATACGCTCCCGAGGTTAACCGTCAATTCTGCCAAACAAAACTGTGATGCATATCTCGTGTAATAATGATGAATCGCAAAACTTTACCCACGTGCAGCAAATAACAATCCGGCGATGAGGTTAAAACTCCGTGCGGTCAATATGAAGCATCGATTTTTACCCAAAATTTCGGAACGGAAGGTTCGGAGAAATTTTCGCGACTCCAGGGATATCGCGATCGTGAAGAGCCTCTTATCCCGATATTATCGCGACTTCCGTCACAGCGGTCAGGAAAGTTATATTCCCCAGATCTCCGGGCTTCTCGAACACTTCAAAGTTTTTCCTCGCAAAGAGCTCTTTCAACTTTATACTTCCGATCTTTCCGCTCCGAAACTTTGTTTGATAACGTCGCCGACATCGTATGCCCATCGTACGCGTTTGGGATCGCGTTTTACGATTAATCGCGATCGAAAAAGTGCAATTTATCACCGACGATGTGTCGCGGTTAATCGGTTGCGTGTAATAGATTTCGGCTCGCGAATGGATACGTTGCGTTTCAGCGGATACATATGACGACGAAGTTCTTCGAAGATGAACACTCGGCTGCTCAGCAACGCTAATCTATCGGATTTAGCGTGACTTTGCGGCGAAGGAGAAACGAAATGAAGCATATATCGGATCAAAACATCGTAAAAAGCGAAAAAAAAATGAAAATATTTTCGAGTCATTCGAGATCGATGCTTTAATGTTTGGGACGTGACTCGTCGACTTTTATTCGGAGAACACAAAAAAAGAAAAAAATAAAACATCGAAAACGAATAGAATAAAAATTTCGTTGCTGACTTTATTTACCTTTTTTCGCCATTAAATAAAAAATCATACGTTTTATAAATAACCGGATAATCTGTCGTACGAATTCACATCGAGAATCATTCGAGTGGAAAACGTAATATTCATCGGTGCGCATGTTAACTATTGTTTATTATAGCAGAGGGAATTGGATTGTTTATGCGAACGTTTATAGAATAAACATTGCGACTTTTCTCGTTGTTACGCTAACGCAATATGACGATTCGAAGGGCCGCGGATGGCCACAGGTATACAGAATTCTAATGAATAATTCATAAGCCATTAGCCACGAACAATATTGTCGCGTTTGTAGCCACAATGGTGTATTACGCTATCAATGTTACCGGCAATCCGTATCATCACTCCGAGAATCACAGCTGTTACTGGAAAAAATGGAAATAAAAACAATCGTTAATCGATACACATCGTGCACTCCGATAAAGATAATCGAGTTGGGAACAATACATCATTTTTATAGTCACGTGGTTAGCCAATAGTAAAAAAACGCGAAGCATTGATTGTTATCGTCATTGGATGAAAATCTATCGAGGAAAATATTATCGCGTTTGTTGGCAGTAAATATTGAAATTGCAGATAGCCGTTTAACAATTGAATTGAAATTTAATAAAATAATTAATATTTAGAAAAAATGAATAAAAATGCATTTAAAAAAAAATGCTTCAGTGAAATTTGAAAAAACATAAAATACGTAAAAACGTTCATAGCAAAACAAAAAATTCCCTAAATTCCCCGAAACAGCTGTCGGTTAGTATCGTCGAAAAATAAAAAAATAATGATATATGTCGATGAAACATGACACGCATGTGGCGATGGCGTTGTACTAATTTCGATGAAAGTTGAAGACGTGTTAAGATATCAGGTATACGTAATATTCATAATAAAGCGTAGATAAAAGTAGATAGAGAAATTGATCGAAACTGACCACGCAGTCATCGAATTTTCGTATTTGTCATCATGCTGGGCGCGCGATTGCTCGAGGCTGCTGTCGTTATCGTTTAGTTTCTCCAATCGAGACTCTGTTTTGACCCGACGTCACGACCATCGACACGTAGTTCGAGAGCGAGCGCGTCGCGGGTTATTAGACGCTCGGCATCTGTCAATAATTATCGCGCCGCGGTGGCGATGGTAGTGGTGTTATAACGCGCCGTTGGCAGTGGTTCGCGCTGACCGCCGATTGGATGGAGAGAGTGAAATAACGCGAGTAGAGAGGCCAACGGGTGCGAACGAGAACACGATTGAGAAAACCAACCGGCTACAGCAGCGGTTGGTCTTATCCAAGAAAACACAACCGAGGCTAGTTATCAACGACCCGTGGATATAGTATTATCGGCCACGCAGAGCTGCAGCCTCGACGAACGAACGGCGGCGATGAGTGTTCGAGCGTATAGAATTCTTCGAGGCCACATACTGACTACACGCGTTTAGGTAGATCTCCGCAATAAGTAATGGGAGTAGAAAACAATGTCATTAACAGCTCGGGAAAAAAAAGGGTCTTTCGGCACGATTAATACAAATTTGTTTTTGTATTGTATATGTTATAGTCTTCAATATTAGATGCCGCGTTTTTAGTTATTGATATAAAATTTTTTTACATCGCGTGCGCAGAAAGTGGTGTTTTACGTGACAGTTTTGCGGGGCGAAAGTGACCGTTGTCATGCCGTGGTGGAAATTTCGATTCGCGCATGCGCAGTACCCAAACGCATCACTTTCAATTTTTTTTTTTTCATGCGTTGGAAATAGAAAATCGCTGTAGTGGATATAATTTTTTTTGGTCGGTCGTTTCAAATGTGCAGCTGATGATGTCCGGGATATTATTCCGTTTTTTTTTTTTTAGAGTTCGAACTTATCGTATTCCAAGTCCTTTATTTTATCTATAATACTTATAGACTTCGGGGTTTTTTCGAATCGAGTCGATGTGACGTTAATCTTGCACGTTTCATTGATGCGCGGCGGTTAGGAGTAACATTAAAGATTGTTTCGTAACTGTTAATTCGAAAGCACAAACTTCCTACTTCGAAGGGCGCCAAGGCGTTTCGAAGGAGTATTAAATGTAATATTTCTTCTTCTTCGTTCCGTCTGGTTAGTAGTATCGTTTTTTCTCGCTCGACTATAATATTTTTCTTTGGGTGGCGCCACTCGATACTGTGGCCATTAAATACATCTATAGGCGGCATTCGATGTGTGTAAAGAGAGACGTATGGTAGTAGTGTGAAGCGAAGGCCGTCGCGACCAGTTTTCCGAGCGTCCAAGACGACCACAACGAGCCTAGTAGTCGACGAACCTAAGGGCCGGTCTTGAATCGATTGCATGTAACCATCACACGGCTCTATGCTCTACTTTGTGTTATTCACTGTACATAAACGTACATAAACGCTCGCGCGGACTCCGAGCTTATGGCCCGCGAGTTTTTGTATTTGGATATTCAAGAGACTACGAGACGTTGACGTATTATTGAAAACGATAAAAGGTGAAAAATGTATCGATTACGCGGTTGTTGGCATGCTGCGTGCGTAATCGCCGTACCGATAAAAAATCTCGCGTTTCGAAGACGAAGACGAAAAGTCACTAAATGCTCGGAATTACACAAGTCGCATGGAAAGACAAATTTAGCATCGAGATAAACAAATGGTTGTCCTAATGATGAGACCGGCGTTTGCTACAAGCAAAAATGATTGTAAAAGAAAATAAGAGGTTATAAATAAATACAAAATGAGACGAGAGACGTTGTTATTTTTTTATTTATTTTTTTTTTTCGTTACGCAAATCGCTCGACGTTCAATTCGATAATCACGGACTCCAATACAACAATCGTACCATTGCGGCTAACACCGATTGAACTCCCGTGTGCCTTTCGTGTTCACACACGTGTTGTATTGTTACAGACCGATGACGTGTGCACGCACGCACGCACGCGCATATTTTACGATCGAATCGAAATATTGATCGAGTGGAACGAACGCAAGCGCTCCCGCTACGCTTATAGTTTCTTTTTTTCTTTCTGTATATAATGACGTGTGCTTTACATGTATTAGCGTTACCGGCAGACCTGTAGCCGCATCATTATGCTGCGGAGGTGTACCAGTTATTGCCACCTTCGTCCAGTTTTCATTCTATCGAAGCTGTTAATGAATTTCACATTCCTGCGTCGTTGGAAAAAAATGCGTCCATTTATTCCAATGGAAATTAGGCCGTTGTAATATTTGAATAAATTCATTACCATAAAAAGATCGAAAAAAAAAAGGTTTACGAAATCGGATAGATAACAATTCATTTTCTTTTTGGACCGCGTAATTTTTTGACCCTTCGAATGTTATTGCGAAGAAACATTTTTCATTCGACATAATTATTGAGTCTTTGACGAATCAAAGAAATCTATTTTAGTGTATAAAATACACAATTACAATGTACAATTACATAATGTAAGTGTATAAAATATAAACATTACAAAAAAATTGCGATTTAGTAAACTACTCAACCGATAGTTGCAGGGATAATTAAACTTACAGAAATCAATCGTTCGATTATTCGTTGTGTTAGAAGTCGTCGATTTCTTCAAGAGATTTTATTTATTCTTCACCACGTGCCATTATTCTGCCATAAGTTTTTATTCCGCAATGATAGTTGCATAAGAAATTGTCACGAGGATCGAAATCTATTAATAAATATTATACATTCGTAGCACTATTTTTATTGACATTCGTTGAATCATCGGCTCTGTAGCCTATTTCGAAATGCACGGAGTTTAAAAAAAAAAAATTTCGACGACAGATTTCTTGTCACCGCACGGAATTAGCCTGCGTCCTCGAGTCATCTTCCCCAACTTTTCCCCCTCTTCTCTTTTACTTTGCCTGGAGAATCACGCCGGATTATAAGACGAGCGCGTGGGGGTGTACAGAATTCGGATGATTGGAACTGACAATCACTTCTTGGCTAAGTTCCAATCCGACCGATGGGCAGAGTTGCGAGGCCTGTAGATGTTCCAGTCTTTCTTTTAAGCGCACTAGTGCCGATCGCACGCTTTGCGTACGTTTTTGTCGATAGCAGTCGCACACTGCGCGCGCGTTCCTTATCTCTCGATTTAGTTTCTTCTTCCGACTTTAGTAGATTAAATGTTATATATCGAACTGAAAAAGTTTGTCAAAGAACTGTCGAAATTCAGTACGACTAAAGCTCCGCAGCGAGTGATTTTAGCTTCAGGCTAAAATAGTAAATCGTAAGCTTGAAGTAAAGTATGAAAAAGAAAGCCCTCGTTTCGTTACAATCAGTTGCAAGTTACTCTCATTCGCCCGATGTTAATCTATCGGTAAAAAATGTCTCTGATATCGCAAAGAAGTCAAGTACCCCACTTGAATTGCTGGTGTGCAGATAAGATGACTACGCTCAATCATTGCTTTCTACTTGTGAACAGAAGCTTGAATAAAATTCGTGGAAATTATAAACGCTCGTGTTATAAAAATTCGTATTTACGAGTAGTTTATAAATCGTTTATTTCTTCTTCACGATGCTATATTATTTTATTTAAATTTCAACTAGAAGCTCAGGAATGCCTTTTCCTTTCGTCAACAGCAAAATCGTCGCTCATCGCCTTCTTTAGTTAGGATATATACATTTATGCGCGCGTCACATTGATCGTCGCTCATACGAATCTAAAGACCGAAGACTTGGATCGCTTGATGAATCACCGCGGCGTTTTTCCGGATGCCGCTTGAAAATGCTAATCTCGATGTTCGATTGAGGCGGCGACGCGTCGAAACACCACGCGCGATAATGAGCGGTCGTCGCGAGTCGGTGTTTCCGACCGTGTGTTGCATGCGCAGTGGTAGGGTCGTCACATCGGTAAGGCATATAGTCTCGGCATAGGCGACGACAAACGTATTCGAGTAGCCGCGGGTATGCGCTCTCTTGGCGAAGCACTCGAAGCACGTCGTATAACCACTCTGTGCCGATGCTCAGGCCGCGTAATTACACACTGGCTTACCGCGAGCATTCAATTACTCTGCTTATAGAATTTGTCGAGCCAATTGCTTGAACGCGGAATAATGTATTACAGACGGATGTACGCTTCGCACATCCAAATTACAATGAACGCAAAAGTTACGAATTATTAAAAAATTTTACAATTACTTCGAGATCACGAAAAAAAAAAAATAGCAACAACAATTTTTGATACACCTTTGCGCATTATTGGTACTGATTATTATTATTTTATTTGAAAATTGCAAATTATTTTTTACCAATGAAAAAAATAAAAAAAAAAAAAAAAATGGAATGAAGTTTAAAAAAAAATTACTAACATGCGCATTAATTTTCGGAAGATATTGTACAAATTTTGGAATGCTTAATTCAGTCATGTAAAAGATAATAAACTTTCAATAACAAGTATAAATACAGACATTGAGGTTTCAATAAGTATTAAACGTTGAAATTTATCTTTTTTTCAAACCTCAATTTTTGTTTCTGTCTTCGTGAAGCTCAGAGTTTATTAATCGACGTTTCATAAGACTTTACGTATTGACAGAGATAACAAAGTTCGAGTATTAAAAAAAACGACAGCATCGCGATAAATCGTCTGTCGTTCGGGAATCTCGCAGAATTTTTTTACAATACATAACTACATTGCTGTGATAATAACAAAAAAGTGTCTGATTATATCTCGTGGGCGATGGTCAATGTTACTCGTTCTGTCAGTTTTTTCTTATAAATTTCTCTCATTCTCGCGACAAATCACTATTAATCTTCATTAGCACTCCCGTGAGCTGTACAGTCGCGCGCGCACCTTCTGTTTTTCTGACGCGCTCGGCGTCTAGATAAGATCGCGATGGAATACATGAGTGGAAATGTTAGAGAGTACATAATGCTTACGCTTTTATAACGTACGATTGAAAGTACTGTGCTGATGCGCCTCACACCCGCGCTACTTGACAAGCAAAACAATCCATTGTCTCGGCAATGTTTCATGAAACGCTTTGCCGAAATGACATACTCGCGCAAAATATGCATTTATAAAAATTATTTTTAAAAATTGAGTATAATAAACACAATTTTTTTTTCTAGAATACACGAGTAAAAAAAATAATAACAAAACGCGGAAAAAAAAATTGTTCATTAAATTTTTCGAAAAAAACTTCAACTAACGTTCGTATTGCGAATCAGAGAAATATCAGCTTTGAATTTTATTCTTGTATACTTAATTGGATTCTCGCGAGTTGAGAGGATTTATCATTTTTATCGTGGAGCATTGGAGTCGCGAGGTCGAGACATCGTGGCAGGTGCACTATAGAGTTAACTCACGTGTATTGCCGTAGATAAATTTATCTGTATTATGTACTTATATATAAACGTTAACGCTACGCGATGCTTCGCGACGTGTAACGTCAGTTACATATATATGTATACTATACTATTATATATAGTTACTATATATATATGTATACACCTACGAGTATACGAGAGGATATAACAATTCCAGTTTATTTCTCATCTCTGGCCCGTTAGACTTTTTCACTTAAAGTCCAGTCGTACCGTCGTCCCGTTTCCAGGGTCTCTACTGAGCGAAAGACAACGAAAGATAGGATAGGAGATGAGGATGTCCGAGGGTAGAGGGAAATTCATTTGTCGTCGTACTCGGCGTCGTCTTCGTCGTTCCTGTGGGAAACGAGAGGGCAGACTGGAGGGCCCGGCCCCGAGGCCAAGTTATTTCACCGTGGATCACTCTCGTAATTATCCTTGCGAAAGACAGAAGAACAGACGCGACGATACTGAAACACGCTTGGACGGCTCTATACCCAGATATACGTATAGTAGACCAAAGCCCGGTGCGCAAGACCGAGGAGACTTAGGAAAGAGTCGTTTCATTAAACCCGACGACGAACCGCGCTGAGTGCACCGGGGACTGAGGGAACGTTTTTCCCTCTCTGCCTTTTCATTCTTTACTTCAACGTTGTTACTTTTTTCTTCTACTTTTTTTTTGCTTTAACTTATTTCCGGTGTCTAGTAATTGGCGCCGCTGTTTTTTTTTTTTTTTTTTTTTCGGGCGCACAAACACACAATCCCGAACAATTTCTCGCCTGGTATGTAAGCTACCGGCCGTTGAGTACGTTCTATCCATCATCAACCGGAGATCTTTCATTCTTTCGTATACATGGCAACACCGTCTCGAAGAGTACGATCCATCATCCGGTTTTTTTTCTTTTTTTTTTTCTTCTTTATTATTTCCATTGTCCCGCAACTAAAACGGAATACCTGTACAAATTGTCTAAAGGCGATGTGAAATCCGCACAGGTGTTCGTACGCTTTAAATCTCGAGAAATAATTTTTTATTAAGAAAAATTTAACGATCTCGTATTTGTAACGACTTTTTGTTTATTTACACAGTTCGTTAAAGTTTAATTACAGATTTACATCAAAATTTTGGTGGTATCTTTCAAATTTCATTTGTCGGTACATCAATGCTACGGCTAGACACTGAAATGATTAAAAATCATATAAAAAGTTCCGAGACAACATTAAAGTTGTAGTAAAAAAAAATTCCCACGCTTTGCAATGATCAAAGAGATTCTCCGATTTGATTTTTACAACATTTCCCGACTTCGTCCTGAGATTCGCTCCGTAGTTAATCGAGTTAACGCTGATGACTCTTTTGAGAAGAAATCTCATTATTATGCGTCGGAAGCGTTACTTACCAACTACAGTTTCGATTTTCGAGATTGTGATTAGAAGCTGTAATCTCATTCGCAGCCGAAAGCTCATCCGCGAGGTTGTGAGACTTACGGTTCAACCTCCGTGTTCTTAACTCCTCTTAACTTAACGGCTCTCTTATTTTAACTCGTTACCATGGCAACGATTTCTGGTAACTGCCTTTACCCTGAGTGCGTTCGCCCCACGCGAAGCGGTGCGGTGCGGACGCGAATACCCCTTGTTACCCCTACTAGCGATAACTGATCGGGAGTAGGGACGGTCGGTGAAATGCAGAAACGGCAGGGTGTCCAGTCCCGCCGAGTTAAGAAAACGGGGCTTGCAGTTGAGTTAAGCGGTTGAGTTAAGAGGAGTTAAGAATACGGAGGTTGTACTATAAGTCGCACACCTTCGCGGATGCGCATTCGATTGCAAATCAGATTCCGGCTGCTAATCACAGTTTGGACAATCGAAACCGTAGTTGGTAAGTAATGCTTACAGTATGCACTATACAGTACAAGCTCCGTATTTTTAACTCAACCGAACCGGACACCCTCCCGTTTCTGCATTTCCCCCACCGTTCCTACTCCCGGTCAGTTGCTGCAAGTAGAGGTAACGAGGGGTAAACGGGTCCGTAGACACCGTTTAGGGTGGAGCGAACGGACTCAGGGAAAATGCAGTTAAGAGAAATCGTTGCCATGGTAACGAGTTAAAAGTAAGGGAGCTCTTGAGTTCAGAGGGGTTAAGAATAGGGGGGTTGCACTGTAGCCAGTAGTGCAGTGACTGCAATCGGTTCAGTAGCAGCAGCCAGTAGTAGCGGCAGTATATGAGCGGAGGGAATCGTCCGTAGACAATAAAACCAGCGGCGACCGGCTTACGCCGGGACGAGCTTCTGGAATTCGGCCAGATCTCCCAATGCTCTCGGGAGAGACTCGCCCGCCACTATACACCCAACCGTATGGTGTAACGGTTGTGGCGATTAGCGCGTGCGAAACGGTCCTCGCATACTTGTAGCATCGCGATTATTATACGGTTCTACGCCAATACACTGCGGACGATGTTCGTCGTTGCGTTAAATTAATCTCTCGAAACCTAATCGCTTTGCAAATAGTGTCCGAAATAGTCCTCTGTTCGATAAAATGCTTCTCGATCGATGAATTATTCAACGAGTTTCGACTATTTTTAGATATTTGGCTATATTTACGCGAAGAACTATTTATTACCTCTCGTTTTTACGGCACGGAGATTTCTCAATGAATTGGCGGCTGGAGTGAACGAAAGATCGTAGATACAGCGAACGCATCTACTACTTTTCATTTCTTGATTTTCGTAAAGTCCCATCGTCTATGATTGTATCCAGCAGTCGCGCCTTTCTGATGCTAAGCTCGAGATATATGTATATATTTATTTGCCACGTGATCTGTATGTCGCTGCGTCGCAGATCCAAATCTCGATGCCAGTCGTTCGCTTGAATCGTAGTAAACGCGATATTGGACAACGGGTCTTATTATTTGGCAATGACCTCGACGATTGTCATGCCTCGTTCATTGTGGTCGTCGTCGCGGTCTTTTGTGAATCTTCGCTGCTGCGTACACTGTATCTGATGTGTCGAAAAAAAGTTGCGGTGAAATGGCAAAGTACCAAACTTCACTCATTCATGACGCTCACTCCACTCATTCGAGTTCTGCGTCGTGCAAATAAATACATTCATTCAATAAAATTCGAGAAATTTTGAAAGGACGTCAGGAGATGCCCGGGGAAAGTTTAATTATAAATATAAGAGAGTCAAAGTGGGTGTGCGAAGCAATGCCAGAAATTTGTTATTTTGTATCAATTTCTCGGAATAAAACAATGGCGTCTTTACGTAACTTTGAATAATTTAAGTCATTAACTGATTCTTGGCATTCCTGATTGGAAGATGTGCGTTTGCGTGTTAAAAGTATCAGTGCGCCTGATAATTGTTCGGACAACACGAGCACTTCTTTGATTTTCATGGTACATTCTTGGAAAATGTTTTATTTAATTATATCTGCCAAGAACTCAACTAATTAACATCTCGACTCCTCGATTTTTATATATAGACTTCAGGACGATGGTGTCATGTTGCACAGATAATATACTAACGCACATAACACCTTAATATACATATAATATATAATTAATAAATCGTGTTATTTCTTTAATTTATTTTTAGTTTCGAATTTTAAACATAATTAAAACTTATTAAAATTGATTTAGTCGGCGGATACTGAAATGGATAAACACAATTTATCTAAATTAAAAAAAAAATTTTTCTTCGTGTATTTTCCGTTGAGCGGTGGTTTTATTTCACGGTCTGCTGTCGTATCTTTCGAGAAAGTCGGGTTACGCCACGTTCGCATCGGGTCAATAGCTTCATTTATCTTTTTCTCGCTTCCCAGGAAAAACGCTTCTCTTTTATCGCCAAATTCCCTTCGTTGTCTTTATTTTTCGATATACGAAGGGAGGGAACTCGAGAATCACACGGTGCACAATGCAACTTGAATGTCTCTCGTTTTTCCAGCAGATTCTATTTCACCGCCGTGTGTTCGCAGTTATCTCTTCTCTTTTCTCGCCGTCGTCTCCATCCTAACGACGGCGGAAAGCTTGCGCTTTGTCACCGTCTTTATTTTTTCCCAGCTTTTCTTCCCATTGAAAAATTTAGCGATGTGGCAGTCTTGTAATGGCCTGAATTTTCCTTTTTTTTCAATTTCATTTCCGCATTTTATTTTAATTTTCTTTTGCCTGTTAATTTTTTTTTTCGTTTTCATGATTTCTGAGACGAGAAGAAAAGAATTTTTCTTTGGTTCGTGTTATTCCTTTTTTTTTTGCAAAGGAATCCTTGTTCTATCCTTATCCTTATTCTTCATCGTATACTTTCGAATCTCACTGTTTTGTGTATTGCGTATTGCACACACGTCATTGAGGTTCTCGATTTTTAAAGATTTTTTCCTGCCGAGCATAAGGTTTCATTGGTAGTTGTCTGGCGGCACATTACCGTCTCTCGCCGTTGTATGTTAACCAGCCGGTCCAGAGGCATGCTATGCGCCGCTTTAGAAGCGAGTCTTCTTCGTTTGACTTGTTTGAACCGTCCAAACAGGTGCGCCGGATGCATTCTGAACATACCATTCGAGAAATCCAAGCGCGAGTATGCAGGCACCACCAGCGTCGGCGTATCTCGGGTCACAACCTTCTCGCCTCATTCGTAAATACATTTTCCTAATTTCGTTACATGTTCAGCTTTGTTCAACTTTGACTTTATCTCGGCAAACAGTCAAGCATACTGCGATTTTTTTAAGTTTTGCTGATTGAATTAATTAATTATCCGAGGAGTAAGTCGTAATTACGTACGATGGAAAAGTAAATTCACATAATTTTTTTGAGTCTTTTTATCGATTTATTTATTATCTAACGAATTTTCTTCTTTTTTTTTTCATTAGTGTGTTTTGTTTTTTTTTTTTTTTCAATTTTTCTCGGTTCATATACTTTTCGTTCTTTTCGACGATTAATTGATAAATGATTTTTCACCTTTCGCTCATTCGTTTCCGATTTTTCTTTTCTTGTATATGACCGTTCTTCTATTCTTTGCTTCGATATACGAGATGCGCAATATGCTCGGCCGCTTTGTCCAGACTTCTTTTCTTTCCTTGAACACCGGGATAGCAGATATATCAGCGCCCCCAGTAGGTACGAACTCTCCCTATTCGTTCGTGATCGACTAGTTTAATTGCTTCCACGTCCAACAAACTGTACGAACGTCATGTCGGGTGCGCCCCGCGAGCAACGAGAACTACGATGAGGAAAAATTTACGAGTTCCAAGGAGTAGTTCAAGGAATTGTGGGAAGGATTCTCGCGTCATAGCGAGGGTAAGCTACACATGTTATGCAGGTTTGCTATGTACAGGTGGTACTCGCTACTTGCCGAAAAAAAAAAAGTGGATTTCCTTTAAATATTTCTCTCTTTATAAATTTTACCGACTGTTCAACGCAAACCAATTTCATGGGCCCATACTTGGCAACGAAACATTTTCTCGTCTCCCATTTTGTGTTTTTTCAAACATTTTTTCCAAATAAAAAAAAATTCAAAATAAATTGAAAAATATGAAAAAATCCATATGTATTCAGAAAAATGAACGAACCATTTTCATTAAAAAAAAGTTGGGTTCCTGGGAAATTTGTTGACCAATTAATTTTTTCATCAATTTTTTCAATAACATTTTGGAATTATTATTAGGTAATATCAATCTTTTCAGTACCTTTATTTTTCTCGAACTTATGCGAAATGAACGCGAAGCAACATAACTACTTTAAGAGTCACAAGATCAACTTTACCGAAATCTTGACGTCCTAAAGAATTTTTGATAATTATTGAAAACCATTAATAAATTTACAAACGAATTAGACTAATATTCTTAAACGCGTTCTTATTAGTTTTTGAGATGTTGCGACCTAATGCTATCGTTATATCATTATCGCGATCCTCATTGTATCGTCTCCCATCTTGCAAGGAACTTTTTAAGATGAATCTCGCTGACACTTTTCCTCTTCCAAGACATCGCTAAACGAATACCTCTTCCCTTGTGTGCCACGATTGGCGACATCGCACTTATGACCATAAATGGCATACAAGCTTCATGCTCGTTCGACGCGATCCCAAGCCTCCATAGTGATACAAGGAGCAAGAGAATCGCGAGAAGCGCTCGTACGGACGCACGTAGACCGATTCCTGGTTTACCCTTCATTCCATTTCGCGTTCCCCTATCTCGCCGCTCGCGGGATATTGCGCTCTTCTCCTTGCGCCCGTTTGCTATATAACGCCGATCGGTGCATCTCTATCTGGCGTTTATGCCGCTCGATATCTTACGTACGCAATTCAAGAATGCGACAAACGACGACGAGATTCGTTTTAAATGGCAGTGTGGATACGTGCGGCGCCACAGCCACTATACGGAAAACACTCTGCGATACCGATCTCCATATTCTTCGCGATATTTCAGCGAATCTCTGCGTGCTGTGTTCGGTAGTCTGGTTGCACGTCTTTCGTCCGCGAGAATGTTGCTGATCTCGGTATGGAGATGGAATTCTCAAATTGTTTGATTACAGACAAAGGTTTGTATCGTTATAAAAAATTAGCAAACCCTTTTCGTTTAAACAAGAAGTTTCGCGTATGTAAAGCGTTAACAAAATGTATGAGCGAAAGACTTTCTCGATACCGGTAAACTGCTGCTTACACAAGAGAACGAAGTTAAGACGAGCGGATTAGTAATATGATAACTATTTGAGATACCAAAAAAAAAATTACATTTTTTTTCCCGTTTTTTTTATTATTGCAGTTTGGTTGTTTGTCGTTCTCGTTTTTTTTTTTTTTTTTTTTTTTTTTTTTTTTTTTTTTTTTACGAACGCTGACGTCGATATAGATGTCGGTGAAAATTTTATGCTCGCGATCTCTCATCCGTCGAATCTTTGCTCTCGAGAAATAAGTGAATTTGTACCTCAGCCAGAAGGTACAAGGGGGGCGGAAAACTTTGAATTTAATAATACTTCGAAAAGTCTGCGTGGGACACAGGGAGAACGTGGTTTCGGTGCTCTGTGACTGTTCGTGGAGCGTTCCTCGCGCCTCCCAAGAGAGATACCAAGTGAAAATATATATATAAATGTCGTAGGAGAAGAAGAAAAAAGAATGAAGATGGAGAAAGCGCCGAGGAGTCAAAGTCGAGAGTGGATTTTCGGAATTTCTACGTTACGCATTCGCGAAGAAGGAGGATAAAACTTACCGATAACCCAAGATAATAGACTTTTGTCTCTAACAATGAGCTCAACTACCCCCTCCTGTCTCTCTTTAACGCACACACACACATACAAGTAAAACTCACACCATTTGAGATATAAAACAGTTTTGTTCTTTTAATTAGTTTGAAATATATTCAATAAAAAACAACGATCACGGTTATGGGTTCAAGCTTCGGGGAAGTTTGGCACTGCTAATGTAATTGAAGTAATCAGCGAAAACTCGCGTAACAAACCTCCAAGTTCCCACCATTCAGAATTCTTATTATATATATATATATATCGTGGTAAATCCTTCTCACCCAAGCAATCGGAGGATGAGAAGGATTTTCCGGATTCCCAGACTCATCGGGCCTCTAATTACTGCGCTATCGCGGAAACCCCTCGTGTTACCGCGCGAAAGGAGGAGAGGCGAGAGGATAAATCTCTTGAAAAATTACTGCGCATTCGCGGTAACACGTTACTCGGGGATTGTGGGCGGCAACAGGGATCGCTCACTTGTGTATACGCTTTTTCCCACACGAGGGAAAGGATCATCCCTCGGGACTTGCTACGGTGTGTCGCGTCACTCCAACTGATGCTTCGATAGAAAGCTGCACTGTCGGCCGTTCTGTAAGCTCTACCATATATAGATATATGTTATACCTACACCATTTGCGAACTTCCGTCGTCGACTATCGACCGCGAACAGGATGGCATATCATACGAGATGAAATCTATTGAAAATCCAACCCTCGTAGCAGCAATTCGTTTTTCTCTATGGTATTCTTTTCGTTGTACAGTCGCACCTCGCGTGAGATTCAGAGAGAATTGAGAGAATCTCGATGGGTTAAAAATCGGAAAAAATCAAGCATTTAGAAGGTGCTGAAAATATTAATTGTGCATAATAATAATTCCAAAATATATAAAATATTAACAAATTAATGTATCAAAAAATATTTTCAACAAATTACACGGCAACTCCACTTTCTTTTACATTTGTAAATTTTCTGAAAGTGTATGAATTTTGTTTGAATTTTATGTAATGTTTGAAAATTACGTTTTTTTTTTTTAATGTTTAAGCTGTATTTACAAATTTACTTGATCAATCGTTGGGACACTTCTTGGTAATGAGGGTAATGTGAAGTTTCATGACAAATAAATGTTGAAAATTTGTGACTTTCCACACATAAAAAAAAATTTTAATGCTTTATTAAAAAATTACAGAAAATTCTGAAAAAATTCATAAATATTCGGAAAAATTAATAAAGCATTTTCATTAATAAGGAAAGTTAATTTGCCGAGTATTTTGTTGATTTTTTTTTTATTAATTTGTTAATAACATTTTGGAATTATAATTACGCAAAATTAATCTCTTCAGCACCTTCTGCTTGATTTTTTTCAGATTTTTATGCCATCAAGACTCTCTCGACTCTTTCTGAATTTCCCGTGGGTTCAAACTGTACTACGAAAGGACTACTTTGAATCGATCGATCGTTATTTACGGCGAGATATCAGATATCAAAAAGAAAAAAATTACTTTATAAGTTTCTGTCGCTTCATGATCGGAAAATATTTTTAGGGTGATTGGATAATTCGGAGTATTTATTTCAACGAAATTGAGATGTCCAAATTTGTTTACCAAATAAATTCAATTATCGATAGCGAATATTGCAATCGCAAAATAATGAGTAAAATTTCGTTTACATTATAATTAACTCCGATTTTTTAATCATTAGCGCCAAATAGCCGTGACATTCTGTAAAAAGAATAATTAAAAACGAGAACAACAGGATTAATAATAAAAAGTAAAAAAAGTTGGGATAAAAATTAAAAAATATAAGGTTTAAATATCACAATAATAATAACAATCGTTTGGCTGTATAATTGAAAAAAACGAGGGTACCGTCGGGAATCTCGAGACGCGAGGTAAGTCCGGAAATATATGTGAGGGTGAACAAGAGAGACAGATATTACCGGAATTTCCTGAATTCACGGTTGAAATTACACTCTCTCATCGACGGGTGGTTATCGATCGCGGGTGGATGAGAGATAGAATCCGGAGTACAGACGAGAGAGTTTCTATACCTTCCCGGTGTCACGTTTCGATAGTGAATTCGAAACACGGGGCGAGTCGTTATTCGCGATAGGGTTGCCGAAGTTGACGGACAAAATTTACGCGTGACCATTTCACGAGCGCTAGATGACCAAAATTGCACCTCGATGCGCGCAACTTGAGTACACCCCATTCTTCCATGTTCGAGGCTCTTTCGCGGAGCTTGAATTTCGACTGAATTGCTCGAAAGCGGAAGCTCCGTCGCAGTTTCCGCTATTTACCGAAGTACGATCAATGAAAATCATAAAAAAAAGAGCGCGAACGTAGTATAGAATTCTTTGTTGTCTCTTTTCCACCGGTTCGGCACACTATTTTTTTTCAACGACGACGAAAGCGGAGACAGATGATCGAAAATTCTTGTTAAATACGCTCCGAGTGCGTCCGAGTGCTGACAAAGAGTCAGTTTGAGTTGTGGTATCCTCTGAGAGAAAAGAAGAAATGTACCAACGAAGTTTCAGTCGATAACGTTAAAACGAAGATGTATGATACGGCAGGAGAGTTCGCCACTTTTATTCTTATCTCCGCTCATTTCTCCCGCGAATCTTTCTCCTTGATCTCAGGGAGAAATAAAAAAAATCTCACGCTCTTCTAACAACGATGGGATTATTATGGCATCGTCGTTGTGCCGATAAAGATCGTCTCATTTTGTTGCCGTTACGAACAATGTGTTCCATTAACGAAGCCAATATATCTTGTCGAACTGTCGAGAGAAAATATAACAACCGAAGAAAACTTGGATTTCCACTTCGACGCGCGACGTTAGAGATCGCGCGTGAGGCATATTTATAAAAGTTTTACGAAACTGCCAAAGACTTTGATATAAAAATAAAAGCGTGTATTATTGTTTGCGCGCAAGCGGATCAATCATACTTTTTTCTCATTCCCCATAAAACCCGTTCACGAGGTTAAGCCGAAGCTATAGTGATTTGTGCTTTTCACAGTATTAATAAACTTGGTCGGTTATTAAGACAAAAAAAGTGCGTAGGACGTCTAAAAATGTTTTTCGAAATGGTTTTTACCGCCACGGAAATATCACGGCGAAATATAATAACGAGTTTCTAACCTATCAGGCGTATCATACTATATGAATATGATACTAAGGTACCATCAACGTAAAAAAAAAATCATAAAAACATCGCAGAGGTTTAATAAAAGAGGTTAATACTTTCTCAATTGAATAAAATTAAATGTTATTTGGCTAATTTAATAAAACCCCAGCCGCCACCCCCTCCCGCTGCGTTGACCCAACCTACAGCATGTTATTACACGAAATTCATATTGACTGGAAATTCATTTAGTAGAGTGCGGTAGTTTGGGAACTTTCTCTGTGTCCAAGTCCACGGGAATTACATTATCGTAATTACGCGCCCACGGCTACTAAAGAGGGCGAGGGTACGCGAGGCTGCGAGCTAAACGAACGGCCATTCTCGTAATTCTTTTAAAATATAATTAAAAGACTGAATGGCTTTTCGCATCATTCCCCCATTGAATTTTTTTGAGACGTTTTGTCCGTATTATTGGATCTAACGTAGAATTTTCAACGAACAATGCTTAAACTTGTAAATTGACAGTAAACGTACGTACAGTGGGACCTCTGATTTCTTAACTTCGCTTAACTCAACCGCCCGCTTATTTGAATTCGCTACCGATTTCGCTCAACCGAAGTTTCCCTATTGTCCGTTCATCACCCCACAGCAAGCGCTGCATACATGCAGAGCCACGGCGTGACCTAAAGGCGCGTATACGGCTCGCTGCCTCTACTGGCAGAAATTGACAGAGGGTGGGTTCTGTAGGGAAAATATAGAATAGCGAAAGTGTTCGGTGCCGCTGAGTTAAGAAATCAGGCGTTATACTGTAGACGGAGAGAAGGATCTGATACAATTTACCATATACCTAGTAAAAAATATAGTAAATTTCTGGTAGTGCGGAGTCAATGGCGCCACCTGTTGAAAATTACGGGAACGATGCGATTACCACGAAATATGTTAAAAATTCGCATAAATCTAGTAAAAATTCTTATAATATCGAGTATTTTTGTTGTAGGTGGCGCCACCATCGAATTTTACCAGATAATATAGTAATTTCTAATAGGTCCTTCTGTCCGTGTACTTCCAATACTCGTCGATATACTTTCGGGTGTTTTCCTTATTTTTTTCCAATCTTTGCATCTTTCACTATTGCAAAGCGAATGGAATTTTTACTTAATGGTACTTTCGATTACCGCTGCTTTCGATAACGGCGATAGAAAAATCTATACAACGTGACCAGCATCCGTCGGACTGTCCATTGTTGTCTCGTACGTTCGTTCTGAGAGACGAAATCGTCGCAATCGTCTATATCCTTCAGCGTCACAAAAGGACAAATGACCACAGAGTGCACAGAGGGAGGACCGAGAATGAAATGAAAAAACTCGCAACCCCGAAAAATCACGTACGACGTGACTGCGCGAAAGTTAATCGAATGAAACTGCTGCGGCACGTACGCGAACATAGATACGTGGACTAGTGTATCGCATCGCCAGAGTGAACACGATGGATCCGCTTGGAAAATAGGGGAAAAAAAAATAGGTGAATATATAACGGCGTGTCGTTGAGTCGTCGAAGTAGAAACGGAAAGCCGACAGACCACAAAACGACAGCAATGTCCTGTCGATGATAAAAGATGAGAGCAAAAGAGTGCGTGATGACGGAATTCGAGAATTGCATGTGGTAATGGACATCAATGCATGTATATAGATAAAAAATGACAGCAGATAAAAAAAAATTGTTGTATCTTTTTACTTATGTTCATCCAGCGTTAATGATGAGGAATCGTTACAGAATGAAATATCTAATCGGATTAATTTTCATAATGTAATAAAAAAAAGCATTATTGCAATATTTGTCCGTCGGTTCAAATGCTTGGGAGTTCCTCGTGTTTTTTGAACAAAAATTCATGATAAATTTGCCATTTCGTCTCGAATTGAACACCCGATTGTTTAGTTTCACAGAAAAGTACGACACAAAATTTTATCTTCGAAAAAAGTGTTTCGGAAAATTTTTTTATCATCCTGAAAATCGGGAGATAAGATTTATGTTTATGCAATTAAAGTGTCTAAAGTTTGAAACAATGTTGTCTTCCTCGCTTAACCGAATAGCGACGGGTTAAATTCATCGTGCGGGCCGAGGGTCAAGTACCCGAAGTGTCCAGTGCCCCGCTATAGCCGTGAGGGACGTGGGGAACCGGTATCATGTTCTCCTTCCGCTCGTAGTCAGAAGATCCATACCTTGCCACACACAACAACGTGTTTCTGGCAGATAGATCATTTTGCAAACAGAACCACAGTATTCCGAGCGGTGGAACGTTGAACGACTCGTCGTCGAGGTGAGAGGGTGTATGTGGTTCGTTGGTGATCTGCGCATACGAGAGGAATGGCGCATCGTTGTCTGAATATATGCACAGCATAGAAACGTATGTAGACCATGTCTGTCTGTTGCTACACCGAGAGTACAGTGCATACACACGGAAACGTGCAAACATGACACGGGAGGACGAACTCGGTACACGAGGGATGTTACGACATTGGACTAACGCAGTTCAGCGGTCACACTCGATATAGCAGAAAGCTTCTGCATGAAACGCAAATATTAATGCACTCTGATGACGTCGACGGAAATGTTAATGTTGAGTGAAAAAAAAAAGAAGGAGAAACGATTATGTTGATGAAAATGAATTTTTCATTTTCATCGATAATAGTTTATTTGGAAAAGCATTTTTTTTAGGGTTTTTTTTTTTTTACAATTATCCTCGTTTGTCATCGTCTTGATGTCGAAACAGTTAATCCGCTAACACGTTATATTTTGCTTGGTAGGCGTGAGAAAAACTGGTCATTTAATACCGATGCCGTCTCCCCTTACTGGCAACACGCGTTTTCGTGATATCGTATCAACCTCTCTGTCATCGACCTGTCGTCAGACCTCAAGCTCGATGAATTTGCACGATTTTTTCCCCAGTTCTGAGAATCTATGGAATAATCAAGTTGCCCGCTTGCTTGCTGAACCTTACTGTGCCGTCTGTTCATTATCTAGTGTAGCAGGGCGTTGACATACGAAAAAAAAAAAAAAAAAAAAAATGGGCTCGAAGCAGTCGCTACTGGCGTGTTGTGCACCTCGTGACTTTGTCATCGCGATCGTTATTTGCGTGAATCTAGTGATTTAATCCAACAATTTCGGTAAATTCGACGTCGCCAGCGTGAACAAAATTCTCGTAAATAATTCCATAAAAATGAGTGATATGAAATTATCAATGACGTAGGCAGCCATATTGAAATTTTGTCGAACATTTGTACTCCACGTATCCCGCTCGAATTTTTGCCTATTTTTTCATTCATAAGCCACAGGTGGCGTATTGAACTTTCGGTGTTGTCGCGCGCCTGTTGAGGATGGGATCTCATGCGGAAAATTATTGTGAACTACAAAATTTGAAACGTCCGTACAGACAGATAGACATCTTAAGAAAATCCCTTTTTTTAAACACTTTTGAGCAAAAAGTACTCTGCGTCATGAAATATGATAGATTGGGTCACAATTGTGAGGACAAAAGTGAGAAAACATTTTTTTTTTTCATACAGTTATGTTGGAAAGAGTTATTTAGTTCATAAATTTTACGTTATTTTTTTTCGTCATCGCAATACTTTTTCTTTTATTCTATACTTCGCATGGGATTAGAAAGAAAAAAAAAGCAGTAAGCATATTTTTTTTTCTCGGTGAAATTTTCGCAACAACTACACGCGCCTAATAGTAGTTCACGAAATTTTTCATTCTAAACGCGTGAAACAGTCGCATAAAAGAGGTTGACGACGTATCGCGTTCTCACGTTTCGCGTCTTTATCGACCTGTCAAACGTTTGTATGTTCGCTGTAAATCGGCGTGCTGACGTAACCGCGGCGGGGGAACTTCGTCTGCGCACATACAATTTCGGCTGTGTAATTTAACTCGTGTATTCCTTGAAAGTACGAACCCCCGTGTTCTAAGTTACGTGAGCGCAAACGCCTGCACGTGGGTAAATAGTAAATAGACAAAACGGATGTGTACGAAACGTAATTAATTAGACTCTAATGACCGTACTGCCTGATCTCGCGTAGTTTCCAAATTCCAACAGTGGATTCTGTTACATAGGGTCGCGGAAGTTACGGGTGGGGAAATCGATATATCGCTTCAATTTGCGGTTTTCTCGATTTTATGCTTCCATTTTCGTGAGAGCTGCAAAATATTGAATATCGGTAATAGGATGACAAATATATAACGTTCATCAATTATTTCTATTTCTATAGTGTTTTATGCACACAACGCGCAGCAACGCGCGGTCGGTACACAACGTGCTTTCATTATGTATTAAAGTAATGTACAAAGCAGCGGATGCATAAAGCGACCGAAGAGAATGCGCAACTGAAAAGGGGTAAATATTTTCTACGGTAAAAAGTTGCTACTTGAACCCTTAAATATTAAAGTTTTACCAGTTAACACTGATAAACGTTTGGCAAAAGGAGTGAACGTTAAAAAGCCATTTATAAAAATCTTTTCACCATTGAAGTAGAACGTAAATAAAATTGTCAAATAAATTTGTATGCAATATTCGTGAAGTCCGTTCTATTGCAATTTTTTGTTTTTTAAAAAAAAGGCTCGAAAAAGAGAAAAAAAAAAAACGGCAGCAGTTAAAAATGCGAAGAGAATGGACGAGATTTGTCGCCAGATAAAGTTTAATCAATTCGTATATAGTCAGCATTGAGGGAGAGCGGGCGACAAATACATAGTGAGAGGGGAACGCAAGTAGGGGAAGTCGGCAGCGACCCTCCGCGAAACCCGAGAGTTGAAGCTCAAAGCGTACGATTCATATATAGTTGTCTCCAATGAGAGGGAAGGGGGTGAGGGGAGGGGGCGGAGAACTCGCTTGGCATGCAAAGCGTGGCTTGATAGGAAAGCCTTCTACCCCTCCCCTCCCTTTTCTCCTTTGTGGGTATTAAGCCGATGCATAGTGCGCGGCAACAAGCGATTCATTCGACGGAGAATTATACAGCTGTGGCACTATTATATATTGCACTCCCTCCCCCTCCACCTCCCATCCCAAAGACCGACAAAGCTATATAGGATACAGGTAGGTACATCGGCGCACACGCGTTTGATTCGAGTTTTGCGACGAGGCGATCGTTGTGGCCCATCAGCTCCGACGACGATCGGCAGCGATATGTACTTAGACCGGACTTAAAAGCCAACACCATTAGGGCTTCTCTCACCGACAAAATTTCTCCAGAATTCTATACATAGTCAACTTTAGACGACCCTACTATTAATGTAATAACAGTACTCCCATTGTTTTATTGTTCTCGAATATTCATACCGAAAATTCGCGTCGATATCTTCACTAGAGCTTTTTCATCACAATCGAGAAGAACTCGACTCTACGAATAATTGTCGTTATCTTTCTACCATGAAATTTTACTTAGATTGATCTTTTCAATTCGATTAAAAGATCCTGAAATAAAAATGACATTTTATCGAATCGTTGGCTAATCGTTTTCGAACGATCTGGGTATCTTTTCCATAAAAATTTGTAAAAAAAAAAAAAAAAAAATCCATAAAAATTTGGTCTGATTAGGATTTTTGGAAATTTCGGTTTTGGTTTGGAATTTGCATTTGAATTTGGACACATCAATGTGTATTGTAGAAAAAAAATAATAAATCGACATAGACGACGGAAGGGAATTCGATGGGTTGGAAATACTTCGAACTGTATATTTTTCCGGATTGGTAAAAAGAAACGCTCGTTCATTGTTGAACCTTTGTGCTATTTTTTTGTAGCTGGTAGTAAACTTTCATCAATTTTCATCAATTTCTTTCGAAGCTCGTTCATTCACATCGGAAAAACTCCAGTCATTTCACAGGAACTATCTTACGAATCTATGTAATGAATTTTTATATTGGATTTCTTAGGATGTATGAAACGGTATGAAAAAAATATTGCAACCGTTCGTGTGCAGTGGTAGGTTTCTGTGTGGAAGTATAGAGTAAGGTATACACGTGGAGAAAGCGTGGGGGAGGACAGAGGAGGATAGGGAAGAATCATACATAGAGCTCGTGCAAGCTTTGCCACCCTCTCTCGTGTACGTCAGTTATAGTTGCTACCACTCTACCTTCCTACCTTCGGATGATCAATAACTCGAACTCGAAGCGTTAGCTACACGCCGACCGTTGCTGTCGCTCCTGGCCGATCGCTCAGGTTGGTTTCCTCTGTGGCGCCCAGCATTCTCTCAACCCCGCCTTCGCCCTATCTCGTTCTTCTTGCCGTCAGTCTCACTAGGGTCTCTCCTACGGCTTGCCGTTGGTCGGGTGGCTGCGAACACCGAGACACGAACCCCTCCATACGACGACTGGAGAGTTTGGTGGAGTTCTCGGCTGGTTTGTCGAGCTTATATAACGCTTCGCCAGACGAGACGCGCCTCTTTTCTGGCTTTTACAAGACGCGTGAACAAATGAAGACGACAAGCTAGCAAGGCACTTCACAGGAATAGCTTTGTGCCTCCTTCATCGTACGCTGGATCCTTTTTATACTTTTTTTTCCCTTTACGCTACTTCTTTCTTTCGCACGGGAACCTCTCTCTCTCTCTCTCTTGAGAAGCTCTGGAACAAGTGCCAGACAATTCCAGCCGGCGTTGAAGAAAAATTGGAAATACGTCGAAGTTGAGGGGAACACGACTACAGCGGAGAGGGTGAAATCTTCAAAGAGCAATCCCGACAGGATACAGGCAACAAGAAGTACACTGAGAGTGAAAAGAAAATTCTTGAAAGACCTTTCGATCTTTCACTCCTCGTGCTATCATTTTTTTAGATCTTTCTATTTTTGCAATATCGTGAAAGATTTCACGTGACATCGCGGAAAACATCGACGATTCTGTGAGACACTTTCGTGTTGCTTTTGAAAAAAAAAAAAAAAAAAAAAACGATACTGACGGTTGAGAGATACACACGAAATTGTATTTTTTCAAGTAGAAACGGCATGTTCCGTCACCATTCAACCCTTCAAAGTACACATTTATATTTTATTATCATCATAGACATTGATAGCCACACATCAAAAAACGTTTTTTGTGCCTTTTTAACATGACGTCTATCAGACTATGGAAGTTAGCTTCACCATGAGCACAGAATGTAAGAAGTCATATTTCATATTGAAAGTGACGAATGAACGCCCTGCTATCGATAGCGAGCAGCTGCACTCGGCGTCACGGTAAATTCTCGCGAACAAAATAACAATTTTCATGTCGATTGACAGTCACTTCGAGATATTTTTTATTTACAGTTGAATTTCAACGTCACAGTTATGCCTGTCGACGAAAAAACAAATACCGAAGCGTATTTCGCGTATTTAACGATACCGTTCACCGAGGTGACTAACGAAAAACGTTTTTATGATATTAAATTTATAATTTATATAAACAAATGTACCTTTCTATATTATAATTATATTATATTATAATATACGGGGGCGGGGGGAGGGGGAGGCAGAAATATTCTAAGTCCTCTTAAAGGGGACGTTCTAAGTAAAAATACACCAAAAAAAATTCGGGAGTTGGATTTCGGGGGTATTGACATTCCCAATAACTATTGCGATGAAACATTTTTGTAATGTCGATAAAAGAATCGCGCGCCCGAAGAACCTCTAGTATATATACATATCAAATAAGGAGACCCCCGTCGATTTTGTTTATCATTCGCGAGGACGATAAGTAAATTCGCTCGTTCTCGTTTCGAAGTAGTAGCACGATTTGGCAATCGTTTTCAAGGATAAATCATCCGGCGTTGTCATGCCGGTTGAAACTATATGAGTACCGAAAGGAAGTAGCGTATAAGGGCCCACGTCGATTAGGTAATAGTTAACGCCTTATCGTTCAGGGCTTTGCCTAATTTTCGCAAACAGGAAGAGAACGCAACACGACGCCCCCTCCAGTCCTCAAATTTCGCGGAACGTTGAGAACGGTGCGGGAGGACCGGGCGCTCGTAAATTTCAGTCTTTCTCGGCACGACCGCCATGCGTTTTTACGAGCGTTCCAACTCGGATAAACGGCTACCCTAATGTGGGCCCCCTCGACGAATTATGCGAATTACAGAGATAGCACTGCGGTGGCCCCGAAAAGCGGGCGTATCCGCCACGTTTACTTATATACATATATATATACATACGTAGTAAAATATCGTGTGCTTTCCGAATACTTCGCTGCTTCTTTGTATCTCAACCTTTCGTTCGGTTCTGCTTCAGTTATCTATCCACGAAGCTGAGTTGTAAAGATTAGACATCCGGACTACGTGATTTCTTTTAATCACTAAGCGCGCGTCGACATTAAAAAAGCAACATTTGAATTGAAATACGAAGCTTTATGGCAGTAATGAAACTTGTGCTTTACGCTTGCGGAGAAATTGAAATTTGATACTATTTTACGTGATATCTCGTAGCATTGATTAACAAGGATAATTTGTATGCAAAATGAGAGTAATTGGACTCGGCAAAGCTTTCATACCTTGCATTCATGTCAATCCGCTATACCAATTCATAAATAGGCGCTTATTCGTGTTATTTCGGTCGCACCATTCGCGTGGCATTAAATGGAATTGAAGTTAATTTTCCTTTATTGCTTGTATCACGAAAACGAATAGTCCAAATGATTACCAAATGAAACGTCGATATCAATTTTCATTGAGTTTCTTTTTATGGCTTCGCAACGGGCAGATTTTAACGAAATGTGTTTCGTTATTCATTTCAAGCGGCGACATTGTGCGAATACAGAAAGGAGTTGATCAATTCATTAGCGAACAATACACAAATCTTTTATTCAACTCATTTTTTTTAAGTTGAATAAAATTTATTTTAATGTCGATTTGCCAGTGCGTACAGTTGGCGCATTTACAATTTTTTTCTTTTCTTTAGCCGTTTACCCAAAAAACACAATGAAAAAAAATTAATTTGTACCATTTTCACTGCCATTGTTAACGGTCGGTATTTCTCCTATTCTTGTGCTAAATCCAAGGCACATCTCTATGAAATGTTATTTAGTAAAATTAACTGCAAGGGTAAATCTGTGCCCTATATGCCCGAAGGTACAGCGCCATGTGCGACGTACAACTATTGCGAATAAAAGCAACGCTGTTGCTCGCCAGTTCCGCCGAGAGAGTTTCCGAGAGAAATAGACAGTAACGAAAGTACGAACGTCAGTGCACCGTGGAAGTTTTGTGACACACCGGTATAAACATGAGTTTTGGAAAGTTTCGCACTATACTGTAACACTATTGTTGTTAGTGAAAAGTCCGAGAATTTCCACGTAAAAGGGAAGTAACGATCGTTCCGGCGAAGTTACTAACATCTGTGCACTGTCTCTCAGAAGTGTTCGTAACGAACTATTGTATGTATGTGTATAGATACATATATACATAAATATGTAAAAATGGATCAATTTCCACGAAAAGATTAGTTGAAAGTATATTTGGATAGTACCACTAATCCGCGTATTTCAGAACGTTTGCGATAGTTCTACCTGCGTGTAAACGTCTATAGTATACGTATACATTGCCTTTCACCCTGATGAGATTTACCCGACGAGATTGCGTTGACACCGGAAGGCACTATCGATGGGTTACTACGGCACTACACTCTATCGTACTCGCAATTGATGCCCCGGTGACGGGAGATCGTGTTGTGTCATAGTCGATCGAAGCGGAGTAGTTTCACCGGGTCGTACCTCTTGCCACTACAATGGCTTTGCACGTTTGCATACATTTCAATGGCTCTGTGTTCATAGTGCAAACGGCGATCGAAACAGGCATCATTGCGCTTTGTCTCGTTACATATGTATTTCGACATGAAAGCTGACAAGTTGAATTCCCACTTTGCTTTGTTCGGGGTGCGAAGAACTTTCGTTCCACATGATTTTACGGTAATACGATTCGCCTCCGGCTTGGTGTTTGTTTCATCAATTTTTTTAGAGTAAAATCAATTTCGTAATTAACTATCTTCATTCCCGATTTGCCCGACAGAGCAAAAAGACAAGGATTACGCGTTTAACTGGGATTTCTCACCTTGCAGACTTTCTAAAAGCGCCACTATTTTTGATAAATTATTTTTCCTCGTTTGCCACTTCCAATTTTTCATCATAGTTCGTACCTTGTTGAAAATTTCATTGCTTACGCAATCGGCCTTAAATGTATGCTTATTTACGTGAAAAATAATCCAACTCTCATGTCGGTGTTCACTGAATTTTGTTGTACATATATCTATATCGCCAAGGGCGTGTTATTGCAGTATTGGATACATTATACATACGACATATGATATAAGGACTCGAAGCCGGCGCCGGTGCCCCGCGGGCACGAGTCTTACGCAATTTCATCGGTTTCCACTCGATTGTTCAATCGTTTCGCTAACCGCTTTCAAGGCATCTCGATCGATCGACGTTCAAAGATACCATTCAGCGTTACAGATACTCGTGACGAACGTTTGTTTCTTCGCCTATAACGCAAACACGAGAAAGAACGTCGGAGTTCGGAGCGGAACGTGTCTATGCCATGTGTATTTCTCAATAATATATAATGTCGCATACAATCGGACATCATATATTATCTCTCAGGAGCATCATCGGCCCACGCAATTTTGTGATTGCGCGTAGTGATCGAAGCAGATAAGAAAAAAGGGGGAGGGGCGGGTCTAGAGCGTTGCGCTAGATACAGCGACACGACATTTCGATAAGATCGATTCGCCTTATCTCCGCTGCATCCGAGAATGTTAATTTCTTCGAATCCACCAGCTGCAACTGATATATTCCTCCTCGTTGTAGAATCTTATCTTCGAAGATTGGTGAATTATTCGTTGGCTGCAATCGTTGCGGAACGATCGCGATATAAAACCCGACACTGATTAATAAATCAGAGCGAAACATTCATAGAAATTTCTTCGTGTTTAGAGAATACTGCAAATCCTCGATTATAGTAATTGTTTATTAGAAGAAACCGTATTGTTCATTTTCATCCATCACCATCACAGTTAAAATGTCACAGTAACCCCCTTATAGTTTCCGGTACTAAAATCAAAATGAACTTCTTCATCGTTCATTTTATATTTATTTGAAAAGTTGTTTGTTTGACGCACGCAATCGTTTACAGGCGCATTCACACAACGCCCCGGGCATCATGTACTTTGACCTGTGATCGTCGTGAGGGTGCGTCCGGGTCATAAAATTCGTGTAGTCATATATTCAGACGGTGTCTCAGGTCCCCGAGGACCTCAGCGCTCAGGGCAGCGCTCGTTCCCGAAACTACCGCTAGATTTCGCATTTCTGATTTTTCTCTCATTGATGGAAAATCCGATGTTAGTTCGCGAGATGACCACAAGATCCGCTGACTGATGAAATATAAAACTGAGCTTAACGCAAATTTTCATCAGTTCTACTGGCGACGGCGAACTGGTAATTTTCTGCGGACAACTTCCGGGTTCGAGGAACTTGCGGTAACGTTAGTTCCTCGTGTACTCTATTATCCTAATCCGGAGTGCGAATGGCCAACGGTGACGAAGGCATGAATCTTGTATCCTAAATCACAGCTACTAGGGACCGCGATTATTTAGGTAACCCAAAGAAGAGCGAGCCGGAAGTGAGTAGCGGTTTTGACGACGTGGTGACACAGTCGATTCCCCGATCGCGTGGAAACCGAACTCATTGAAGCTGAAATATTTTAAGTCTATTCTAAATCCCGTTAGAGAGGACTTTCTAAGTAGAAATTCAAAAAAACGCGCGTGTAATAAAAAAAATACAAAGTAAAAATTACAAGGCGTTTTAAGACACTGGAGCAGTGAGACCAAAGCGGCCTCAGGGGGATTTCGGGGGTATTGACGTTCCCAATAATTATTAGTTACGGCGGCGATATGTCATTTTTTTAATGTCGATAAAAGCAACACGAGCGCGCGAGCCCCTGGCAACCTCTAGTATACATATATATATATATATACGGCACAGGACGGTCAATCTTGTCGGCGGTGCTAACGTTCTCTCGGATATCTTGCCGTTTATTGAGATGGATGTAATAAAACGACCCTCGTTCTTCCGATGACGATGGCATCATACGTGCCATATCCACGACAAATCGCAAAAATATATCGGATATTCATAGACCTATTTTATTCCTGCGTTAAAGTGGACGATAGTAAAGAAAAAAGAAAAAACATTAGAAGGATTCTGACCACAAATATCTGTACTTAAACATACAAAGCACGTGTATCGCGTTTATCGCGATGAGTCTTAGTCGCCGAGGCCGGATCTCGCGGTACGGTGCCAATTAAATTTCGAGCGCGGTCGGATCGTACGACTTCCTGGGCGTAATTGTCTCGTTACCGTACGTCTCTCTTGCGGATGACGACGTTCACTCTTTGCTTCGGGCGTGGGTGCCTTTATTCGACTCGAAGGCCGGATCGCCTGTGCTCCCACCAACGATAGTAACACGATAATTTATCCCGGTCAATGCTGGATCGGAAATAGGGATACTCCAAGCTATCAATTGTGAGCCGAATGATAACAGAAAAAAAAAAAAAAACCTAAATTTTTCATAGTTTTATTTTATTTTTATAATTGTTTTTTTGTTTCTTCAACTTTTTTTCTTCTTCTGGCAGTCCTTACATTATCACATGTAAGGAAAACTGGTATTTACTCAGCTTTCACATCTTTTGTCGCTTCCGGCGTTATAGCGGTAGTATTTTTCTCCGCTCGTGATGGCGCCAACCCGAGAGAGCTTTTATCATCATCATCAACGGTCTCCTTATGCGCCAGCGGGTTGAAGTTTCCCGGGGCTTTCGTCTGTTTCCCTTTTTTTGCTTCATTCCCGAAGGACTCATCACGCGAACGACCTGCAGACTGGGGTAACATTCCCGTCGTTTCGCCTTTCCTATAGATCACATTCCCCCCGCCTATGTCGTGCGCGCTGCGCGACTTCCGACCTCTTATCTTCGTTAACGCCACCACGAAGGCGTCACACTCTGGAGAATCGTGTCACGTGCGAAACAATAAAGTTGGGGTTCATTAACCGTCGATCGAAGAAAAAAACAAAGGTTTCTCTATGAAGAAGGAAAAGGTCCGAGGAAAAAAATCAACTATCACAGTCGATTGACCAGTGGGCATATTTCTATCCACACAAATAGTCGGTAATCTTATTGTAAAAAAATCTAAGAAACAGCAATAAATAAGGATTTTTTACCATCAGGACACCAAGATTTTTTTTTATTTAGATAAGTTTATTAAAAAAAAGTATTTTTTATATTTAGTATTTTTTTTTATTCCTGAGTTCAGGTAAAGTAAATTGTTTTCTAAATTAATTTCGCTATTTAATTGAAAAGTTGAAAATTTTGAATGTTCATATTATCGTGTAAGTAGATGGGACCGTTGTTTTAATTAATTTCTTTGCACATTATTGTTTTCAACGAATCATCGTCCTTTTTCATATGCGTCCGTTGTAACTTTCCACTATTAGTAATACTAACAAATACTTTCATCACATATCTACAAAACTTATGATCGTATGAGAAATTAATTTTTTCTCATCCACGCCGAATTTTTATTCGCCGCGTCGACTCATTCGTTCGAAGATTGGAATGCCCGAGCCAACTAGAGTGTAATTATCGATTTTTCAATGAAAAAAAAAAAAAAGAAAAAAAAAATTCTTTTCGATGATTTTCATTCATCGAATAGATAACACGAAAAAGAAAACTCTACTATCGCTTTTTATCTCTTTTTTTCGAAATGCCGCGTGCATTGGTAGCTTCGATTGAGTCCCTGCACTCGAAGTCTGAATCAAAAACGAGCTTTCCGTCACGCTTCGACGGCAATTTGCAGTAATGACAACCTTCGTGCAACTAATTGATGTAAACTATTCCTGCATGCTGTAGCGTCGAAAAGTATGAACAGCTGGTAGAATTAGAGTTTTGTCTACATGTGCTATCAGCGTGTAAAAAACAACTACTACTGTAACATTTAGTACGCGATGTAAGATAAATAACTCGGGTTTAAATGCGCTTATTTAAGAACCTTTATATACTTCCCGTGGCTGACTCCTCGACGCCATCTTTAAGACGCTTCTCCTTTCTTTCTCCTACCCTCTCCAGGGTTGCCACCACGATACTATAACTAGTATTTCCTTTTTTGTTATTTTTTAACTCGAAACTTTGCGTATTTCATGCTTCGTTGATTAAATTCCAAGCTACATATATCGTAGATGAAAATTGAAGCACTCATTCATATCTCTTGCTGCTTTCACATCGTTTGCAGCACTAGTTACATTCAACATTTATTATTCACCGTTTGTAAATTCTCGTTAATTAAAAAAAAAATTCATTTTTTTTTTCGCGTCCGAGGTTGATATTTTTTTTTGCTACATTGACGATAGTGAAGTATCAATTTAATTAGCACCGGTTGTACTGAGATTAAAAACATAAAGATTCGCTTTGACCGATACTCTGGCGACTAGTGCGGCTTAATAACAATCATAAATAATAGCCGAGCCGCCTGCGCACAGCAACCTTACATTTTTTTTTTTTACACTTATTTCTACACGTCGTGTCAAATCGAAAAAATCAACACGCGAAACTGTTCATACTATATAAAGTACATGGATAACATCGTAAGATTTTCAAATGGTTCTCTATGTTATACGCGCGCGTAATGCTTCTAACTTGTGCCATAATATAATAGCTTTCCGGCTACAGTTTAGCGTACATATAGGTACAAGTTGAAACCTTTGAATCGGCAATCCAGCGTCAAGTTTATAAACCTGTATAGATCCTAAATCTCCTGCTATCGTAGCTCTATCCGTAAGTCCGAAGCTAAAGTGTTGAATTTAACGGTGGTCGTTTAATAGTCGGTAAAGTCGTTTCATGAGTTCCCCTCGGAGATAGATATATACATATACATGTTTTTAGCGCTATATGGTATAAAGTTGTGCATACAGTTGTTTAGAACATAAGAGAGGGTTGTAGTTAGCGATATCCGCGTGCCTCTTCGCTTCGTTGCCGAACCGTTTGCGATGGAAAGACAGGGAAACGCGCAACCGAGCAGTTTAGATACTACAACCAAGGGACACCGAGTGCTCTTATCGAGTTATCGAGGGACTTGAAACAAGAGTATGGCGAGTGGACTACTGTAACCAGAGAGTACTAGGGGACTACTGTATACAGGGATGTATACGTATAGAAAGTAGAGGTTCCCCGGACTCATGCGCTACGCGGGCTCGCGGTTACTCTGTCAACATTATAAAAATACGTCATCGCTGACGCAGATAACAGAGCTGCTAAGTCCCTTTACAAGGGATTTAGAATGTTTGGAGTCAAATGGCCGTCAAGGAGAGGAGAAAATACCCTAAGTCCCTCTACAGGGGACTTAGAAAAATATTCTGTCCGAAAGGGGGACGTCGAATATATCGGCCCAAAGCGGAACTTAGAATATTTCGGGCCGGAACCCCTGGCCCCAGCTTCCACCCCCACGTCCATCTACCCCACCAGTCCTTTTCCGGAACCCCCTGAATTGGTTCTTACCACCCCAAGTGATATCTACGGATGCCTATACCCCTATTCGCAGCAACTGACCGGGAATAGGGACGATAGGGGAAATGCAGAAACGGGAGTCCCGTCCCATCCCGTCGAGTTAAGAATACGGAGCTTGTACTGTATATGTATAGTATATCTGCCATGTATTTGTAAATAGAGTATGGACGAGCACGTGCCGGTTGCGCACCTATACAGATATCGAACGCCCATTTGCGTCTCTACATTCAAACGTGCATCGTTACCCGCGGTATAGTACTCGGACCCTTGGCTATCTCTCTTATATACCGGTCTATGCGGTCCCGGGTAGGATATCTCACGTTACGCACGTATAATGGCACATGCAGTGGAAGTTCTACGAGAGGATCGTATGGCGAACATTGCTGCAGCGTGAACAAAGTGCACCATAGTCGATACATAAATATCGATTCTTTTCCGAGTAACCGTCGGCGAGAACCGGAGTAACGGAAGCCGATACCGAGCTTTGCCTCGGGGCGAATATTCCCTGCACGGAGCTCGGTCCAATGATAATCGAAAATTACCATACTACTACGAAGTTTGAAGCGACACTTTGAAATCTCGTAAGCCGTTTGGTGGATCGAGACTTTGATACTTTTTATTAACTCCCAACTGTCCGTAAGTCGAAAAGGTCAAAGTTTTACGTTTCACGGCGATTCGTTGATTGAGGTGATTTTTGTTACGCGCTATTATCTTGAGAAAGGTGAGAAAGGAATGGCATTTAGCACATTCGTACTTTAATCGATGGCGAACGCCTTTTTCCTGAGATAACTAAAATTAAGTGTAAATTCATGAAGAATTGAAGTGCCCCCCCTAAAAAAAATTCCATCATATTCCATCGTTCGGAGATATTTCGTGGGTTTTTTCCGGGATGTATAGTCGCAGAGATGTTTTATCGTAAAACATATAATCGGATATCGGAAAACTCGTTAATTCTTTAAGAAGTTCGATGCGTCTTTCCCAGGATTTTGGTATTAACTATTTAGCACATTACAACAATGCAATTTTGACGACACTGACTCGCCATTTAATCATCAATGAATCAGAATGAAATCATATATCAATTACGAGCTGCTGCTTGACACTATCGAATATTGCTGAGTAACAAGACCTTTCGGTTGGTACCTCGTGCCGCCATTGTTTCCAACATTACTACCGTGTATTTTCACGGTCGTTGCCTAAAATTCGTCATCCCCGGTATCGATATTTTTTCACGGATTTGTATTACTGCGCATATTGATGCAATTTTTTCGCGGTTATAGACCGCGTAATATCGGATGAAACATTTTTCGTATCTCTGCGCGCGGTGAGGCGTAACAAAACGCAAGAAGCGGCAAGGGGTTGCAAAATAGATACAGTTATAGCGGAGAGGGTTATACAGCTAGATTCAGGATTAGGAGGGAGTGATGGAAAGTTGCAAGCCATCGTGCGGAAATCCTTACCGCAATCATATTCTCTCCTCAATCCTGTTACCGTGAAGGTAAAGGGCGTACGCGGTTGGCTGGTGGGCGCTAGAGCTCGGCCTGTTTCGATCGACCGGAGTCGTCGTCGTCGGCTGAACGAACGGAAGAGACATCGAACGAGAGAGAGACAGAGAGTTAAAGAGAGAGATAGCTGCAGAGTAGACGAATGAAGAGACGAGCTAATGTCGACGGAGCACCGGGGGGAGGCTTATACATCCCTCGGGGATGTGAATTCTCGTCGTGGTCGTCGCGTTGGATCGCTGCTTGCCGAAATAAAAATTGGATCGGAATAAGAATCGTGCCTCGAGAAAATCACCTCGCGGGCTCTGTATTATATGTTCGTACCGCAGGAATAAGTATCTTATCTCTGGGCGGCTCGTCGTTATCTGGCATGATTTATTTTTGCGATATTCCTTTGTCAACGTTACTTCCCCTCTCGGTCAATAGGATCGCAAGCACTTTCTTTTTATTATTGGTGATTGTTATCGAATTGTTTAGACCCGAATCTATTCGGGACAAAGGACAGTATCGACTTGCGAAGACAAATAGAAGATCGATCTTTCAATTGTTGCTTTATTTTGTATTTTTGAAAATCTCTGGCTGTTTGTTGAAGGTAAGGGTGAAACGACGAATGAGATAAAGCGTAGGATCTCGACGTAGGGATATTTAACCTCATAGGTATAGTTATATCATCGCAAGGGACAGATAGGGAGCTGTGCAGGTGGCAACACCTTGATGCAGTATCGGTATTGGCCGCATCCGGACGTTCGCGGTTCGATATCGCACCAGCCTCGCAACCGCGCAACCCCTTAAAGGATCTGATATAAATCCCTCCCGGAGTCTCTCACGGTGCCGCCGATGACGCTCCTTCTGTATCACCCGATCGTAGAATCGGGTCAAAGCTTCTCGGCGCATTCTCGCCTGGGATTCACTCTATGTACACTGTGCCGTCGCGTGAGCTCCGCACGACCTCCCCTGATGAATATTTATTTATTTAACCGTCAAGTCATCGTGCTCCCTGACACGCAAAGCTCGTCGATAATATACTACAGTGTACAAGTTGGAATAAAATGCGAAGAGGCTCAGGAGAGTTCAATGAAGAATATATAGTCGAGACGGACAGCGACCGATAAATGAATAACGACGAAGAGTGCTACTGATCACGCACTTCCGCCGATCTTATGACTCAATTATTATTATTTTCAAAAGTCACTCCGGGGCGTGTCAACGTCGAAGGTACTACGCGTCCCTCGATACTGTCAAATTGCTCGTGTAACTAATATGTACCTTAGCTGTATTTAAATGTAACAGCGATAATGTATCGGCTTATGTAAATAAAACGACGACAATATGTCTTTGTATCTGTCGAACACCTCGACACTGGCAATCGTAAGGTTCCCATGAGGTCCCACCCTCATCCTAAAATAACTCACTACCCCCAATCGTTTTGCATAAAATTTTACTTTCGGATCCTTCGCGAATTCCTTCGTCATTTCTTCATTGATTTTTCTTCGTAAAAAAAATCTCCGTGAAACCTAAAGTTATCATCTCATATGCACGGGATTTTGTTAACGCCCGACTGACACAGTTGCGACTAAGGGAAATAAGCTTTCGCAACGACGGGTGTCAATTTACGTAATTGACAATTTCATTTTCGGCGACGAATTCTCTCAAGTCGGTACAGTTCTCATCTTGGTAACGAGGTGTTTGGACCATTCCAACGTCAACTGGTTCGTGAATCCTTCGGTGACTATGCGCTATGCGGAATATCGTCGTGCGAGAAGCCTTTGACAATTTGCCAATGTTTCGTACGTGACTCTCGTGAGTTTGGCGAACATTGCGGGAGTCGCGGAGTCTGTCTCTCCTCGCTATACTCCGTAGCGAAGGTAATTTACTCAATTTACCCATTCATCGAATGATGAGGAAAAAAAAATTAAATTGCTATAGAATTCGTTATCGTAATGGTCTCGATTTGTCATTGAACAGAATTTATAAATAGGCTTTATCACGATACGTTCGTCTATTTTTATACATAATCGAAATTAATTTTATAATCGTAGCACAACAATGGCTCTCGTCAGATTTGACATCTGTCATCGACGATGATCGATGTTCGCCATTATCGTGTTTCGCATCGTGTGGCAATAACTACAGACAATTGGTGAAATAAAATAGGCGCGGATCGTATATAATTATACGCGCGGTCGTAGATATATGTAGATAAATTCACCCTCTGTGCGTTAGTATACACATGTAAAAGCAGCGGCAATGGTGTGCAGGAACGGAAGGGCGATACTATCGAAATCTATGTGGGTCGTGCCAGTGAGAGGACGAGAGAGAGCTGAAAGCATCCAATTAGCGATGTATCATCGGATTAAAGTTGATTGAAACGGCAGTCGGGCGGCGGGGGTATATAATGAAACTGGAGTTTGAATTGGCATCTACATCGTAACCCTTCACACATATAGTGCTATTTTCCATGGTATCTGTTCCGCCTCTTCTATATCCGATTGTTATTTATCGAATATTGTTGCCTTCGAACAAACAGCTTCTCTGTATACGTGAAGCCGCCAGCGGAGTTTGGCATTTTACGTCGAAGTGCACACACCCGCTCGTCGCTGGAGTGCACAGCAAAGTCAGGCAAATATGGAAAATTGTGCGAGCATCGAGAGGAAACACGGGATAATTCAATTTCGTTGTAATGGATGTTGTAACAAACGTCCTAACGTTCATTTTATGCGTTTGAAATGAATATCAATGAGAATTAATTACATTCTACAAATGTAATGTTTCGGATGAAATTAAGATACACCCGATGATGTCGGAATATTTTTATTTTAATAAATTTTTACGAACACGATTCGTCTTTACATCGTAATAATTTCGTTGAATTTTCTTTTGTTGAAATGAAAAATAATAGAAAACATTTGATTTGTCTTGATGAAACATCGCTATTATGAGTTTCTCCCAGTGATACTTGGCAACAAAAACCAACATTCGCGACGTATACTCTCGCGCGCTCAGAAATCGATAGTGCAGCAACCACTTCCATCGCGACATTTAATTACAGAGAACACAAGAGTAATGAAATTTGTTTGTACTCGACGGTGAAACTATCAACGGCGCACCCTTAGTTTCGTGAGCAATTGCAATTTCGTTCTTAGCGAATAAACAGACCAGCCTCTCGTGTATGTGCGAATATATGCGCACATATATTTTTCGCAATTGGAACGTAATCCGTGTTTGCACAACGACGAGACATATACGCTTCGATCGAAGACAATGACAGCGTTACGTAATTTATCAAATGACAAGTCACCATTTTTATTATCTTCATCGCGTTGTTGTACGCCAGCTTTTGCGGCATACTTTTCTCCGCTCGCGGGCTCTTGCGCGATCTGAAACAATTTAAAAAACAGGGAATTAATGATGTAATCAATATAGTCGAAAATACTTACCGGTGTCTAACGATCTTCGTCATGCCTCGTAGCGATTTTGCATGGCGTTGTCTTCGACGGCATCCTCCCACGTTGATCCCCCGACGTCACTTGAAATATAAAAAAAAAAAAATTTGTACACAATTCAATTCCAGTACAACATTGAAATTTTATTCACTTCTTCGTCACAGAATCGCTGCGCTGACGAATCTCTTCGGCGTTATCTCCGACGTTCTCTGTTGCTTCGGAAATACCCTTTCCTCATACCTGTAAATAATAATCAGTTATAATTAGCTATAATTAGTTATTAATTTACGTTCCAATTACGGATTATACTTTTACCACCGCGATATTACGCGAACATTCAAACACCGCGCGTAACTATTGCGGTCGTTGGTAGCGCCGCCGCTGGTCGCGCGAGATTCAAATTTCTCCGCCGGAGTTATTTCCGACTCCGCCGCTAGGTGGCGATTTACTAAAAGTTTCCCGCAAACTAAATGTTCCGTGACCGATCTATTCATTGCTAAATCAAAATCATTGCTAAAGCGAATCAAATCTTGGGACACAATTAAATACGAAGATTATCGAGCGATTTTTGTTTTTTTACAGATCGGGTGATCGAACAGCAGAATACCACGCAAACCGGATTATGCTCACAAACATCCGATGGAAATTTGGTACTGAATTCTCGTAAAGGCTGTCGTGTGAAAACACTATTCTCATTAGTCGAGCGAAAAGTTATCGTAACATGATTTTTCGGAATTTTTGCCTATTGAAATTTCTTCGTAGTTACTGTTGTATTCGGCGATTCTCGTGAGTGCAGTTTAGACGTCAAAAAGGAACAAGCGGCGACTGTTATAAAATTTGTTTCTCGATACATTGCGCAGGAACTACGTATTGTATTGATTCGGAAGAGCAGAAAAAAAAATTACGGTCTAAGGGACAGAAAAAAGTGTATAATTAGGAAAAATCACGCTGACACGTAATTGCGCTGCTACAAATCGAGGTGAGTAAGCGAGATGCAACATTTTTTTTTACTTTGCGTTGTATAATTTTCTTATTTGCTGTTGCCGTATTTTTTTTCAACTCATGCACGGAATGTCCCTCGTTCCGTGCCTGTAAAGTGTGGTGGAAAATGCGTATTGCGGTAAGGCGTGAAATTATTTTCTTACGCATGCGCAGATCCTCAAATCGCTTCATTATTTCACACTTCTTCCCTCTTTTGTTATATTCCCGTACTCTTCCCACACTCGAACTAAATTTGAGGTTCGTTTTTCGCTCACGCTTTATAGGTATGAGGACACGATACATACCGTTCGTTCGTTAAAAAATAATTTTATAAAAATTAAAAAAACTCCCGACTGCAAAAAGAGTGAAATGACAAATAATTATTCGCATATTATACTTCGTCTTTTTTAGAATGGGATCTCGGAAGTTACGGGCGCGCGCAGTGCCTGGCGACAGCGCCTCAGGTGGCGTTAGCTTGAACCAATCGACGCCATGTTAGGCTAGGCTAACACACGTATACAGTAGTCGTAAGAATGTAGAGGTCAAAAGGGATATTCACGAATTGGCAATTTTACGACTTTTTTCAATGATATATATCTCCGTGGAGGCGCAATGGACCTCAAAAATCCATGGACGTATGCCTAACCTCCCAGCCACAGAGTCTCTATACGAAAATCTCTCCAGACATTTTTTGTCGTTTTCACAAACATGTATGCCGAAGATTCGAGGTGAAATTTCTCGATCGTCGCGAAACACATAACTCCCGTCTTTTTGCCCGGGGGGTAGTGGGGAGTTAAAAAATAGTATTTTGCGATACTACCGCGAGAAGGCGGACTTTACGGCGAAGTTTGGGAAGTGGCGCCCGAGCTGGATCGGGCGCTACAAGGACACGAGGCGAAGCCGAGTGATGCTTGTAGCGCGAGAGAAGGCGAGTGCGGCTACTTCAGAACCGCCGTCGGAAATCCGCTTTGTCGTACAAGTATTGCATAATGCTTTTTGTAACAAGTGCGGGAGGAGGGGTACTGCCGTGCCTGCCGATTGTGGCGCCACCACAGCATCGAACTATAGAATTTTGCTATAGAATGGGGGAAACCCGAATGCGAGAAATAAGTATCCGCGTGCGGGAAGTGAAATCCGAGTGCGAGAAGTAAGACCCGAGTGCGTAAAGTAGGATCCGGGCTATTTGCCGTTATTATAGCACACCTCGCGATAAGAGGCCATTTCAGCCACTCTCGGCAGGCACGAGAAGTAGCACTTCTCATTCACGCGTTACAAAATCAACTATTCTTTGGCGTTTTATACTTTCGACTGAAGACTGAAGAAAATAGAGTATGGACACACCCTCGGTGGGCTCTCAAGAATGACCGTCGATGCAAATGACCTTTCGAAGCGAATTCGCGCCACCCATCCTCGTCGACTTTGTCGTCGTCGTAGGTTCTTGTAGTCGCAGGTTAACTGCTCCGTCATTCCAGCAAAGGCACTCGGCATCCCTTTCCATGTTTCTTGGCTCGCCGCTATCGCATATACTACAAATACGTAGAGCCCTCTGCACATCGACTTCTAACGCTTTCCTTCCACCGACGTACCGTCGCTTTTATACTCGACTACGGTAAATTCCAGGGACGCGGCATTGTTTCACCCGAAATTACCGGTTTAAAACCGCAGCAGCTTGTTCCAGTTTTACGAGACGCACTGGGCGAAAATTAAATGGACGATGAACGAGTTATGCACTTATTCGACTACTACATAGCTGCGGAGCAGGGCGAAGATGTTAACGGGTTGAAAGTAAAGATATGCTTTTTACAGTTTTTTTTCGTTTTTTTGCCACTCGCATTGTGAAGTTCATAGACTAACCGCCTAGAAAAAAATAGGTAATTACAGGCTGACAAAAAATATACATCGTCATTTTAACTTTATTTACAAGAATTCAAATTACTTGTAAAATTTAAATCGTAACTGAAAAAGTTGATGGCAATGATTTTTTATCGAGTCAACTATTTGGTGAAAGGCGAGCAGCCATACCAATGGAAGAAAAAAAAAAGAGAAACGTCGGGCTAAAAGTTTTGTCTCTCCCGTCTCTCTATCACTTATTTCGTCGTGTTTCTAGCCGGATTTTTTTTTTTTCGAACACCTGTTCATTAATTTGTTTATGTTCGATCCGTATTAATGTAACACAGCACCTGCTTATATTTTTATCTTCGTCTCACGGGATTGTCCAAAGAGAGAAACGCGGGATCGAGAGAAAGGCGTGACTGGCAAATCGCGTGCAACGTTTATATATGATGTACCACAGTTTTATTAGCTTCATGATCGTCGCTAAAACATCCGCATTATGCAATCTATATATACGCTGACGGTCGATAAGTTCCGAAGTGCGCAGATAAATTGTGTTATAATTGTGTCATCATCGACCGTTCGAGTGTGGATGACTTATAATCGGCATATCAATTATATATTCCGAGAAGCGTCAATTCATCATTGACTGATGTAACTTTCCCCTTTGTCATCGGGGATTTTTTTACTTTCTTCTTTTTTTATTTTATTATTCATAATCTCGTTAACCCGAGTTCGGGTAACAAAAAAAATATTCCATTCACAATGCGTTCTGCTATTCTTCTTATTTAATATTTTCCGACGGCGTGAAAAAAATTGTCGTTTTTTTCTATTTGCATTACGTACAACACCGAGCGAATGCAGGGGGAAAGGTCGTTTCAGAATTTTATTATACACGTACAGCTCACGGAGGGGTTCGCGTTGGATGTAAAATAATATGACGTACACGCAATTAAACCACCAACGATCTTTTAAACGAGATCCTTAAATTACACGGGTTTTTAACGTTTCTTCATTGTTTGCACACCACTTGAATTACAACGGAATTGTACAGTGACAAGTTTGTTTGTTTGTTGTTTTTTTTTCATATTTATTTATTTTTCTTCAACATAAATGTATCCGGAAAATGAGTGCTCGCGGCGACCGGCACGTAACAGTCTGTTCGTCAAATCGTTAAAAGTTTGAAGAATCGTTTGGCGAAGGTACTTCGAACTTTCCTCGATAGCGTTATAACAGATGGTAGACGAAGCACATGATTTGTAACTTTTCGATTGAAAATTCGTCGCTTAACTAGAAGCCTGCGGCTCTTAGAGTTGCTGGAATGGAGTTTTCCGTAAGAGTAATAGTTGCGTTTCAGTAATGGTATTCTTCGATTTTATAGAGCGAATGGCTCGAAAGTTTCATAGCGTGTCTGCGGAATAGTCTTTATTATCACGTCGTAGAGAAAACGACTCTTTCGAACGTCGCTTGTGTCCCTGGAGGGTGCATGACACACTCAGAGACAAATCCTCGAGGTCTCTGCGCGACGCCAGCCAGTCCGCGGTTTATTGAGCGATCATCTGATACTCTAACCGCGAATCGTTTGCGACTCTTGACAACTACCTCCATCGCGACAGATATCGTCCAACGACGATAAGCTCGTTACGTACGGTAGTCTCATCGGTCATCATCGTCGAGGAAATATCGTATCCTGCATGTCGACTTAATACTATTACGAGCGACAGTATAAACAGACGTGTTGTTCGCGTTTATTTCAAGTTGCTGGTTATTTTTTTCTATTTTATTCGAACTTCAAATAGAAAATAAAATAATTTTTAAATACAAAGACTAAAATAAAATTTTCTCATTTTGAAATCGTTTAAAAAAAAAAAAAATTTTTTTTCGTGTTTTTCATTTAGTTTGCAAATGTAGCAACGCCGCTAGAAATGTTATTGTCGCGTTTATCTAAAGGGTTAAACGGCACTTACCGAGTCTGGTGTTTATATAGAAAACGTGTCATCGTGCAAAACGTCAATATAATGTCACTTATATTTTTCCAGCGGTTTCATACCTATGCATATTAAAGTTTTGTTATTGTCGATAGTTTATACATTTTTTCACAGCGCCGTTTTCTCGGTGTACATGTCGTCTCACCTACACGAAACTTGTCGTTGACTCTATATCGAGGATACAAATAATTCTTGAAGATTTTCGCATCGTTAAAATTTTATTTTTACCCCGGAGGCTTTATTAAATTTTTTATTCTACTCAAAGTTCTGACGCCGAGGGACCGGCATTTCTTGACCTACCTTAGCATCTTCTTTTTTTCTTCGTATCTCATTTTTTGTTCTATTGTATCTACCGGAGCGTTGACTACTCCTGCAATATGTACGAATGTCATCGTGACACCCAACTTGCAGGCGTTAGCACTATGATACGGCGACGTTTTCTGCGCGGCGTTCAATTGTTTCGCAGCTTTTGCCGCGTTGCAAGCGGCGCGTTGACCTGATTCCATTGTTAACCGAGAAATTGATGAGCCAGCGACGACCATGAAGCCTATGCAACTCGCGCGACAGCGAGATCGATTTCGAATCAGTAAATTTTTCATTAAAAAACCGAAGCCACGGATATTTCGAAGAATGACACAGAATCGAGGAAATGTATTTGCGACGAACGGCACTTACGATACTTCGATAAATCGGGATAAGCCTAATGAAATTTTTTAAAACCATGAGAATTGCATTTTTTCCATTAAATAAATAGTAACGAGATACATTAATAAAAAAAAAAAACGGGTATTGTTATCTCGGAACGCCATTTTTTACACATTATTACTAATTGATGATTATCAGAATTTATTTTATTACGTGTAAACGACCATTAATTTCGTCATCAATACCTCGTAAACTCTGCAGTTTTTTTTTTATGTATTGAATACTTGAGGCTGCAATTGATATACGGTTGGACCATTAATTATTCTATAATATTCAATATTAATTTGATATTCATTATATCGAATATATTAATAAGTATTGATTATCGCTACGAACGATATGAAATGAAGTATTAGCACGACAAACGTAGCCAGGTATGTGCCAATAAATGGTATACACACACGTTTACGTCAAGTTTAAGGCTGCTAGAGGGTTTAAGGTCGAGTTACCTATATATAGCTCGATGTACTTGCCGTCAGCACGTAATTTCTCGGCCAGCTGGAAGCTGAAAATAGAGTCGCGCAAGTATCCTGAGTCTCGAAGTGCCATTGGCGGGATACCAAGAGAGCCACCAGGAGGAAGACCCTCGCGCTTTCCAGCCGTGACAACTATTGGGGCTATTCGTCTCTCTCATTGTGCCATGCATCTTCCTTTGTGAAAGAATGTCGACGTTCTCATCCTCCTTTTACTACTTTCTTCACGCCCTTCGGACACTACTTCATGTCATGAACGCAACCAGAAAGATCCGCACCTCTTACATTTTCTCCGATGAGAACGATAACTCTCTCGTTTTATACGCGAGTTGAATTTCAACGTTGACTTCCGCCTCTTATTGTCACCATAGTAGTACGTTTTCACGAGACAGCTATTCGCAACTCCTCAAATATGTTGACGATATATATTTTGTTTTAAAGCATTAATGCCTCTATTTATGTGCGTTCAGTGGCACCAAAGCTTCACTAAAAGTCAGCCTGTCGGGTTTAATTTAATATTGCAGTCTGTCTTTGTACTGTCCACCCTTTTGCAGTAAATAGTTTCATGTCTGATCTCACAGGGGAACTATCTACTGAATCTACTAAACGCATTTTTTCTTTCTTAAATGCATTTATCAGCTTATTGAGATTCTATTGAAATGATTCATTACTTTGAAGAAATGATAGAAGGCGAAAAAAACTGTAAAAGGAAGTTATCAACTTACCGATGCCATACAGTTGTGGTAATGGTTCATTCAACGTAAGATTTTCACTACTTTACAGGGATAATAGAACAAGCCCTGTTAAAAACGGTAACGTCTTATTATGTTTTGTAGTGAATTGTATTACGTAATTTCTACACGAAGAACGGAAATCTACTTCCGTAAACAGGGTCTGCAATATGTACGTGCAGACTTGTGCGACGTACACATTCGCAATAAAATCAAACTCGGCTTCAACATCCTTGCCGAGACTTTAACTGCGCTCAGCCACGATCCTTCTGTGCGCTTTAATGAAGCTGACTTTTCCGATTCTTCGTAAACTCAACCTCCGGCGTTCATTTCGTCGACTCATTAGCGGAGTTTCGAAGAAAACGTTCTCAGAAACAGTAGAGAAGTGATAGCAGCATCACGTTCTCGTAACTATACATACAAACCCTTCGGAGTCGGATATCGGTACCCTTTTCCCGGTGAAGTATATGCGCTCGTTATTCACCTCGCCATTGGGTGCGAAGGTGCAGCCAACGGTTCAAACGACTTCCATGACGATTCAAGAGGAAGCCGGCGTACCGTTTGCAACTAATTTTCGAGTTTCCACGAAGCCAGTAGAGAAACCTAAAGAGCCGAAGGGAGTTCGTCAGAACTTTCGACGAGCTCCGACGTGGGCTCACAGTCTGACTGTACTGTGTACATTCTACTTCTTCCACGGCAACGGCAACAAGGAACGAAGCTCTCTATCGATTCGCTTCTCTCCGCACTTCGCCATAGTCCTTACCAACACGCACACTTCTTTTTCGGTGTACCGTATACTCTATATTACAGTGGCTCTCGAAATTACTTCAAGAGAGTTGTCTCTATCTTTCGGTCTGTGTGCGAAGCTGCCCAGCCGAATAGTGCAAACGAACGAACTGAAGCAGATTCCATCCACTCGGCACTTCGGTGAAAGGACAGACTACCCTTTTGCAAATACAAAAAAAAAAACTCGATTCACACGAAATCCATTATCGTAAGAAATACAGGTTTTACTCAACTGGATACTTATCTAAAAAATAAATCGAGTAAATGTTATAAATTTCACGTTGTTAACATTGTTCAGGTAAAAAAAATTATTTTACGAATTTTTTAATTTTTATTTACGATATGTATCCGAGTTGTTTTGAATTTATAACGTCATATGAGACATCGGTGAATAATTGATGTTTATGTACCGAAATTAATATGTTAAATTGATTTGTCAAAATGAACGACGAATTCAAAATCAGAATAATTTTGACTGTAAACGTGATCTCACAAAGGTATGTTTGAAGTCCGTCGTTTTATAGTTTGAACGCCTCTGATTGCATAACGTTTTTTAATATTCATGTCAATACACCAATTTTCATTAGCGTCGCTGCTACTTAAATTCTGTACGCGAAATGCTAATTAAATTTCTATAATTATTTGCTGACGCCAATCTCTTTCCCCTGCAGAGTTGATATATCATTTTAATTGGTACCTTTTATTATTTCACATTTTAACACGAACATTTCGTTATATCGCCTTTTTTCTCGGCAGCACTTGCTCTGTACCTCGTCCGACATTTTCTGTCCCTTCTTCCTACAGCCACTCATTAATTCTGATATTGCGAACCGACTGTTCCGGTAGAATTTGTTCTCACCAAGCTATTTCGTCCGTTTGCCGCAAAGTCATATGGCAAAGAATAAGAATTATGTCCGTCGCACTCTGACACTACGGCCATCAATGCTCCGCATTGTGGACTATGAAAAGGAACTCGGAGCTGCCTCACCATTTTCCTTCCTTAATTGATCATTAGGGTAGCAACAGGCAATGGATTCGGTTCTCATTAATGACACGAAAAAAGAAAAAAAAAAGAGAAATAGAAACAAGAAAGCTAATGGCGTGATCCTTTCTATTAGCTTCTCAATTCATTATTACGAACTCGGTCTCTCGTGTCTCTTTGGCATAGCTTGGGAAAATAGTCGTATAGACTGGTGTACCCAAAGCACACAATATACCGAAGCAAACATACCCTTTGGAATATTCGCTCGTTTTGCAAGACTGCGCCGATAACCTGCGCAGCGATTGGCCATTTGGTACACAGTCTATAACTAGTTATTGGCATTCATTCCCGCATGCGCCATTGATGATCCAACGTTGCATGTATGTTTGACCATATTCAACGATGCTCTGTACCATCTTTGCTTTTCTGCGGTCTATGAAACGAGTTCTCTTGCCAGAGGCAATTTCTATTACATCGAGAAGCTTGCAGTAAATATGACTGTAACTTAAGTTTTCCTGAGTAATGATAAATATTACAGTCAGCTAAATAATTTGAGATCATTTCTACGCTCCGGTGACTGTAATGCTCTGGCATTCTCGAGGACATTTGCCTTGCAGTAAGTTGAATCCTGAATATTGAAGTATGAGTATTACAGCGAAGGGCTGACTTTCAGTGTTTCGGAGCTATGACTCGATTACAGTCGGCCGAATTATTTAAGAAACTATATACTGCAGACTATACTGCTGTCCTTGCGCGTGGTGTTCATTTCGCTTAAGTCCGAAAAAAATGAGAGAAAATTTACACCAAACACAACACTTCTCAATGGTATAGAAATCTGAAAAAAAAAAAAAAATGCTTGCATATTAAAGGTACAGAATAATTTAATTTTGCATAATAATAATTCCAAAATGTTATTAAAAAATTGATAAAAAAAAAATATATTATTCAACAAACTTCCCGAAAACCGATCTTTTTTTTTTGCGGAAATATTTCGTTAATTTTTCTGAATGCGTTTGAAGTTGATCAGATTTTCAAATTTACTTTGAATTTTTCGTTATGTGCACATTTTTTCCATATAAAAATATAAAAATCGGGTTTTCGGAAGATTTGTTGAACAATATTTTTTTTCATCAATTTTTTAATAACATTTTAGGGAATTATTATTAAGCAAAATTAATATTTTTAGTACCTTCAATGTGCATGCATTTTTTCAGATTTTCATACCATCGAGAAGTATTTGCAATATTACCTTAAATACTGTTGGTGCAATGTAATATACTTTTGCTTTGTGAAATTTCTTCTTCCCCTTCCACAGCATAGCTACTTCGCGTGCTATTTCCATTAGAATGCAAGAGGGAAAACTGCTCAGGGTTTTATGTTACATCGTTATAATTGGTCGGTAATGTAATATGTTTTCGCCCCGCATGCATTAATTCCTTTTTCCTCCAACTTTGTGGAAAGAAATTAAGGGATAAGATACTTCCCACTATGATATCCCCAAAGTAGTTGGGACGGCAGTTATTTTCATCAGTTATTCACATCAAAGTGCTTTGCGGAAGTGGAACCGACAACGAAAAAAAAAACCTTTCTCAAGCCTAAAGCCTATTTACACCATAGACTTCAGCCACACACTTTCTGGCGTTGTGTTTACCGCTATTCTTTCCTTCTCGGCTTTTCGGCCAACTTTTTCCATTTTCATTTCCCAACCTACCCTGACGTCTATGTCGACACGGCCTGCAGCTTTCAATCGTACAAGTGCGCGAACAACGAGCTTTTCCCTCGTGAATAGAAACAAAAACCCCGAAAATACGAAACTCGGCTAGTCTCAACGGATATTTGAAGCTGTTTTCTTCTTGGCCGACTTTTTCTCGTTGAATTTTGCAAGCTGCCATTGTACAATTATTTTCTGGATTAATGACGGAGGTTTGTCAAGGAGTTACCCGATCGATATTTCAATTTTCTAATTATTATTTTAATGAGTAACTGTACCTTTCTTTCTTTATTTTATTTTTAACGTTCGTGGGATAATGTAAAATTTAGGCGGTGATTAGTATATAGAAGTTGCGCCACGAGGATGCAATCAATACACGACATATTGATTAAGGGGTTACACCTAGTTGGCGACCGAAAAAAAAGGCGTGTGTTTGTGAATTTTTATTGGGAAAATGATTGCAGGTTTCGAACTATTTTTTTTTCATAATAAAGGGTATATCTTTGACTATATTTCATAATTTTTTTATTGGAAAAAATTCACAAATGTAGCAGATATAATATATTTCCCGGATATATTATCCCAGATATATGATATTTCGCCGTTAAAAAAAACCCAAAAATCAGTGACCGCGATATCTCAAAAACGAGTGGACCGATTTACTTGAAATTTTGCACATGTTTTTTTATATCAAAAGGCAGCGTGTCCGTGGCGTCTTCGTAATCCTTATATTGTATTTCATTGTAGCGTAAAGTTAATTTCCCGATAATAACGAACGAAAATTATGCAATGGCATTTCTAGAAGCTTATCTTTTCGTCACAAAATGTGCATTTTTTTTACCATTTGTATTTAAACTTCTTATTATGTTTTTCTTCTTTTCCACACAATGAAGTTTCATCGAATCGACTCAATCGCGAAGAAGTAAAAACGCGATAAAACGTTATTGATGCGACAAAAGGTCGGGAGATAAACCGCAACGAGAAATTCCAGTTGTAGCACTTTTACGGAATAGCCGTGCCGCAAAAGTCACAAAACTCGTGGTGATGTAGCAAACTCGATAAAGCCGTCGACGCGATGCTCCTTTTCGCTCACGTATACGCTCTAACGTTCGTTATCCCAACATAACTCTTGTGGGGTATAAAGTTTCGCTTTGTTTGTTCCTGTTAAAAGAAAGAATAAAAAAAAAAACAAACTCCACCAGTTTTATCTACGATATCTACGATCTATCGAGCAGCCCAACATCGACAGTTCTCAGCAGTCATCATCAATTTAGAAATAGAAGTAATCACCTTTGAATTACATACGAAAAACAAGAAATAATTTTAAAAATCATATAATTCGGTCAGGTAAAATCTTGGCAAACAGAGATCCTTAGAATCGAATTTTAAAGTGGGCGGTTCGTACATAGATCTTTCTTCGTTGACAAGTCTCACGCGACATGTCGCTTCTGCGTATTACAGCAGTCTAAGCAGCGAATGTTATGCACAAGTACATAAGTAAGCAATTAAGATAGCCGACGATGGAATGGTTCGATGCATGGCCGTTGATTTCCTTAGCCCTCTCTGAAGTCTCGTTTATAATATCTACTGGACTCAGGGTGCTTGCACCGTGCCCTTTGGCGTTCGGCCGGAGTACCATACGATCGCATGTAAACTCACGCGGACACGTGATAGCATCGCTTCTGGTACCAATGCCTTTGCCGAGGCTGTTGTACACTCGTATATAAATCGATTCATTATATATCCCCGTCGGCCCGGGTATCGATTATTATCGTTCACTTATGTCGATTTATTGCCGCATGGTCGCGTCGTTACTTCGCGGCGTTGGCGCCAGTGCACACGCACACGCCGCGGTACTACGAGCACCCAACAAATGCATCGGGCCAACCAACGGACTACCAACGGCAACCGTATACGGTTGATGATAGCGCTTTGCCCGCCGTGTATTTTGCTCGTTTTGATTGTATTGCACGAGCGTTTTTGGTACATACATAATCAACGCCGTAGCTATGAACGAGTCGATGTATATGGATAATTCGTCGGGACAATCTACCGGTAGAATAGTTCGATATCACTGCCATCAACGTTATACACCAACACGTTCGTGAGTCGGTACGATAATTATACATACATTCGAAGCTGTTTGAGCGCCTTAGGGGGCAGTACTTGTAGTCGGTAGTCTGACTGTTCCGGATGTCCGATCAGGGATCTCGGCATCAAACTTAAGTAGGGACACTAATAGGTGAGCGTGTGGGCTCTTCAGCTGAGATAGAATATTGGTAATCTTGCACTGTACACGCTATATGCACTACGATTGGCTACTCTGGACCTACTTATGCCAGAGTGGTTATGTCGGCGATTAGAGAGACGCTGATCCGACAAGACGTCTGTACTATTCGTGGAAACGGATTATACGTAAGGGAACTGTAGCAGGGATATAATTTACGTGTATGCATGATTAGCATGTGAAGTTGACGACGTTGTGAAATTGAGTATACGTATTAAGTGGGTCAACATTGCATGATAGTTTTTTTTTTTTTTTCATTTTGCGTTAATGTGTAAAAATCATCGAAAAATTGAAATCATGTGAACGACGGATCAAACAATACATTTTTATTTTCACGAAACGTATTTTCTTCGGCTGAGTGTTCCCGAATGCACTCGTGCGCGATTCCGGCTCATAGCTAATAAATAATTGTTCTCGCTATTCGCTTTTGAGATTTCGATTTTGGGTTTCGTTCGCTATTCTATTGACCTCGGATCGCGACCCTTCTATCGCAACCCGCATCCGGAGCAATCCTGCGTTTCCGCAACCGTTCGCTTTCGCGAATGCATCGACGTTAGCTGTAGGTACCGTTTGAGTTTCCGTTGGGTTGTATCGTTTGTTTTGTGCTTGTGGAAGTTGCTGTTACACTGACCTCCAGATTAGTCCGGTTCAGAAATTCCGGCGAAACAAAAATTAACCCTGCGGAGGTCGCCGTTCCACCGACCTCCAGATTAGTTCGGTTGTTAATACCGACGATACAAAAATTAACTGACACCCACCGGGATGCCGATGCATCCGCAAGTGTGCCGCTGTTAATTTCTGTTTTTTTTTTTTTTTTTTTTCAGTTGATATGACATAGAAATTAAATAACTAGTCATATTTCCTGACATTGAGAAGCATTCCTTAAAGAAAATAGTACGTTGTGCAACAAGGGCCGAAAGTTGTCGATCACCAATTCGGCCCGAGTTGCACTCTATACTTTTTGTATGGAGTACCGGGAAACCGGCGCGTTTTATATCAGTTTGGCGAAACGGTCAGTAAAAAGTGAAATTATTAATTTTCGTCCCAAGGGCAGAAAAGTTATCTAGTGGTCAGAAAAGTTACCTTTTTTTGCTCTAGGGACCAAAAGTAAGTGAATGCGCATGCGCAGACCTTACTTACGATACTGCTACGCACGGAGCCACGTTCGTCGTGTAAAACTGCTATGAAATGCGCCGCTTTCCATGCCCGACTTACAAAAAAACATATATATACATCAACACTCACCATTTTTTGTTATTGTGCAAAAATGGGAATTAGTTTGAGAGTGGACGAAAAAATTCTTCCATATAATTTAGGACAGATATAATTTGTTTCATTAACGTACTTTGCAAATAGGTATTTTCCATCCAGCATGCATTTACATTCATCCTCACAGCGCTGCACTTGACAAAAAAACTCGGACTCCCGTGAAATATATGTTGCATGTATATAATTAATAAAAAGTGTTACGAATTACTCTTCGGATCGCTATACTTAATGTTTTGCCAGAGGAAAAGCCGTTTCCCCTCGTCATTCCTCGTTTCCTGGAAGTTTCAACGTGAACCCCGGCGCCAAGAGAGTGGCAAAGAGCATACCACGTACCACTCGCAGGCGTAACTCTCAATAAATTCTTCGGACTCCTCCGGTGATGGCCCGGGGGCGGGATCCTGTTACTTGTATATATAGTCGTATAAGCGAGAAAGACAAAGTCGGCGAGAACTCTGAGAGCGGAAGTGACGTATGTTTCCAGACGTGTCCGAAAGGGAAGACGAGCGTGAGTGCTCGCTTCCTCTCCGAGACGTTGCAAGCTTCAATTACCCGTGGCTGTGCTCCCGTAATTTTATTTCACCGAGTCGTTCTGTGACCGACACTCGACAATCCGGCAATGCGTACGCTGTTAAACTTTCACGAATGTGCTATTTCATCGATTCTATTATTCACCGATAATTGCATCCGGATATTTTTCATACAATTGTCACAATTTTTTACCTGTCTCGGTTCGTTTCAAGCACCGGAATTTCTTCGAATGACAAGCCAGTAGTCGAGAACATTCGCGGCAAAAGGTCTCACGAAAATTTGTCAGCGAAAATGCCTCGAGTTACGGTGCGGTAGTAGGTTGACAATGATTCTGTGGGTTGATGGATACGCCTTCGCGCATCCATGCATTCATATACATTCTGCATTAATGCACATATCTCCCGTGTCTGTATACATTTAATCCCATGTTAGTGCCAGTGATCCTTGGCCACCGCGTCCGTCCGTTTTGTCGATGATAAATCGACGATTACGAAGTGTCGGTCTATAGCCGGATCAATAACAATTAGCTGCATCGGGGCGTTTCAATACTGGATATACTATACACATGTATATAAACTCGTCGCGATTCGTAGCCGATCGAAGGACATACGGCCAAGTGCGCTGACCGGTTGAATATTAAATCCTTCGCCGCGGCATTGATGTCCTCGTTCCGTCTGCTGGTACCGACTGACCACCTGATGCATACAAGAGAGCGATCTAATGTATATATACCTGTTATATGCCGTATATAACTTGGACAATGCGTCTAGTCTGCTGGTGCTTTATCGACAGACTCGATGAACGCCTCGCGTGTATCTCACACTCTGTGGATGGGACGTTCTATACCTATCGCTTTCGTCCGTCTCGTCTCTTCGTACACTTTGATTATTCATAACTTTATCCACCTATGCATTAACTGCGCTTCGCATTGGTATCCATCGTCGTCCATCTCGGACAATTATACTCATCGACGTCCTGTCGTCGTTAAAATATAATGACGCAAGTTCAATCAAACATCATTATCCTTATACCGGAGACCCATTCGGCGGTCGATACGACCGACTCTTTGTTTCAAAGGCGCGTCTCTTTGGCTCGTTGATACGTTTGATTGGAGTTCTATCAGCAGAAATTAATAAATTCGTACCTCAGTATCTCTTCATCCGCTGAGATATCGAGTGCTGCCGTTCTATTCTACCGCGTTTGTGTAAGGCGAAACTCTCGGAGATAACGCAATCGAGTACTCCTTTCACTCCTCGTTAAAGAGACCACCGGCGATGAAGAACAGTGACCACCTAAAGAGCAACTAATGATATACACATAAATAGTTAGGTGACGACTAATGCGCGAAGTCGTTTCGATTGTTAACATTAGAGAGGTGTGCAGTCATTATGATTTGAGTATTATATTATTTCTGATAGTATGAACGCGTCGATTATGATTCCGATCGGGTTTCTTCCCTGTTATTCTCGGGAAGCATGACGGCGAGATGTGTTATGGATACCTAATGTCAAAAGCATGCAAATTTGACCACCCAAGTCGTTGCTTAATTTGACGGAGATAAATCGATCGTTTTGATGCTATAATTCGACGAACGAGAGTGTCCATTGAATATAACATTAGGGTTCGGAGAGTAAACATTTTAATAACGAAACTGAGAGAAAAGTTCATAACGTCGTTATATGGCGTACGGATCCAAAACAAAAAAATAAAAACTTTTCGATTATATACGTCCGAGATCCGCGATATTCAGCTGTGATGCTTGTTTTTCCGCGAACTTTTTCTCTTCGATTCTTCGGCTTTTACGTGTTTTTCACAAAGGTATTAGTCGACCGTACGTTCGTAGATTTTGCACGCTTAAAACTCGGATTTATTTCTCGTTCTGAAGCACACAATGCGCATGTATCGGTTTTTATGTATGCTGTGGCCGCAGGCACGAAGAATTGTTGAGTGCTCCTTTTTTTGTCATTGTGCAATTCACATTTTTTACCGACTCCGTTGTTACGCATCTGTTGCAGCCTGCAGCGGCGTTTGTATTATTTCGCGACATCGGCGATTGGCAGTGGGAAATATTTGAAAATAAATGATAAAAGCGCAATGTATACATTAACATAGTATATAGGATAAAAATCGCGTATTTTAAAAAACCAACGTACATTGTGTTCAAAATTTATCGGCATTTTTCACTTTAGATTTTTTAACATAACTTTGTTTATTGCTATATATTTTCGGTCACTTTTGCAACTATTCCATAAACTGCTTTTGACCTTCAAATTGAACTGCGAAGAATTTCAGTTAAGTGATATTCGGATGAATCCTTTATCCATGAGCACAAAATAATCGTATTCAAACGATCGTTAACACGACGTTTACAACTATTTGTCATATACTTGCATAGTGTACGCCGACGTTGCAGTTCGTTGGTAACTCCAGCAGCTGTTGAGTTACAGCGGCTGCACTGCGCGGAAAATCGCTTCAGCATATTTCTTGACATATTGCCAATTTCCATACACCAGTTACACGTAACATCGCGGCATTTGTTGCCGTCGGTGCAACAGATAGTTCATAAATTCTGTGAAAAATCGTAGGTAGGGGATTTGGCGGACCGAACAAATTTCGTGGCTCGGCGGCGTAAAAAAAAAAAAAAAAAAAAAAAAAAAAAAACTGGTACCGGAATTTTATTAGAATTTGCAACGAGATTCCTACGCAACTCGTGCAATTTTCATCAATACAGCCGGTGGTGGCGGTAGCGCGGAGAATAATTCTTTGGGGGTTTTGAAAATTTATGGGTTCCGCGTTGTAAATCCGGCGATTCTGTGAATTTCCATAACGCATATTTCAGGATTCTTGTTTTGGTTTCTTTTTCATTGCACTTGCAAGAATCACACGGACACATAAAAATACGCTATTCACATCTGTTAGAATAGAAAATTAGAGTTCCTTTGCTTTTCAATTTCTCGTAATGTAACGAGGGTCATTACAGTTAATGACGTTTATCTAAGTGCATCTCAATACGAGACAATAAGCACTCCAGACGAAGTGACTACTCGCGTGTTACAATTGAAAGCGCAGTCGGGACGTTTTTCCAACAAGACATCGAGTGTTGGCGGGCCGCCTGCAGCAGAGACTCGCGTGGGACGCAAAGACAAGTCGAAGAGTCGTGTCGCCGAATGCCACAAAGCTCGAGTACACACTCTCTAATTAGAGTGCGCGAGTGCAACTTTGTATACGAGTGTAGATATATAGCTCGAGTTACGAAGAGCCGGCCGCGTCGGGAGGCTCTCGTTGAGATTCAAGCACAGGAGAGCGAGCAATCACGGATACGAGAACAACGCGTGTTGGCAAAAGTTCGAGTGAGTGTGTCTATAGTCTCCGAGACTCGACAACTGCGGCGTCGTCCTACATGCCACTTGTCGTTTACGTATAAATATATATATATGCGCATCGCCCCCATTGCCAATTAAATTGACCCATTAATGAGAATTGCTGACGGCGTATGCGACAACGACAAAACAATCAATCAAATTCACTGGTGTGCAATGGATCATTATCCGCGGCTCTCGAAGAATTTTCCGTTTTTTCCCGTAAGCTTTTTATTTATTTTTCTCTTGATCCCTTGCCTCTTCAACTTATTTTTTTATCACCGATTCAATCTCGTCGTCACCCTGACACACTGAGATCGTACGAACGATTTCAGACTCCGGTGTCGATAGTAAAACGCGAGAATATGTGTGGCTATCATAATTGTAATATCTCATTACCCGCATTATTTTCCCGCGTCTTTATCGCGATAAAATAATTTCGCGATAGGAAACTTCGCTTGTCTCTTGTTTGCAAGTTTTTCAATTAAATCCTTTTCCGCAAGGTGTACGTGCTCCGGTGAAACTGTGCAACGCGTTGAGAGATATAAGCGCTGTACACTTGTGTCTCGATTCTGCCAGTACTCACGAGTTCGCGTTCGGATAAGATAAGCACACTAGCGTAGAACTTGTGTAATCGAGTTTGATCGCTTTAATTGAAGTTTAATTCGATTCCACTCCTTCTTCCTTCGCTTCTTCTAAGACAATATATCGTGTGAACTGTGTAAATTGTATTGGCTGCTTTTTCATCACTTCCCATATCGACAACTAAGAAATAGAAGGCCGTATGTTTTATGTGTATCCATTTACTTGTAAATGGTTTGGAGACAATTTTTCATTTCTTCATAGTCAATATAGAAAGACAAATCCGTAAAAATTATATAAAAAAAATCAAAGACACTAAAAAACAAATAAATACTCCATTGCATAGTAGGTTTAGTTTTAGCGTGAAGGTTTCGAAAAAAAGTTTTAAACTCGATTTTTCAATTTTCCCGAAAATTAAAAATCGTATTGCATTATTTTCTTTAAATTTAGAGAAAATTTGCAATTTTAATTTGAAAAAAAATTTTTTTTGTGGTATTTGTCGTAATACCACAATGTTTCAAAGAAGCACAAGATCTACATTTTTTTTATCAAACCTGAAACATTCGAATTTCCATACGTTTTTTAATACGTATTAAAGTTCTTTATTAGTTAATTCTATTATTTAAACGTTTTTTACAAACCTCTGTTAACAATTGAACGATTGTTGACGAGCGTGTCACGAATTGAAAGTTTCCCGTGGGTTTAAGTGTAGTGCGATAGTTTAAAGACTAAAGTTTCACAGGGTATATAGGCACGTATGTGGAGCGCCGTGGTGAGGCCAGACAGAGAGCACGTTTGATATCGTTAATGCGAGACTAATCTAACTTTGCGTCATAAACAATATTAGGGAAGGTTACAGTGAGGAAAACGGTGGGAGCGGGGGAGAGAAAGAGAGAGCAAGAGAGAGAGAGAGAGAGAGAGAAGCTTTTATGTCGGGGTGTATGCAAAGTTCGTCCTGTATAGTAGTTGTGTAGCATCGCGGAACTCCAGGCGAAATATCGAAGCTTTCGTTCTGCAGCCTCTACAGCCGTTCGGCAACATACACGAAAACGATATAACCTCTACTAAACATGTTTCCCTTCTGCTGGCAACATGCTATGTGTTCCGTGTTAGGCTTCGTCTTCGCTAGAGGAACAGCTTCCTCGTACACAGCTTAATATCTGGAAGCTTTGTTCAATAGAACGTGTATACCCCAGCAACCCATCATTACATACAAAGAACCTCGCTTTCCAGCATAACAAACCCCTTTATGCCGATGCGACATCAGACGTTACATTATTAATATACAGTCTGCAGATGCCAAACTCAGGCTTCACCGCTGTCTGCAACGTTTCCGTCGGCGCGCTGATGGAAAATACTATCCACCCATCACTCATCGAACCCCCGGGAAAGCTTCATCCGTCTTTTTCCGCAACTTTAAATCCATCAACGGTTATATTTCCTCAACAATCTACAATACGTCAACATTCTTTTATCCTCTTTGGATAATGCGCAACGAAGCTGCGATAACGAAGATTCTGATGTTTTGCAATAATACAGAAACATCCGATGATTACTGTTCACGTTTTCCATATCAATAAAAAATAAATTTTCTATCATTTTTCTAATTTATTTAGAAACCAATGGTTAAAAAAAATTGTTAGTAATTATTTATTGCTATCAATAAAAATAATTATTACAACTCGAAAAACAGGACATATTAAATTTTTTTGTCGAACTCTCCTAATGACAACAGTTCAATGCATTAGTGATATTTTACGAAAAAATTTTAAATGCAAAATGTGATCGTGATTCTTTAATTTTGTTGATCGCATATCGAGTAACGCGAGCATAAGATTGAATATACGACGAGACACGCGAGCGATCGGCACGTCGTGTATTATCTGCCGTATCTTCGTAAAATTATATTGTAAACTCGCGGTATTTTACAAATGCTGTTATGTTTGATATAATTTAATCGATGGCGCCAGCTCGTTGGAGGCAGAAAATTACATAGTATACGTAGTACGCATAGCACGATAAGCGGCAGTGCTATGTACATGTGTTCGCGATGCCTTCCTTCGTAAATACACACTTTTCGTGCGACCGAGACTAACGATAAATCATCATCACAGTCTTGATAAGCGTTGCTCTTCGATCATCATTAATTTCACACCACGCTTCGATCATTACGTTAAAAACGCGCGCCATAGCTTCTTATATTTTCTCAACTGTCCCATCTCCTTTAATTTCCGATATATTTTTTTTTGCATCAACGGGTACTTGAAACGCGTAGTCATCGATATATTAATGAAGTGTGTGGTACTTCACTCAGCCTTTAATCGACCACTTCAACGTACTTCATCTTACGATGCATCCCGGCAACTTTTCCAAACCTGTTTTCAATGCCGACGTCGCGTGTTTGAAGTTGCACGAGACTTCAGACAGACGTTGCTCCTCCCTCGAGTAACGACCCGCGGGCACGTATTAAATGACTAGACATGCGCAATTTCTAAGTTACCGATCCGTCGCCATCGACGCGAGATATCGCAATTATCTGTGTATGTGTACAACTTGCACGTCAAGAGAAGTCAAGATGGATCAAGGGATCTTTAAGTTCCTACGACAGAACTTTTGTAATGCCTTCGAGGCGAATTTTGTATTGGTCTACCAACCGTGAAACCGGATGACCGGAGGCTTGTCATTACGCTCGTGCATGTATACAGACATAGATTACCACCGAGTTATAATTTTGCATCCGGCTCCTCGGCATTTCCATCGAGAATGAATACTATCCAGTATAATTCCCACAGTTTCTATGATAATTTCGATTGGGGACGATAGTTTGTATCTATCAATCCGTACACGGCATTCGTGTTATGTATAACGACATAACACGTAGACGTGTGGCTTTGTTGTACATATATCTCGAGCAATCGATCGCTATCGTGGCAATCGCACTTGGTAGCTCTGTTCCGTTGCTCTGTTCTACTCTCGCGTGATCTCACGCGACAGTGGTACTTGAGTAATCCTTCGGGTTGGCGCGTTTTACACAGATTCAGCCAGGTTTGCGGGTCGCAACTTTACGAGAGGGCGGATACGTATTCGTAAGGGCGTCGTTTCGAGAGAGGTGAATCTTGGACGCCCGTAGAATTCAGTCAGAGCTCAACCTCGGTTGGTACGGCTATGTATCCACGAGTTTATGCCCTCTCGTTGCACCACAGTCGTGTTATTCGTTTTACTGCAAAGCAATCTTTAATTTTTTCAATTTTTTTTAGTTCGATCATTTTTTTTTTGTTTATATTTTAATCCACGAGTTTGTGGAAAATATTTTTGTTAGTGTGAGTTGTATTCTTAACTCCCGACTGCCCGAAGGGCAAAGAGTTATGCGGGAGTTATGCGTTTTAGTACGTAATGGCGCACGCACCTCAAAAGTTAGTAGCAAAATTTGTTTATTTTTTTTTCTGTTATTGTATTGAGACTATTCGTTTCCACACGGAAAAGTTTGTTACCGGTCGATCACGCTATTTCATACGTACTCGTCCGCGAAAATGGGCTTCAGCGCGAAAATTGGCACCGGCGACCGCGGCGCTTTCACCTTGCCTCCCGGCGCACCGAGCACTTCGAGTTTTACGCGCTATAAAATTCTGATAGGAAGCGTAGTGCCCACAGTGACCATACGGCTGGGTTCCATGTATCGACGATTGCCCTGAAACACATGTCCTGTGTGTTCTCCGTAGGCTTCCATGTATGCGTATCCGTGCGAAGTCCTGTATCGAACGTACGAGAATTCGCAATTTGATCTATGAATATTGGCACAACGGTGAAATTTCACTTTGTACGAATTTGCACACGAAGTTTTTTTAATGTCGAGGGTGTTTGGGCACACGTAAAATTTTTTTTCACGAAAAACTTTACGCGAATTAATGCAATAAATTGACAAATACAATAGAGACTCCGATTTCGTTTATTGTTTCAATGGTTTTTTCGTCATTTCGAAAGATTAAAACATTTTATGCCGAGAGTTTTATAATGATTTTCGGTTTAAGATCTATTTGGATAATTGAATTATCTACGTCACTCTTAGGGTAATAAATTGGCTAATAATTATGCGGTAAGTTCTGTATCGGGTTCCAAGTCGCACTGGTCCTGTTTGATCTTGCGAAAGTTCTTTCTGGGGAGATTATTTTTATCGGTAACCGCAGCGATCTTTTCCAGAATGGGTTCTGAAGGCTTCTGTTCCCTGGTCCATGCCCATGCGTATCGAGTGCTGAAGAATGATGGATTGAGAATATTATTAAATGGATCGAGTAATTGTGGAAAATTGCGTGTGTCGATCGTGTCGTCAATCGATCGTTCCGAACGTTGTAAATACTGAAAGACGTGATGCATTGTAGGAACTAACAATCACAGTGGAACCCTTCTTTTCTTAACTTCACTTAACTCAACCGTCCGCTTATTTTAACTCGTTATCATGGCAACGATTTCGCTTAACTGTATTTTCCCAGAGTCCGTTCGGCGCACTATGCGCGAAAAATGTCATCTGCGCATGCGCAGACTCACGCCGTGGCTTTGTATCTACGGACGCGTATATCCTTTGTAACCCCTACTGGCAGCGACTGATCGAGAGTGGGGATTGTAGGGGAAATATAGAATACCGAATGCGTCCGGTCCCGTCTCGTTAAGAAAAGAGGGGTTGTGCTGTAGTCGATGGATTCATCGTTAACCCGTGCATTGTGTGATACAAGACCGTGTGTAATACCCATTGTTTCTTGTAAAATCGTTTTCCCAACTCCTAATTTTTTTCAGTGAAGCAATTTTATAATAATTGTTAACATACTTCATGGCTCCGTGTTGGACGCAGTTGTAAGTAACGGCATAAGATACGTGATCGGTCGCCAAAAACGAGAGGTTACCCTCTCTTGGGGCGTAGTTGTGTTTAACCCTAAACTTTCCAGGTTCCGTAATGTCGGGAACACGGTAACGCGACTTTACGGCCAGCAAAACGCCATTCCTAAAAGTCACACGAATGTTTTATGTAATGATTTCTTTCATGAAAAAAAAAATGTACCGCAAGGTATCCAATTGGCGTTTTACCATCTAGATGTCCGAGTATTGACTCCATAAAGAGTGCCGTTCTCATCGAGAGTGAAATCGTCGGTCTCGCATTTTGTGTCGATCTGAGGATTCTCGTCGTAAATTTCGATGAGGTACCATGTTCCCAAATGCTGAAATACAGATTTAGTTAGGATTTATTTACTTATTACCGCATGAATTTACCTTAAAAGTATCGAACTCCGAGACTGTTACTACTGGTGGGCACTTTCCCAACTGCGTTATCGCTGCCAAAGCGCCACCGAAAAAACAAAGTGTCGCCACTGTGTAAAGCAAAGCCATGATGCGTGAGATAAGTGACACTTCAGCGTCGCGATATTTACAAAACGGAAAGATCCCTTCTGTCTTTGAACGAAGTGCAAATGTAACTGACGATAGTGATGCCATTCGCTACGGTCGCTAAACACCTTCAACTGGCTTGCGTTATGCAATGTTTTGAAGCTACGTATGCAGTCGAACAAAGCGCATCGATGATTGGAATCGCAAAGCCGAAAAATTGACGTTATCACGTCGCGATTGTCACGATACCTAATAATTGTCACTGCCATGTGCCACGGAATTCCAGCAAACCGTAGAGCATTGTACTAGTAAGATAAAATCACTATCGACCCCTTGATTATTTATAGGCACTATATATGTATTATATTGAAAATTGTAAAGTATCGAATTCATATAAAATACCTGATGTGACGCGTTACATAGCCGATGAACGCAGCATCACAGTACTTTACGCAACTCGATGATGCATTTTAATTTTCACAATTTACATAATCGACATCGATGGTAATAACGAAATGGACATTGTAATATTGAAATTTTTCAATCGTGTAATTCCGAGATGTTGCCGGTAGGCATCATTTTTTTTTTATGACAACGGCACTCGATCAATCTAACTGATATACCTATTTGTCTTTCAGGTACGTACTGTCAAGGATACTACAATAATTACTTTAGCAAGCGAGACAACTTTTAACGCGTCCGTTTGGTATGTATGTGTCACAAGAATTCTTATTTCTGCGTGCCGCGACTTTTTATTCGATAACATCTGTCAAAGGCTTCATCGATATCACTATGTTGATGTCCTCTATCGTATTCATGCACGTGGCGATTGCTTCGCCGCATTTCAATCGCAATCTGTTTTCTTTATTCTATCATCGCAATTCCGTAGTATTGCGACAAAAATCTTGAAAAACCATAATAAACAACAAAAATATTGAAGTTTCGGAGGAGAAATAAAGATTTGGGAAACGAAAGTGCAGAGACATTTTCCGTGGTGAAAATCCGGCTCGGGTCCGCGCGAGCTTTTGAACCCACGTGCGCGAGGCAATGCTTAGCCTCTTTCTTTGTCCATTTCTATACGTTCGTCGAGCTTCTGCAAAGAAACGAAGATTTGCTCCAACGGGTTTCCTTTCTTCCGACGTAAGCACCGACTGCCCACGTCGTTTCCGCTTCGATAGTTCCCGGTGGTGAATTATCGGGTTGTGTGTGTGCATTGTATGGACACAACAGGAAAAGAGGAAAAGATTTCTTTTGCCTCGTCGCGAACTATTCCCAATCGGTTTTCCAGTAGCTAACATGCTGAAAAATCGTTATTGTGCAATAGGTGCAACTGTACATACTGACGGCACTCACATACCCACATATAACTACTTATGTTACACTTGTATCCACGTTTACCCTCGGTACAGAGTCCCTCGCCTTGGCATTGTGACTCCGGCATTCTGCTCGCGATTTAGTTTTCTTTAGATTGCGACTTACCCGATTCTCAACGACGAAACGACCTATGGCTTCAGTAGGAAACGGTATCGGAAAATTTCTCGAACGTACAATAGCCCCGAAACAAGACAAGTTAGACATCAAACTCTACGTTCGTGCGCAAAGAGAGTCAAAGCTCCGAGTCTTTTTGATCTTTTGATTCTTCAATCCGGTTAACTCAAGTACTCGTCGTTCCAATAAAGAGAAACAAATAATAGTTTAATATCTATTTAAAACCTTTGAACTAAGTAGTTGTAAACCCCGTGACGATGAGTTCGCAAAAATCAATGCATGTTTACGTATTTAACTGTTTGAATACTTCTAACGTTTTGTCTTATGAATATTACAAATATTTATCTGTTCGTCACGCAATCCGGCGCCTGTCGAGGTTGTTCACGGATAACAGAGCCAAGGCAAGATGATCTTTTCGCGTGCAAACATCGCGGTTTCGCGTAGATATATCTCGTTGAACTTGTCGCTGGCAACGGGTCATCCGTTGTGTCCTCCGAGTGTATGTCGTCCAGCGATTTATCTCGACGACACACATATAACTTCGATAATCTTAGAAATTTATGCGTTCCGGTGGATCATTAACCCTTCGTTATCGCACATGCCGTTACCGCACACACCTATAATATATACACGTACACACTTCGTGTGCGCGAGTCTGTTCGGATTTTTGATTAATTTTTTTTTTTCGATTTTTCGATTTTTTCCATGTAAATTGTCTTTGCAGAGACCATAAAACGTTACTGCAGACATTCGATGGGCAATTCATAGCCTTTGAAAATATCGAGCGGCCAAAAATTGTCGTGAGTCACAGAGACCTCTGTGGGCGTAATGAAGGATTAACGCGAAATCACGTAACAATATAGTCGACATTTCCGCGAATTATAGACGAAGATAAGAAAACGAAACGACAAAAAAATGGATAGCTAACAAAACAATTCGAGTCCAGCGTCCAATCGTCACTGAGTTTAATTGCGTCGTAATAGCTGCAACAACGTGCACAGCTGACGATCGTGTACCGTTTCGAAACTCGAAACTCTTTCGGGCACTCGAATAACTCCCGAGGTGTGCGCGCGAGAGCCGCAGCGTTTCGTTCATAAATTTCCATTCATAAACACAAGGCGAATGGGCGATGCCTACATGCGCCGCTTCACCAATACCTCTTTAACCGGTTGAGAGCCGCACTTATCAGTCGTAACGTCGGTGCATTCGCCTGACGAGTGGATATAACGCTGTTGCTAACTATACGGTACATACGATATTGTATATAGTCGCAATGTACTATCATCGTTGTACACATTACGTGCAGTGGTTCAGTCCCTGATATTACTCGGCGGAAAGATCTTTCAAGATGTCGTTACGAGATGTTAGTGATTCGCATGTCATTATTATCAACATTTCGTATCTTATCGCAAAAATGATAAAAAATTGAATGAACCATGATTTAGACAATTCTCTAAAAAAAAATGGATTTAAAAATGTGATAATGATGCGTTACGGTAGTCCGAGTGCATGGTGTTCATTTTGCATAAGTTCGACGAAAAAGAGACAGAATAACAAACACTTCTCGATGGTATAGAACTCTGAAAAAAAATTCATGCATATTAAAGTCATTGGAAATATTCTGTTTACATAATAATAATTCCAAATTGTTAATAAAAAATTGATGAAAAAAAAAAATATTTCAACAAATTTCCCGGTAACCCAACTTTTTTTTTATGAAAATGGTTCACTCATTTTTATGAATAAATATGAATTTTTTTCAGATTTTTCTGAAAACCTTGAATTTTTGTGTTTTTCCACACATTCCGATATGAAAAAAAAGTTAAATCTTCAGAAAAATCTGTAAAAATTCATACGTATCCCAAAAAACGGTCGCATTATTATCATTTTGAAATGATTATTATGTAAAATCAATCTTTCCGAACATTAAGTAAAGCATGAAATATACATATTAAGAATAATGTTCAATTTTAACGATGTGAATTGAATTTTTAGAAATCGCGAAATTCGCGAGCCAAGAGGTTATCAGTGTGAATAATTCGTATCAGCGTTGGTGAAGAATAAAAGTCTATGTCGTTCAAAAGTTGATTAACACACTCTATCGGAGGAAAAAAATGCTGAACCACGTCTATTGATACGCATTATTAGAGTATCGTGTCTCTCGAGCTAAGTGCTCGACACGATGTTCGGAGTCCTTCTCGGTAGGCATACAACAAGGCATACAAGATAACAAGTCTCTCGCTTGTCGTGAATGCTACCGAACTCTGATGTCTGACGCTTTCCGATAGTGATGACGGTCCCACTCAGAGGAAGATGGTTACAAACGCTTGCGAGTATCACGGCATTTGACATAGTAGATGTAGAGTCGCCACGTGTGTGCGTAAACGAAGAGTGTCCTCGATGTGTCGGACGAAGATAGACTCAATAAGAGAGAAGAAGCGCGACAGCGAGAGTGAAAGGAAGGGAACACACTGCGAGAGAGTCGAGTGATAAGGAAGTAACAAATTGTCTAGCTAGATGAGGCACTGCTGCTGCTACTGCTGCTGGCGATTTGACGATCGTCGACCACAGCTACAGCTTCAACTCTTGAACACGCGTAGCGTTATTTTAAATCCTCCTACACGACTCTCAGTCTGAGAACTCGTCAACTATCTACATAACGACGATAATAATGATACTATTGTATTACCGGAATACGTACTTTCTTCCCATAGAAGTAAAAAGTTGCGTTTTATTGTCGCAAATTGAGTCAATTTTCTGTAAATCTATTGTTATACACATTTATTTCCTTAAATTAAGTCGTTAATGCAGACTTACTTCAGTTTATACAAGTTTTGTATTAAAAAGAATATGAATACAAAAAAAGTTTCAAACATTAGTACGATTGACTTGACTGCACCGCAAAAACGATCTTATATCGTGAATTGTATGTAAACATAACGTAATATATGTATGCAGTGTTAGCGCAACTAATTGAAAATGCACTACTGTATTCTATAATTAATTTTACGAACGAAAGCCCTTGACATTTTTTACTTCGTGGCTTTTTACAAAACTTCATAAAAGCAGATAAATATTTTTTTACTATATTGTATTTGAATTTCGTTTCACAAAATTCCATGATTCACGCAGTGCATCAATGATTTCATAAAAATTCATCGTCATGTAAATTATTTTGTCCTTCAGTGTTTAATTTACCATGCAATATGTTGCACTATGCGTTTATTATACGACGACATAAAACCCGGAAATGTTAACATATCCGTAGATTTTATTTTATTTAATTTTGTCGGGTATATAGAGAGGGTTGCCAGGGAAAAACGGACGTTGCCGTTGTTGTTTGCCCGTGCATAATGCTTGCGGCACTGGGCTGCAATAGCCCCCGGTGTATGTATTAATCATCGGGGTAATGGGGTGCTGTAAATCCGGGACGATATACGAGTGTATTAATTCCACAACGACTCCACCTACCCTCTAGTCTTCGCTCACTCTGATTCACCGGACGAAAATGCACGTAGTTATTAAAAACATTAGTAGTAGTAGTAGTAGCTTTCCAGAAGTGTAGTGCCGCAACAGAAGAGATACCAATACATACATAGATATAGCATCGTGTGTTCGTCCAATGTATCTGCTATTATGTAGATTACCGGTGTGCGAGAGTTGTTTTACGCGGCTGGTCGGGACGCGGAGGCCTCTCATGAACGCGAATAATATACTACAACGTTATGGTCCCATCGTGAATTTACTCTGTCGCCGTGTTGTCGTTTCTCGTCGAGACTCTTGCCAAGAGAGAGCTTCCGGCATCGCGAAGAGCTCACAGAGAGAGAGAGAGAGAGGCCATAGTTATTACAGTATACACTCGATACTTGCCACCCATTGATGGTATTTCCTTCACTAAGGATCCTAATAATTGTTTACGTAGAAACGGGCAATTTATAACGCACCGATTGCAACGGGATCTTCTTTTCCTTTTTTTTAAAGCAAACGTTGACGCGGCTTGAATTTTACACCTCATTTTATAATTGCTGTTATTAACAAGCCGCCATTTTTTTTTCTTCCTCGCTAAGGAAGCATTTTTTGCGCCACGGTGAAATTTGTGATTATGGCATTTGCGCTAACTTTACCGTTGTATTTCTGCAATGCGAACTACTAACGCATACTCCATTCTCATATTATGACGCAAAGAAATAAGATGGATTTCTTTTTTGTTTTTTTATCGTATCTTGAGACGGGATCTCGAAGGGCGCGAAACGCTCGAAACGACGAATAACGAAATGGGCTAACAGCATCATTTATAATTTAAAATATAGTAATAGATTCGCTCATTGAAGTACGGTGATATACGAGCGACAATGACTTCGCTGATTAAAGACACTCGAGATACTGCTGTACAGTCGAGTAACCAGAGAGTAAGAAATAGAGAGCTCGTAAAAAAAAAGCTTGCCAGCAGTTACGATGAGCATATCTTCGGGATACTCGAGACACTTCTCGGCAACAGGATCTTCGAAAGTTCGTCTTTCTCGTCCTCAAGTGAAGGCATCTTGGTCATTGTCGTCGGAGATTGTCGAAAGGAGAGACGAGAGTCCACTTAATCTCACTGCCACGCGTGGTGCGGGGAACTGAAGTATTACACGTGTCTACTCGGTACAGGACGTCTCAAAGTTTTCCATTAATTGCCGTATCATATTCCCGTCTCGAAATAAACTAAACTTTCCCTTTAGAATATTTTTTTTACAGTTCAAAACTTTAGAGATATGAATGATTTCAGTTATGAATAAAAAAAAATTTTAAATCGCGATTAACGACAATCCGCCTCGACTTTACGTCAAATTCCCACGTTCAATGTGAAACAATACGTGGAACAATATGATATTCGAAAAATTTCTGGGAATCTCGAAAAAAAAAAAAAAAAAAATGGCAGGTATACTCTAATATTACTTAAAAAAAAAATGTTTTTCATCACCCGACAACGGCACAAAAAATGCTTCTAAAACCCCATCGCCTACGCTATATTGGAGAATTTTTCCGGTAAAAGGCGGTAGACACCGCGATTGTGTCGATATTCCAGGGGGGAGGAAATATATTGCTGTTCAAAACGTTGAAAATCGCGACTTTCCCGAAATTTCGTCGTTAAAAAAAATGTTCGTAATTCACAATTTTGTTTTGCTCGCAGGTCGATATATTGATTGAATAATAATTTCAGACGAAAATGTAAAAAGTGTTTTTTTTTTGTGGATATTTTTACAACGACGAATATCCATCGATTTTATTAGCTCGTCAATTGCTCTATAATGAGATGAGTCACTATGAGTAGATAAAACAGACTTAAAATTAATTTCCGTATTGTAAAATCATTCATCGAATAAAATATACATATATATTGGTAGGGTAACTCTACACGCGATAAGCGAGCGAAGTGAGTAGCAGTGGTAGGAAGACTGAATTATATGAAACGAGATAGCAGAGCCGAGAGTACCCGGTGCTGCACCCGGGGACCAACGACAAACGAATTGTTCGCTCTCGGTACCTTCGGGTCCGGTAACAGTATTTGCGGAACACTCTAGGTGCGGAAACCCGTACGGGGAATTGCTCGAGCACGAGTGCTGGTTCAGAAGAGCTCCGATCGTGTGGACACGATCGTTCTACTGGTAGTTATGGTAACAGCCGCACATGTACACATATTCTCCCGTATGCGCACTTACGTTTCATATACGTATAGAATCTACACAATGTCCGCTGCTTCCAAGATTGGTTCCTCTTACACGTACAAATGCATCATTCCGCTAGAATATACTATATCGGCGCTGGCCATTCAAAACCGTTTTTCTTGTCATTCCTTCATTACGGTCAACACTATTGTAATCTTTAGCGAATAATCAAATCTTTATTTTTGCCGCGATGCATAAATAAACCCTCAATTCTAATAATTTCTATAGCAATTAGAACTTTTCTATTAAATAAATTCTGCCAGAAAAAAAATACGAGGAAGTAGAACGCGAGAGAGGAGAAAAAAAAAACCGCGAGCAAGGAGAGCAACGTAACTTGAAGGACGAACGGTTACTATCTCGATTTTTACTCTGGAAATAGGAAGTTTTGTATACTATATATGGACAAGTGGCTTCTTTACTTATCACGTTTACTTGATTCGTTTCATCGAATCTTCTTCCTTCACTCGATTCGCCAAAAAGGTCAGCGGAAAAAGTCCATTTATCAACGTGGGAAACGTCGTAACTCAAAGTCCATTACCAGCATCCAATGTGAATAGACGCTTGTGCGCACAGTAAGGGCATCGATTCCATAGATATCGACGGGTGAGAGATTGTCAGTAAAAACTGTGGGTCTTCTCGTTCAATTATATTGAAATCCGATCTATCACGATGTAGACAATCTGTAATTCTGCCGTTTCGATTACCTTTTCGTTTTAATGGGACATTTTTATTTTTACCAATTTTATCTTTCGATTTTCAAGTTTCGATTTTTTTGTTCGATTTCGTTCATTGCGTTTCTTTTGCTGGTTCTCCTACCAGCGTCGAGGTTCAATAGATGTATCGAATAAACGGCGAAAAACAATTAACCGTAAGTACCGTCGAGAGACTCTAAGCGATTTCAATTGATTTTTACGATAACGGGAAACGTTCATGTTATTCCACGGGGAGAAATTCCGCGATCCGTTGTTTATTCACGTGCAGCACGGCGTGGTGGAGTTTAAGGGAAGACTCGGCTGGCTCTCTCAGTCTGCGTTGTTCGATCGTTTCGCTAGTCGCGTCTGATTTTGCTTTTGGTAGTGCGGTCGCGAGGGTGCTACGGAGTACTCTCTAATTAGGCCCTGCGGTTCTTGATGGAGAAGTTGGCTCTGTAACGACGTACCAACACGACTTGGCTTGGAAAATTAAGGCGAATATTCGAGGGACGACAGTGTCTCTCTTCCTTCTCCGTTATCGCGGTTCCTATAGCTTTCCATCTTCCTTTCCTCCCTTCTTGATTACCGCGCATCCCTAATAATAGTGGAGTTTCAACTTCTAATGTGTACAATATACGATCCGGTAATATTCGGGACCTGCGCTGAATTCAATCAATCTAATTTCACTTGGCGACGGGTCCGATGTTTTGCCACTTAGGTTTCTGTGTGCGCAAGGCAACGGCGGGAGAAGTTTGCATATTATAGAACTCATAGAGTCACATCGATCGAACTCGAGTACGAAAATAAAGTTGGTTTACAATGGTTTTCAGGTGTCATGAAAATAATTGATATAGTATCATTAATCAGTGTTAAATTCTTTTAATAATTAAACTCCCGCGGAAGAGTACAGAAACGAACCGGTCTACAGAGCTCTTTTAAAGGAAGATCATCATTTTTGTTACTCATACGAAGAGGGAAATAAGTGCCCAGTTTTTGTTTCAATTTTAAGCAGACGCCGGAACCAGATCCATCTTTGTATTACGTGCAGATCTTCCGAAACTAGTTTCATTGGTTTAGGAAAAGAATTCTATATTTTACTGGCTTGTCACTGCGTCTCGCATCTCCGGAACGTGAATAAAAATAACAGAAGTACTATGGAGATATTTCGAACAATGGAAAGCTGAGTCATACCGTAGGAGGGGTGGACGTCGAAAAGCGTGTTGTACAGTATGCACAGACACGCGAGCACGTTTACTTCAACAATGACGCTGCGCGACCGAGTATTCCGGTTTCACATCGGAATTTCTGACGTGAGAATTTCAGAGCTCTTTCCGACTGCCGTGGGGCATCGGACTCAAAGCTTTCTCGCCTTGTTTGCGTGTAACCCGTATATATTTTCGCATGCGAGGATCAAACTTTTGGTCTTGAGATGCGCGCGGAGCGGCATAAATATTTCAAGTCGGATATGTGGTACATCTCTAACCCCCTTGTATTAGATTGCACGTCGGGGACTCGAACTCTCGAGAACGTGGAATGCCGTACTGAAACTTACGAACAACAGCGACGGGCTCACCATGCGGTACGCTATATTATACTATAATACAATTCACTTCAAAGCGCCGAATTATTGAAATAACCGAACTACGTGCAATGATGTTGAAGTAAAATTAATTTTCATATTAAACAAAATGTATAATGTTAATGCATACAAATTGCAAATCAAATATGGATAATTCGTTGGGCATTCATTGCGATTTTTGTCCGAATAAGTTCCAAGTTTAATCTTCATTATGTAATTTTTGGCTTATAATATTTGAGAGATAAAAAATTAAATTTGCCTTTAACGTGAAGTTTAAAAAGAATTATAAGAAAATACGAGTTATAAAGCAAGTTGTACGGTGAAAAAAAAATCCTCCGTACGCGAAGTACGTTGTATGTTGAATTATGAAATTTTTTGCGATTATTTTATCTCTGTGTGGAACTGTACGCACAAACCGGAAGCAGCTCGTGTTCACCGGATCCTTACGGCCGAAACCTAACAGCAGCAAAAAGTCCCGGTGACTCGAACTTATAACGCAATTGTACGAAGCTTAATTCGATAAATTAACCTCTGGCCCCGGTCGAGTGCGGGGTCTATCATGGGGCAAACCGAGACTCGTCCGCGGACTAACATACGAAGGCAACTGAGCGCCGCGCGGCAGGAAATCTCTTCAATCTGCCCTGATGCGCCTCGTTAACGAGTGTTTGTTTTCTTCCGTCGGTGCTGCATCACAAGCATCAACGGCAAAAGTCGTATAAGCTTTGCATTGCGTCTTTTCGATATATGAGACGCACGAGGCTACCACTCGGCTACAATTTCCTTTGATCTTCCGTGCATTTCTACGGTGGCCCCGGGATGGCCTCGAAAAACTACGCGGCTACCGTCTACGCGTATCTAACCAAGTGCAGGAATTTCGAATTGGAACCTATACACTGGCGGCTATCGAGTGAAACATCATCTTGAGCCATCATCGATTTTCCGCGATTAATTGCATCACATTGCGTCACTGGAATTTTGTTGGATGAATACAACGAAATTCTCATTCATGATCGTCCAATTCATATTGTATAATGAACTTTTTTTTCACTTTGCTTCAATAATAAAAAAATTACGGCAAATAAATACACAAAAAACGGCAAGAACATCAACAAATAATTAATTTGTCCGCTAATTGATGTATGTCCAGTATTCCATCAAAAGCATACATTCAATCTGCTCTGCGGATCATTGTACATACGAGTTATGTTATTATGCAATACACTTAACGACTTACTTTACTATAGCAGTCGCTTGCAAGCCGTACAATTAGTAACTAAGAGGCTATAAGTCGTTTATCTTATGACTTATCTAACAATTAATTATCAAGGCCGCGTCGTTGAAGCAATTGACTCGAAATGATCGGTGATTGCCATCGTGTGCACCCATCGTTAGCACTCCCTAACCATTGTTTCGCGCCGACTGTAATCGACAAAAATTATATAGATTTTCTGAATTGCGCGCATCTATGAAAATGTAAGATAAAATGAATGATCGTACTTGAGACTTTTAAAATTGGTTCAGACTTCGAGGCTTATCGTAGCAAATTACGAGTATAATGTGCGATCGGATATTCATGGCTTATAGTACGAGTTGCCCTCGCAGAGAAATTCTAAGTGAATTCGATACCTGAAAGGATGAAGAGCGCCGTTGAAGATCGGATAGCGTCGTCTGGAAGACCGACTGACTATATAGAAGTAAACGAAGTCAATGAAAGTATTACTGTATATATCAGTACAGACGCAGATTCTTCGGTCTATATCATCATTGTCAAGAATGTAACGGAAGTAAGTCTATCTACTTCTTTGCTCTAAAGCTGGCGTCGAGTCTTGAAGTACGCGCGTCTTCTTTGTCAACCCAGGAATTTCCAGTAAGACGCCAACGAGAGCTCGAAAGAGGGTGTTATTGCTTTGCGAGTACGACGAGATGGAAATTCAAGCTCGCAGCGGAAAATATATTTTCTCTGCTTGCGGAGAGGTTCTCAAGAAACGTATGCAATATAAAAAAGTTAGCAGAGTTACATCGGAATTAGTAAACGCGAAAGACTCGGCAGAAGTCAGAATTCCGGACATTCGAGGTGACATTTTATCCGTGTGGCTATCGAGCTGTAAATAAACTTAAATTTAATTAATTATCGTCATATCAACCTCTCATAGATCATTTTGTATGCTGAATGACTCTGTAAGCCGTGATTATAAGGAATAAGCATACGATAATTTATAAAATAATATATGCAAGAAGCCGATGGAGGGGGCAGGCAAATTTCACGCCGATTGACACAAATTTACGAGTCTTTGATACGGAACCGCGTTGCGTTTGATGGTGCCATTAATGATTCAAAGCTCTTGCCAACACCGGCTCAACTGCGTAGTATAAACGTCATAGTGAGAGCCCGGATTTCAACGATGCTTGTCCACCTGCAGCACGCGGTATAACACAATTATGCAGCTTAATGAAATTGCCGCATCGTAATTGCTAATACGCTTCCGTGGATTAACGATATCTACCGATCGCTCTCATACGATTAGCTATACGTTAAATTGGAATGGATCGTCGATGAGACGGCATTTTTGTCATGCACTACATCGAAATAAGTGTATAATTGGGCATTATATTTATATGAAAAGTATCACCTTATTCAACAAATGTCATCTAAACGATAAACTGTACAATACTACAAAAAACTGCCTACAAGACAGTGATGATTATAATAATCTCCGGAGTTTCCCGCAAAAGCCATGACATTTACTGCTTCAAAAATTGACTTTTTTGTACCCAATACGAATCGTCCGATTCGATAGTTCAATAGTAGATACGACCAAAGCCCTTACCTAAAAGCACGCGCGTTTGTAATCATCAGCTGTGCGGTCAGAACATAACCTGAAAGAGGACGAGCGGAGCAAGTGCGTTGTAGTGTGATACAAAAATCCAGCGAAGGAGAGCAAAATTTGTTCGCAGGATCCAAAGTTACAGTGTAATACGGACGTCCGAGAAGGAAAATTCAGTGGGAAAGCTATTTTTATTTAACCGCAAGATAAACAAAATATTCGGAGGCATCGCAGTCACTCTAAATGCACTACTTAAATGCACTCTTTGCCTATTGTTATAGTGAGTGTCTAAAAAGCACACTTTTTCCATTAATAATGAGAGATTTCGGTCAAATATAAAAACATAGTGAAATAAGATCATAAAAATAATGGTTGAACGTTTGGTTTTATCAATGCCTTTGAGTTATTGAGATGCGTCACACACTATATGTTTCGCATTGTCACATCGATCTCGTTGATTCGGTTTCGAGTATCGTTGCGTCATATATTTTTGGTTTAAACAATGGTTCTTGCTCAGCCGTCGGCTAACTCACACACGTGAATAGACTGTTTAATCAACGCATCGTTTACGATCCTGACGCTGCTGGATGCTTTGCGTTGTCGTCCGGAATGGGGTTGCGTCAATTCGCGGTATAGTTTGCCGCTGCATGTGCGTCCACTAGTTGGAATATTTCCACAAATTCCAAACCAACGCGTGCCTCGTTGGGGTGTCTATTTCCACCCTTAGTTTCATGACACTTCGAGAGCTTGCATACCGAGCTGCATTACCTGCATCATCGAGCCTTTGGCGATTGTTTAAACGTACGCAAAGTTCTGTAGTACTTAGCTTCCATGAACATGCGTAATCCAAACTCGGAGCTTGTTTTCCACGGCCTACATGCACTGTGTGACGGGATGTATCTGTCACCCGCAATGAGCTGTACATGTGTTTGCAATCGTGTATGCAATCGACCACTTTGATGCACGATCGTTATTACATGACACAGCGCTGGTCTCGCTTGGATACTGCAAGATATTGATTGAAGATCGTTGACGAGAATTACCGAACGTTCTTGATCAATTATACACCGAAGCAGTCTCGGGGATTAACCGCTGCAAAACTCGTTTCTCGTCATAGATATGCGACGGAAGAAAACATTGGAATATATTGTCAGAAAATATTTAAGTACGGTTGAGATCAATGCAAGTCTGACAGAAATATTGATCGGTGAAAGATTCTCATATATACAGCGTCCATACTTAAGTCTCCTTGGATTATTACAAATACAATAAAAATAAGGGATCTACGAAAACGTTGAGTATCTGAAGTCATGAATTCAGATGGCATCTGTAAGCTGTTTTGAGCTCTTGTGTCAGATCTTCCATGGAACTGCTCGATGCTTGGAAATTTCCAAACAGAAATCAATATCAGACCGTTTACACTGCGAGACAATGAAACTGAGATTGTAGAAGTCTATGATGGAACGCGTCATAGAGTTTGTGAGGATGAGCCGCAGGGCATTTAGAACGGGTCGGTTGGATTCAAGACCAACTGTGCCGTCTTCGGAGTTAATTAAGGGAGTTCGTCGAGGAAGGGTCCCCTCTGCTCCGCTGCCCTTCCGTATCGTCTTATTCTCTTTCTCGTCGTCGTTGTTGTTATTCCGCGTTGTCCTTTCTTCCTTTGTAGATTTAGCGACGAATCCGCATGTGCGTAGAACACCCCGAGAAGCCGCCTCCGTAAAAGCGGAACTCACCCCAACTGTGATTGACGTTATTGCCTTTTGATTCGTTTCCTCCGTTAATCCTGAAACAACGTAACCGAGGCATTGTGTGACGAGTCCGTGTGACGAAGGTACAGTAGGCAATGGCATGAGTGAAACAGAACGAGAGAGAATAAAGGAAGAAAAAAAAGCAAATGAGAAAAACGGTTGGAGCGGAACGAAATAACTTTCCGTTACGAAAGCGGCAGCTTTGTTTCTATCAAAATTCACGCGCATGCTGCTGGAACATGTCGACTGTGCAGCTCGTTTCGGAAAATGATTTGTATGAACATCAAAAGTTAGCTTCTGATAAGAAAATTATGTGGTTAAATGCACGCTCTGGAATAGTCTCGTTTTAAAATGCAAGTCAGTGACTATTGTCGACTATTGTTTGCAAATGATAGAATAATGGTATTTTACCTGTATTGATCATCACGCGCATAACGATTGCTCTGTTGACGATCAGTCGAGCCCTTGATGTCTTTATTGACGTTTCAATCCAACGCGTCCAATCTAATTGTCCCCGCGTTACACCGAGTATCGTAACGCAAATAATACACAGAACGGCTGAATGTCACGATAGTGTCGCGTGTATACTATCGGTGTTGCACGCATCGTGCACCTCGTGTCCATAACTATATATAATTGAAAGCCGTTTACCGAGCCACCATCGTGCGTTACGTTCGTGATGTGGGATTGAATACACGAACAGGATTGAAGAATTACCGAATTAGACGCTCAAAGTACCCACACTGCCGATCGTTTATTCGTTTGCAAACTGGTACAAACCAGTTTCAACAGGTGACGTTCGAAGGAAATACAGACCAAGTAGATATTTTATGTTCGTTTGTAATCTGCATACATCGTTGGCCTAATAAGAAGTTCCATTGCCACAAGTTTGCGACTACACAGCCACGTGGTACTGTAACCAAATCGAAACGCTTACAATCTGATCTGAGTCCTGCACGCAAGGCAAAGAAACAATGATGCAAGTCGATAAAATTTCGCAAGTGGTTCCCGTTACTTGACGGAGCAGATTCGCAGCTCTGCTACGTTTCTTTAGTGAAATTGATGCTCAGTCAATCAGTCCCACGATTTTATTTTATGTACAACTAAATAAAGTATGTAAAGACAATTTGCTACATCAAAAAGTAAGCACTAATATATCTAACCTATATTGGTTGAACGGACAACCGTTCAACCAACCGTTGACAACAAATATCCCCCGCTAGACTGAGCAATACGACTTAAATCACTTGTGATATAGTAGAGGGTTTAGTATCTTGATGTGGTGGGCGTTGGAACGGGAAGCTGAGATTCGAAACCGAGCTAACTCGCATCACGTTGCGGCGAAGCAAGGAGAGTAATCATCGTGCGGTATAGTTTAACGCGCGTATACGGGATAGTAAGTGCGTACTCTACGTGCTTTCGTGTTGTTCGTGACCAAGCACTTTGGTGCAGTTGCCGCGGGTCTACTCTGCGCTTGTTAGCTAGGCATGTTGCTGATGCGGAATAACGCGGGGAAACCCAGTCGGAAGCCGAGCGGAACTCCGGCTACGCAAGTTTGCCACCATTTCGGTAGAATTGGCGTTAAGTTCCGGGATCTGATCAGAACTACAGGTTGATCGGAACTCGGCAATAAGCTTTCGACAAACCATTGTCGTGTGTTATACGGGTAGAATTTCACCGTAAGGTGTACGACCGCAAAAGCTGGTTTACTTCGCTCCAGGTCGGCAAGGTCGATATTCCGAACCTTTTCACTCGCCACATTTATGATATCTATTAAAATAGTTCACAGCTCGTCGTTGACGACCTAATGCTTCTGAGACTGTCGCAGTAAGTGCAGAGATCTTGGACCAGGTCGCCGCAAATATATCGTCAGCCCCGTTGACGCAAAAGTCTCGACTGAATATACCCTCGAAAGAAAAAGAGAGAAACAGAGAAGGGAGGGTAGTACTTCGGGCCTTTTTCGAAGCTTTCTGCGTGAAATCCTTCTTTTACTCCAGCTTATGCTCTCAGACGGTGCGAACTGGATTTTCTATCATCCACGGGATATTTCATCTCCCATGAAATCTCATCTTCCATCTTCAGGAGTATAGAGAAGCAGACTTGTATAAAAGCCAAGTCTAGTCAATATATACATAGATATAATGGATCTTAAAGGTTACATCGTGGGTCAACTTGCAATATTGAAAGAGACTAGAGCGCATTTGATTTTTAATGCAAGCGCTAATGTAAGTTCGTTATATGTCGTTGACATTTAATGGTCATCGGCCAAAAACTATGATGAACTTATTGAATCGTCCATAGTTGTCCTTGAAAATTAAATGCTTACAACGCACAGAACCTGATCTGCCCGTGTATTCGAAATGTAAATAAAAAGCAAAATCTACCATTTGTCATGACTCATCGTGTGTAGCTGCATAAATTCCAGTTATGCAACCTTCGCATAAATATATCTCTATAGACTTGACTCGTGCCGGAATGCAACAACATCGTAATTTATCGCAAACAACACGAGTCCTCAATGGAAGATCGGGTCTTCGGTAAGAAAGTAATCTCCAGACTATCGCACACATATATTGAACGTGAATATAAGGCTGTGTCAGCTATCTCCCGCGTAGGGCGAATTTTTTAATAAAACATATCGAACACCTAGGGAAACTAGCGTCAATGTGGGTGAACTTTACTAGCCAGCAATTTATAGTGTTCATATGTGTGCGTACGCACGGTGATACGAATAACGATGTAATACCTGCTGCGCTCGTGCCAAACGAGGATGACGAAGTGGTTGGACCGAGATGTCGCTACTCTACACGTGAAACCACCAGAGTAGTTACTTCCAGTCAACGAGTTTAGTACTCGTGCGACAAGCGTGATGATGCTGCTGCGAAAGGCTCGCCAACCGATCGGGGAAATCGAGGAAGCTCTCTTGCATATCGATTAGGTAGATGCAGCTATAGACCCGATATAGGGATGAGTGGGTTGGTCGGTTCATGTCGATCCAACGCTTCGAAATTCATGGGCATTTCTATTGGCTCATCTCGACAAAAATGAAAGAAGATGATACGATAATTTGCATAATATTGATTATTGGATAATGAGAAAAAGTTTGCGAGTTTCACATTCGTTCAATGGACGGAATTTTTCATCTTTACCCTTTAATGCTCCTTGCACTATATTCTCGAAGGGATACGTTATCCTTTCAAGGATAACAGCAATAGCTATAACAACATGAGTCTAATAAAAAAACATAGGTACAAGTTTTTTCACCGAGAGAAACTGGTCTTTTAGTTTCTTTTAGTTTTTCATGAAAAAGCCTTATCAGATTAGCGACGAGGTGGTTTTGGCAGCGGGAGTTAAGCAGCAAAATTCAACCCGATATTTATTAAAAGCACTTGAAAAGCACTTAATTCTGGTATTCCATAAATATGAACAATATTACTTTTTATATGGAGGGCTGCTAGCTTTGCGTCACTCTCGCGGTCCTAGTAAAATTTTAATTTTGTGGTGAAACTAAAACATCAATTTTTTTTTTTTACTTAGCACCTCATTAGCACCTAAAGAGCACCAAATTCTGATATGTTCAGAATTTCTTTTCGCTATTTTGGGTTTGGTAGCTTTAGGGACCTACAAAATTGCTTTGTTCTACCTATTTCGTGAAAAGTCATGATATCTGCATAACATGATTTGTTTTTTGTACCGGATACTTTTTTATCTGCCTATAAAAAATTGCTTCTGTGTTCCATATCTATAATTATCGAATTCTATGGACGAAAAACAAAACCCGATCATTCCCTGTAATCTATACGTGGCCAGTATATCTGCTTTTGCTAATGTCTATATTCCCTACGGTATTACGATGGCTTCACAAATTAAGTGCAAATTGCAATAAGCGTCATATCGTTAACGAATCTCTGTAATTATAGACAACGCGGGAATTCATCAATTACTTTCTACAATACAATAATTGCAGCTTCACCATCGTCGTAGTTGTATGCACCTTCACCTAATGAGAATTTAATGCTCGCGGAAAACCAGTTAACAATTTTTTTTTTTCGATATTTCAACAATATCGCAATATTATATATCTGTGGCGATGGATATGCGTTCAAACAATGATTAAAGTGGAGAGATGTTACAATGAAGCCAATGCTCGTGTACATCCAGTTAGCGCACATATTGACATTAGAAATCCTTCAACGTTCGATGCTCCCGAACCTACGTAGGCGTGGAAATTTGTGCGACATATTATAATCAGCGCATCGGTAACGTGCCTCATTTCGACGCCGCCTCTAAACGACTATTGCGTGCCCCGCAGTACACGCGATATAGTGAAATTTCCCGCAATTCAAACGTCAGCGACGACCGCAAACCGTTGCAGTATTATACGCGCCAACGGGGTGAATTCATCAATTGCTCCGCGATTTCAATGAACTGTCACGCGAACCTTCGCTCTCACTGATGTCGTGATTTTGTACGGCTAACACATTTGCTCCTTCGCCGAAGGCTATTTACGATAGTCACTCAATAACGGTGTAACACGCTGTCATTCAAAGGCAATATTATTGAATTACGATGACTCGCGTATCATTTTAGAGATGGAACACCGCCAACGGAAAGGATTTGTTTTGCTTTGTTAATAAAATAAAATTTATTTTAATTAAGCAAATATCTGTTTCGCGTTAAAACGTTACTTTCATTTGAGTCTGTAAAATCCAAAATTTTTCCCTATGTAAATGATTAAATTTCCTCCAGGCAGATGCATTTCTGTTGATTCCGAGAAACGCGCTGTCTCTGGAAAATACAAGTATCGCGAATTGCAACCATTACTGTCCTTGTCGGCTAAAGAATTTTTATTTTGCGCTCGTGAGACTTTCTTCTCATACTTTTCCGACGGCATCGCGTAGTATACCAGCTTCCACGGACTGTGAAGAAGATGTTCTTCCCGACTCTCGGCGTAATTATCCCCTTTGGAGCGGCACGATTACGGCGAGAATCTCAGCGCGTTGTGTATAGAACTCGGTGCTAAGTCGCGGAGTCGAGGAGACGCTCAGCCAACCGAAGGCGAAATGATGTTGACGCGTTCACACCTTTCTCGCTTTTCATCCAACGAAGCATCTCTCTCTCGCTCTCCCTCTCTCTCAAAAGACGATCAAAAGGAAAATGAATAAAATACAAAAATTACGTACAAAAACCGAGATTCCGAATGAAATGGTATATAGCTTCTGTATATATATGTATATACGCCATTGGGTTTCTAATGGAAACTCCTTCGTCCTGCCATAACCCATGGATAGAACTCGTTTAGTCTTTGACGTCCCCCCTACAGCTTCCACCACTTCCTCGGAAAATTTCGGTCACTCGCGTCGCCTTCCCTGAAATATTATGCATCAAACGCAAAACATATTTCAGCAGAACCGTTCGTGTCAATTAAGACGCAATGTTTGCCGCTTGGTAACTAGAACTTACACGCATGAATGAATCGATCGTACGCAAGCGCCCGAGACCGCAACGTGCAAATCTTCATTGATGTATCCACCAACTACATTCAGATTCTTCGTCATCCACTATACAAGCGTTCTTTTTCTCCATTTCGGAATGCTGTTCCGGCTGGCAATTCATTCCACGATTGCCAATTTCTCATTTAAACAATGTTTAAAATTTATGATTAATTACTCGTGATATTATTTTCATTGGTAGGATAGCAAAGAGGTACGACAACGACTTTGCTTTCCTGAACCTCTGATTTGTAACGTTTGCAGCCCTTCCCCCGATGTGTTTGCGATTGATCTCAATTTGTCGTTTTGTTCGCGAAATGAATGGATCGGACCCATTCACAAAGTTCGTTGGCGAGCATTGAATTCGACTCCATTGCGAGTATAGCTATTTAATTCCACAGTATTGATACATCAGATATATATCGTCAGATCCCGAGGGAAATTGTTGTATAATTTTCTGAGAAATGTTAGTTATCAGAGACGTTAAAACAAATCGGCTTTTGATACAACATTTGTAAGACCTCCGCAGGAGAATGTACGAGGCATCGACCAATTTTATTTTACGTAGAACTTGAAATATAACGCCAACCCGTGATCGAAGGGCGCGGAGAGACGAGAAAATGAATTTAGCTGGTGGGGAGTAGAGAAGCGTTGAGCGTAGGTAAATAGAGCAACGAAGCAAACGGCTTAACAATTTTAAAACGAAGTCGGCAGCCTAATGCAATTCGTCGGAAAACCCCCTCGGAAATGCGCCTCAAACTTCACAGAATATTTACTTTGAATTTTTATTTTTGAAGCCATTCCCAACAGCATCATACCGAAGTAAATTTCATTTCCGATACTGAGGCGTAGACGTAATAAATGGTTTTATAAAATTCCTGTACGCTGTTGCCGCAGAGATTTATTTATCAAAAGTATGGTGGACTTGGCAATTCAATAATTGAATATTCACTGTACGTCGCTGAATATTCAAATCTGTTACAATTTAGGGTTTTGTGGACTAAATCTCGGAATATCGGGGATCAGTTATAATTTATTCATAATGATATCCGATGGTAAAATTTATGTATAATTCAAACGAGATACATTTTCCATTCGATAATGATTCATGATTTGTCGTTGACATGAGGGATGCATGAAAATTAATGCACACAGTCGGATCCTCAACTAACGCACGTCTGCTGTCCGATCTGTTAACATTTTTTATTTTTTTTTTCTCATCGCTCGTAAATCACTCGCACGCCTTCATTTTAATACGAAGACAAGAACGACATGTCGTGAAAGACTGTATGCATGAGCACCAGAGTTCCAAGCCCTTTTGTCGGTGATCGTAGGCGTTGAGGTCGTCTTGGCAGCTTCCTCTTCGGGTTTGAGGCCCGAGGCGATTGTCGCGCGACGGAAGTTGTCCGCTCCGTACCAGCAGCATTCAAGAGAGGATGTTACAATTAATGCTGACCGAGCCTCGTTAGCACGTTTCCTTTTTCCCTGACTCATTCCGGTGAACGGACGGGCGGGCACAGCGCAAGGCGGCCAGCCGGGAACACACGAGGAAGCGCGTCGATGAGCAAATGCCCTGCAGCGATATTACAAACGTAGAATAATGCAATAATGAAAGAAAGAAATAACGAGTTAGTAATAGCAACGTAAGCAAACAACGGGCGGTGGATACTCCCACAACAACGGAACGGACAGACGCGAAAATCTTTGCAATGCAATTTACGATTCAACTCGACTCTATGAAGTTTCAACAATTTTTTGCATTCTTTTCTTGCCTCCAAGTAATTGCTCATCATCTTCAAATACCGTGTTTTTATTTTTTCACGTTTTATCCTAAGGGAATGCAAAACTGATTCTTTCCCTTTGTTTAACTTTAAATCCCTCGTAGAAAATAATCTAATAAACACGATCCCGGAATAAGTAATGATTTTTCAAAACATTGCAGAAGGTTAAAAATTAAATTGACTGTTTTCATCTGGACGTATACCCGTGTGTTTAGAGAAACAAAAACTCGTGTTGTCATTAATAATATCCGATAAAATTACCGGTTTAGGCCGATGGGCGTTAGTCATTCCAATCGCGTCTCGTGATACTTGATTTTTTTAGTGGGAACCGGTATCGGCATACTTTGTTAAAGTATCCTCTCACTGTCTTTGTCGATGCAGAAGTCGATCGGAAGCATTGCCTCGATGATCGCCACTGAGTCAGCCTATCGCATAGCATCAGACAATTGTAGTCATGAAAGCGTGTCAACTCTGAGCGGATGAAAAAAGAGTTTGAGCGGCTATTCAGAGGCTCGTAAATGAAAAAAAAAAAAAAAACTCGATTGCGCAATACGCGCCACTTTTTTTTTGCTTCTGCCTATCGCGAAAGCAAGCAAAAGAGAATGAATGGCTATCCTCGATGAATAGTGTTTTTCGCTTCGTTCGTTCATGCTCTTTGCCATTTCGCGTCTCGACGGAAGATCGAATCGTTTAACGCCGATCGAACCGTTTAATCTCGCGATTTTTATCGGAACTGTGCACTCATCTGGGAAAAGCTTGACGAGACGCGCGGACCTCGGGTATATGCGATAAACTCGTTCCCAGTGAACGTGCTCAACACGAGCGTTTTCATCGGAAAAGCGATATGCGTCGTGACGCCAATACTGTATGAATCTACGTTGACGCGAAAGGTTGGAGAAACTCTGCTCTCTTGTCTGCACGAGAGTTCCACGTTCTATTTTTTCCGTTCTATTTGATTCGAATGACAAAACAGTTGAAATGCGCGAACTATCGACACCCGATATATATATTAAAAGAAAAAATAATTTTATTGAAATTAAAAAACTCCCGACTGAAAAAAGAGTGAAATAACAAGTAATTGTCCGTATATTGTAGTCGGGAGTTTTCAACACTCAATAATGAATAAATCTCCCGAATAATTGTTTGTTATTTCACTCTTTTTTCAGTCGAGAGTTTTTTTAAATTTTATAAAATTATTTTTATTTCATTCCTTTTAGAACATCGATCGCACAATTGTCATTTAGACATTCACAAGGAATTCGACGCAAAAAAGCACAAGAATAATGGCGGCGTATATCGACGAAATTTCGATGTATTCGAGCGCATTATTTTGTAACGGCCTTATCTTACCGAATAGCACTTGATCATAATGAAACCTTAAAAAAAAAAACAAAGTCCGCGATGTAAAGAAAATGTGTGTCAAATTTCGTTAAGATATTTTTTGTAGTTTCGGAAAACATCGGTTATCAAGAAAATGCAAAAAGTCAGAATTCATGGTGAAACGCATAACTCCCGTGTTTTGCCCGGCGGGCAGTTGGGCGTTAAAAAATACATACGTTATGGCGCAGAGTACGTGCGACTATCAGACACGGAAACTGGGGTCGTTGATTTAACGTCGAATTAACTGTTAATTAGACATTGAAAACTGGGTCACGTGCAATTTCAGTGTCGGCGTGTTCGGCAAAGCATACAGTCAGTAGGCTTCGCTCTTCCAGTCCATTTATGCACCATTCCAAATAGCATACATAGTGCATTTGCGTAATGGATTGAAAAATATTTGTCATTCGTGGTTTATCGATACAATAAGTAGTTCCATTCGGTTGGAAACTGTTCTGTCGTTAAATCAATTGACTGTTAAAATACAGTGGACGACACGATGGTACGGAATCACGTTCTACCGTCTCGTATCGACCACCACGGGAAATTTCAGCGGCTTGTGAGGGAAGTTGTGAGAGACACCGAAGGCTGATTTGCTTGGTCCGTGACTAAGAGGATTTGATCTATTAGATAGTCAATCAAGGACGTTGATTGGCTGAACTAATTAGCCTTCAGTTTGACTCGAAAATTTGCATTAATTTTGGCATAAATTAGCAGCAGTACATAACCTCAGCATTATGTTATTTTCATGATTTTGTGTACTTTTTAAAGACGAATTAAACAAAAATCGCTGATCTAATAATTACACAGCGTAATTTTAATTGTTGTAGTTAAAATCGACTATAAAATTCTACATTTCTTATGATTGCTTAGGTAGGTGCACGCTGTTTGTATTTCAAAACTATTTTTCGAATAACGATTTTGGGTTAACAACAATCGTTTTAAAAAATTCTATTTGTTGTGAAAAATGTGTTTTCAATCGCAAGAATATTAATTTGTACCTAATAAAAACAGTGGAAAAGCGATTTATGTATTGCAAAAACTATAAAGTAACAATTTAACATTATAAAAACTACGAAAATTGATGCAACTATAATGAGGACAGTCGATAAAAATAAAATAAAAGCACCGTTCGTCCGTTTTGTCTTGCATAATGAAACGTACGTTTATTAATTTCGTTTAAAATTTCAACAAAAGCATTGTACTCGGTAAAATGTGAAAGTAATTATCTGTGGTCAATTATATTAACGTTATACTGTCATTTCCGAAACACCGTAAACCGCAGGAATATAATTGTTGGCGATAGATGTGAATCTGCGAATTCATCTCGTGCGTTCAACGCTCGGGGCAAACTTGCGACTCGGTGATGCTGTGCAGACGTGAAAGTAATTAATAATCTCATTAAGCGGTATGGTTCACTCGCTGCGGTCGTATTCTTGCTCGCGAACCTCAGCGACGAGACCCACACGGTCGTATCATCTCTCTATATTATAATTACTAGCCGGGTATTGGGACTCGCGCGCTCGCATTGCGTTTTCAACCATTTTAACGAATAGACGAATCGGCGAATATGGGATATTTTCTTCGTACGAAACGACGTGTTAGTATAGTGTTCAGCTGTGGTAGATGCTGGCAGCCATGGCGCATATCTGCCAGGGCGCAGAGCAGCTCAAGTCATTGAGAGTTTTTGTCTTAACGAAAAGCTTTCTCAGTTAGCGATGAAACTTTGCTTTCCACGTGTACATGATTGAGTACATGTACTCCGAGTGACTTAGGGTTGGCTGAGGGATTAGGGGTTTTACGTCCTTTTCTTTCCTCGTCATCTACCCTCGTCTTCGTTCCTCGACCTCGCCCTGTATCCTCTTCCGTGTGGCATAATATACAATTTTTGTGCTCCCTGCGCAAAAAGCTCGACTTTTAGTGCCTATCTTCAGTGCGTAGAAAATCACTTTCTGTATCAGCGTCCGTAGAAACATCATTAGGGCACTCAAACCCCTAATCTCACGAACACGCGACACGACACGAACTTTCCATGCAGTCAGCACAAAAAAATGTGTGTCTGGCATGTGCGCAATAGTCAATTTTGCCTATTGAAGAAATGTATATTTTTTTTTTTCATGAACCACATTAATTCGGCATTTCAAGAGTCGAAAGTTATATATCCATAATAACGAGATTTACATGCGTAGAGAGCGCTGAACAACCGGTGTGCAATTCGTCGATTTCCTATTAATACATTCCATTTCTTCGGCCTACTAGCTTCGTTCTACTTCAGTGCTGAGGATTCACTTGCAGAGCAAGCGTCAGGTAAAGAGATTGCAGACATCCATAGGGTACAAACCCGCAGTCGAGCTCGTTGCCGACGAAGCCAGAGTAATCCGATTCGACGCTCGTCGCTTTTACTTGATAACTTGGCAAGATGCGTGATGCGGTTGAAGTAATTGAATGAGAGGATGAGCGAGTGACGGATCGAGAGACAGCAGGGGAAACGGACGGACTGGACGGTATATCTAGAACCGGAGATCGACCGAGGGGTACCCCTGACGGCACGAAAGGGTGGTGGAATTCCGTAAACCAATCAGTATCGGCAATACGATAGACATCGGCAGCCCAAGCCAATCAGATTCGCGCCCCGTCGAGAGAGACTCTGATGTAAATAAAAATGGTACAGCTTGAGCAAAAAAAAATAATAAATAAATAAAAAAAACGGAACGATAAAAAAAAGATCTCCGAGCACCAGAGTTTTGTATGACGTTCGTGAAAATCTCTTTTTCATTATTCGAATTCGAGAATTTCTATTGTACAAAAAATTACTTTTGCTACCATGAATTGTTAACGTGAATAGCTTTTACTTTATATTCAATGTCCAACAATTCCCTTTTAATCATCATTAAAATGCTAGAATTAAAAATCCTCAGAGATTTTTACATTAGCAGACGGCGATTGAATTTTTTGATTTTCCTGGGTGTTTCACATTGTAGGAAAGTTTACCCGTTCTCGCGTAGTTGCATACTATATGATAATATCAGTGATCCACTCGGCTAGCAGTAGCTAAAAGTACTCGGATTCGTTGTTTTTTGGTGCGTCATGAATCTACTATTAAGTGAAATATACTATTTTTCTACCGTTTCCATTAGATCATTTTTTAAAAAATAAATAAAAATCAAAATTTATTCTTTTACAAACAAAACTCCGACTGAAGCGTCGTGTATCTGAAAAAAAATACTGCAGACCAGCAGTATCGCACAGCAGCGCATCGGCCGCGCACAATTGTTTACGTAACCACCGAATGTTGTTCACTCCCGATAGTTCGCCAGATACTTGATCTTTAAAGACTCGAAGGCTCGAAGTGCTTTTATTAAAAATGTTTTTTTTTAAAAAGGATGGAATAATCTTGATGAACGAACTACCGAATGAATCAACGAATAACCGGGTTAAGAACACTTAGCAAAAAATTTGGGAAATTTTGCCGGATTATTGTTTTAATAATTATCCACGTGACCTTCCAATTTGCATTAAATTAATCGGTCGATCGGTGTTTTTGACGTTCAGTCGATCGAATATCGAATGAAAAAAAAAAAAAAAATTGAATATTTGTACGTTCCGATACGCGAGATGACTAAAGGTAACGTAAATTTACATTAGGCGAGCAGTTTCATCGATGTATATTTGTTCGCCAGCAAATTGATATTGCCTCTGGAGTATTCGTCTTCCCCTCCTATCACACATATATAACCGATAATCCCTCGTCTCAGTATGAGCACCCTATCTCAAGTGCAGTTACGCATTCAAGGGTAGAAACATCGTGCCCTGGCAGACTGCTAAGCAAACACACCATCCTCGCGTCTCTCAAGGAAGGTTGGACGACGGAGCACGGTGAAACCATCAGTTGTCTCTCTCGTTGCCGTAGTTCGATTTACGCAAATTCTCAACCAGTTTACTCGGCAACGTTGGGGAGCGCGGCTGGTTAACCACTTCGTCATTCGGATGAGAAAACAATGGGCGAACCGCTGGTCCGGGAGTTGCGCTGGCGTTAAGCTGGCGAGGGGTCTCAGAGGCTCTCTTTATACGTAACGTCACGGCGAGGAATAACCTAGGAGACGAAAAGACGCGCGATAAATCTTGAGGGTAGCTCAGCGAGATACCCGGGCTCGTTCTACTTTTTTTCTCATGGAAAAACATCCACGGACCATCTCGTCCAGCAATATATTCCCTATTATACTCTTATAACGTCTGGATAGATACTGCTATCCGTGCTATACAGTTAATACCAACGTCCGCTACCGTGGATATAAGGTTCTCGTAAAAATACCGGACTCGAGTTTTACCGCACGAAGCCGGGCTCGCGAAAAGGAATTGCTCCCGTTAATCACAAAAGTTGTCTCAACAGGAGCTAAAGAAAGTGCATCGGAAGCTCTACGCGAGCATCTTGGGCACTACACGTAAAAAAAAGAAAAACCGAAGCACTGAACACTTCCAATAGTGCAACCTGCGAGAGTTAATTGGGCATATAAGCTCGATGAGGGCAAATCAATAAAAATACTTTTAGCGAAAATTGACGGAAGCGATTAAACATTTTATCGCACAAATCGATCATTTCTAAACAACCAGAGATAATTTGACTGATTTCATTAAACTCGTTTGAAGATTTTTTTTTTTCGCTAAACCAGATTTTTTCCTTGGGTGTGCGGCTAAAAAACTGCTTAATTCAGAAAAAAAATATTGGACATTTTTTTAAGTATTCTCTTTTTTTATTATCACTAGAAAAGTATATTGTTTTTGTCGCATGCACAACGAATTATTTTATCTTCTATGAACAAAGACCATCAATTATTTCGTTCTTTTTCTCTTCCATTGCTCCATAGAAAATAATTATTTCGGACATTTATTTCTCGTCAACACGGTACTTTGTGCGCAATACAGATGCGATAAAAATTCGCAAGAGAATCTTATAACGATGCGTCATAAATATTTTAATGCCATTGAATTTGACGATCGTCCCTCAGCGATATCCCGTCGACGCAATTTCTCGACGATAAATTCTGAGAACGATTTATTCGAATGCGCACGATATATAGCGCATATCACATACTGTGACGTGTACGAGAATCGTCGTGTATATTACGCCCGAGCGAACACGCCCTTGTGCCTCAACGGCGAAAGACCAGGTTGCCGGAGGAGGATTTCAATGGTCGAAGATTCTGGCGGCGGGTCTCCGAGAACCGCGTGCTTGGATATACTAGACTACCTGCTGTGTATGTTATTACCTTTACACCGTTATCATCACGACCGTGAAACGATGATAATAATAGAAGTTTCAGAACTTCGTATAATTTTCAAAGAAATGGGTTTTCGTCTTATACTATACACATATCTATATAATAAATATAAACATCTTACGAATATCGAGTATTTCAACGTTTCGTGAGGCAAACGAAAAAAGAACAATTTTTTTTCAAACATCGAATGTAATATCTCATGTATACGTTATAAATTTCCACAAAATACCTTCTGTGTTCTCGTAAAAGAAGCCTTGTTTTCGAAATTTTGATGTCATGACGATCGTAATTATCCAAAACATCGAGAAAAGGGTATTCTCGAACTATGCGTACGCGTCTCTGACCGGATTTTCTCGGCATTCCCACGACTGCAGTTTTTTAAATATCGATCGTCAATTTAAACCATTACTGATTCTTCCTAAAAATGGTTTGGAATTGAATTTGGCGTAAATCCTTCTAAGTATTCAATATTTATGGTATTTCAAAGTTTTTGAAAATCGTCTTTTCGCATATTCCAACCCGTGCAATTTTTAAAATATTTCATTCAGATTTCGACTTCCTTCTTTTTGCTCTGACGGACGGTCGCCAGTTAATAAAATAAACGTGAAAATAAATAATTTTGAATGAAAATTAACATGTGCATTTTCTTGTTCTTGTTAATTTGCAGAATGGAAGATGCCATTAAAGCTTGTGGATTACGGATAGACGAGATATCATCAGACTCGATTTTAAGTACGCCTACGTCAGTCTCGATCAGTCAGGTTGCACGGTGTTTGGTCGTAATCGAAGAGTCAAGCGGGTATCTGGTATCAACGACGAGACCGGCAGCCTTGATTGGGGATAGCCGGGGTGCCAGGGTGGCGATGCGACGATGAGTCCGGCTAGCGTGCAGGGGCAGCGCGTCACCCGACACCCCCGAATTGTCGGCTACGTAGAGTGTTCGTACTACGGCCTCAGTGTAATAGTGTTGCGTCCGAGACCGTCGACTGCTGTGTCCGTTGATGCTGCCACTGCTGCTGGGCTAAAACGACGATCGGTCACCGCAAGCACCAGCATCAACACCCGAACAATTAACGGGCCATGGACATCGACGAGACGAGAAACGGCACTGGCAACAGCGACGACGACTACACGAATATATACTTTATCGTCGGCGATCGGAGAGAAACCGCCAGCTTCCGGTCGGATCACGTCACCAATAAAGAACTCAAAGGTTTGTTTCTAATTTTTCCAATTGGTATCGCTTTTTTGTTTATCCGATCATTACTATCATTGAAGTAGAAACCTCCCGTAAAAATTTCTTCAAAGATGCACCGACCTTCGCGAAATATTTATTTTCAATTTATTTTAATTAACCTGCGAATCAACTTACGAAGTAGAAAATTCATTGAGATAAAAAAAAATAAAAAATCAAAGCTTAAGATCGACAAAATAATAATTTTTTTTGTTGACATTAGTTCAATAATATTAGACGAATGCATCAGATCAGCAGAATAAAAAATACGGTGACCCATATTCAAATTTTATCGGATATTTCCACTCGGCTTATTCTTCAAAGTTAATATCACAGTTCTGACACATAAATCTTATCGGATATACAGATTAAAGTAGCAATTACAGCTTTGAAAAAAAAAAAAGTATGACCAAAGCCATTTCCGTGTGCTCGCAACATGCGAGCTCGGGGAATCGAGTACTCGTAATCCGGAAAAACTTTCAACCCTTAATCGCAGCTGTCCCGTACTACTTTTTTTTATTGCCGCTACTTTTAAGAGCCGCTACCAGAAGTTGCATCATTGCCGGTCGTAAAAACTCCGGAGATGTAAAAACGTATCAAAGCCATTTCGTACGCCGGCGCATTCAACGAACGTTGCATCCTCTAACTTATACATTCGCCAAGATTCGCTTTATAATCATAACCGACGAACGCTCACTTTTACGCAGCTTTTTTTTTCAGATTCTTCAACTTTCTTTTTTTGCCTCTCGTGAAACTCTCGACTATTTTTTGCTTGCCCTCCCTTTGCTCTCAAGTTATTCGATCACTATCGTAATTATGTTTACTCGTATACTGCGCCTTCCCTCGACGTGACTTATCTACGAGTCGAGCGCCCGTCGTCACCAAGAAATCCCAATTTCGATATGCTCAACAAGCTTTGAGGGCGCGTTTCATCGACCTTTGGTAGCTCGATCCTCATTTAGTCCTTCGCGAAAAAAAAAGACGCAAAATCATCAACCCTCGTTACACGAATGTCTCTCGTGTGGACCAAGAGATCAAGCGATAAACTAATAAAAATCTGTTTGCTCGATAAGCGGCATCACAAATAAGCACTATATCAAGCACAAGATTTACCCCCCAAATCGCTCGAATTAATCAAAAATCCCATTTTGTTCTATTGTCCGCAAAGATGATTGAATCTTTTGTCCTCGCGGACTCGTAAATCGAAATGGTCTAATGCAGAGCCGAGAAATTACACGCTGAATCGTGAAAGACGATGGATGGATAGAATTTGTCAGAGATCAACAAAAGACACGAGAAGTTATTCAATCATCGTTACAAGGATAGTCCGAACGATTCTGACACTCATCTAAAGAGTCTCAGGATAAATGTTATCAAACGAACGAAACCGATTGTGTTTAATCAGTTTTCGAGATTCTCCAGTTTGCGAAATTTAGTCTTTTTATCGTATATACTGTACATTCCGCATACTTGGGAAAAAAAGAGTGGGTAGGGACGCCGGAATACTAACTTTGAGGTAAAATTAAAGGGAAGCATTGAAGGTTTTGCTTGCGTTACACGATAAAAGGATAAAAACAAGCTTTTTCTCATAACCCGACCGAACGCGCGCGATATATTTGCATTGATAATTAATTTGATATTCGATGGCGAGAGGAGTTGAAGAGGTTCAGCAAAGGGTGCAGATAACTGGAAAAGCGAGTGAGGCTTGGATAGAAAGCGAACGGATGATAACACGGCAGTTGTTCGGTTCTCTTGGGCGCCTTATAGGTGTTTGTAGATTCTCTTGCATACAATATATGTACGCGATGGAGCGTATATTACTATAGTAAATAACTGTATCGATCGGTGAGTAGGTAGAGAGACGACGGGGCCGAAACGGGGATCGATTCCTCGCCGCGGACATCTATTAATGCACTTCCCCATCGCGCCTGGCGGCACCCACCGTGCGAAACTCCGTTTTACTCCACTATATGGTATAGTGTAAGCTATATATATATACATATATCTTTGTATATACTATATATGGAACTGTACCGTAACAGAAGGTAGAATAGAACACGGGATTCGGCGGAAATTACGAAACCGCGAGGGAGAAAGCCCGACGGGATGTTACAAGGCTGTGTGTGCCTCTGTTCCCGATGTCGTGCTTACCTCTATACGTCATCCTCTCGGCATAGAAACTAATCTCTGCACCTTCGAGAACTCTAGAAACAAACGGATCCGCCTGTAACGGCATAGAGCTTTATAGAAAGCGCGGTAGTAATGCGGTTCATTTCTATGAATCTTGCAGTGACAACGCTACTACTGTGGTTGTCGTTCTGCGGCACCATCGCAGCGAAGTAATTTAATGTTAATTACAACCATAGGTCGTAGAATTACATTCTTCAGTTTTTTTTGTGTACTATGTTAGTAACGCTAAAAAACGATGACTCGACCAGTTTTTTGTCTCCTTTATATGTTTCACTTATTTCGAGACTTTTATTGGGTTAATTAGATTTATTAACCCTCTTTCTCTCTGATAATTTGCTGCATACAGTATGCTTATCTGTTGAGAAAAAGTGAAGAAAATACGTCTCTTTTTAGTTATGAGTCGCTACGATCATAGAACGTAAAGACGATCTCATCTCTGGATCCACTTTCCCTTAGGTGGCTTGCCATTAACTTCCTACGCGGTATATTGCCCTTAGACTCAACCACCTCATTCATCCCTCAACTCTCGTACGTGGCTCGTGCTTCTCATCACCGTCATGCGAACCTTTACCGGCCGAACTTGCCTCCGAGGTGTTTTCTTCACTCCCACGAGACTCCAACTTCCAAGCATGAAGGGAGCTAAACTTTTTGACTAAATTACAGTGTCATGCTACAACATTACCTGTGGGATATCTAATACATAGCTTTTACACCCGGGACACGTATCATAACTTATCGTAAATACATGTTTAAAGCTCTATCGTGCTTCTTTATACGCTGAAAGTAAAAAGCTTTAAGCTTTAGTAAAAGCCTTTTAACGATACTTCCGCTAGAAAAATTTATCGTCCATCGGCCGTATTGCAGCCACCGTTCGTGCGGTTAAGTAAAAAAAAAATTATTAAGGAAATGAGGCAAAAAACGCAGAAGCAAACACTCTATAGTTACGAATATATGAGTACGCGATAGTTGTGCATATATGACGAACATCTTGCAGTCTTATCGGACAAGTGAGTGTGGGTTTTGTTCCTTCGCGAAGCTTTTCGAGGCTAAGAAGACGAACTTTTTAGCTGCGTTGGCTGGGAACAGCAGATGTCCGATAAATTGTTGCATAGCATAGAAAAATATTTTCATTTAATTTCTCCATCTCGTTTATTATCGTTGTCGTACCGGCGGGCACCCACTCGCTACGATTGTGCTACACATTTCGGAACTATGAGAGTTCTGGGAACTCGGGGATTTTTCATTATACCTCGCGACGAGGGAAAGCGAACAATATCGCTGTCGGGAAAAATGTTATGAGTAATATATAAAGTTTGCAATCGAAGACCTCTCTCATTTCTATTTAATCACAAATCGCTGGCGGCAGTCGGGCGAACGAGAGAATATTCTTAGAAAAATGGATTATGTCGAACGGGATCCTGAGCTGTATTAAAGGTTTTTTTTTCTTCTTTTACAGAGAAAATCTTTTTTCTATAAAAAAAAAAAAAAAAAAAAAAAAAACAAATATCTTATTACGAATAAAGCTTTTTTCTTTCCTGTCCGAGATTGTGACGCGAAATAATTCCGCGAATGTTCGAGATTTATCGAACTCCACAGTAATGAGATACAAACTTTTTTATTTTTCCTCTTTCATTACTTTTGTTCTTAATCCGGGAAATACAGAAGGTTAGTGATTCTAGGTGCAGTGATTCTAGAAAAATTTCCTAATGAATTATATTTTTTCCGAAGATCCAAGACGTCGATAAGTTAAACATTTTGATTTTTGTAAACTCCTCAAATAAGTTTTTAAAATACTGGTTTCGATGTTGACGTCGTCTATATATTCAGACAAATGTGTGCACTCTGCAAGCTGAGTAGAAATTGCTTTGAACGAGAGTACAATTTTCCATATAACCACATGGTATAGATACTTGGTATACCGGTGCTCGTTGCACGCCAAGCGCTCGAGTATCGATTCGAGAAACTCCGAAGTAGCAAGAGAGTTCTACGAGGGTTCACCGGTGAGTTGTAGCAACAGTGGTCTCTGTTCCTGTACAGCGTTGGGCCACTAAAACCCCCCGCATTGGGAACGAAGCTCCCCGCCCTACCCCCTTGCGTACCGGTACTCCACCGCACAAAGGTTTTAAATCATTTTTTTTAATAACAACGATTGCAAAAAACCGGTGGTCGAAGCGGTACGTGTGGTCAGTGGTCTCGAGACCGCAGGAACGCAATATCGCTGCTCGTCCCCTTCCCATTTACGTAATATTTCATACATAGAACTGCGTGCGTGTTTAATTGAACAGGGAACAGGGAAATTAGTTGTGAATATCCAAGAGTAATCCAAGTCGGGGGAGGGGTGCGAGAAAAAATCGTTGAAAGACTGCAAGTGGTGGAACGAAAGAATGGAAAAAAAATGGGCCAACAGTACTTTCGAGCGCGTCGGAGCGACCGAAGCTTAACTTTAGGAGTCAATGACCCGTGCACACGCGCTTTCATTTCCAACCGCACGTTATTCGCGCAAAAACCTTTTAGTAATATTACAATGACGATTTCTCATTTCTTAAAGAGACGCACTCAGGCACTCATTATTAATTTCATCGACTACGGATAATGAGTAGTTTACGAACAATTTCTTTCGGCTCTTCTCTACCCTCGGTAGATGGCAACGAGTTTTCATGTGTACCTAACGGGTATAACGTTGGCTACGTGACGAGTAGCCATTCTATTTTTGACGACGCGACACAAGCTACGGTATAATGATTTTACTATTTTCCTTGAGCAATGAATTAGCAATTAGTCTCTCAATGCGTCGAGAGACCATTATCGGCCGCGCCCCGGTGACCTTCGCCTTCGAGTTATTATAAGTTAAAAGTATCGTCTTCGTTACTCTGTTTCTTCGTACTGAGACAATCAGTCGATTACAGCTCGGATTTGCCGTTTAATTTTACCACTTAATGATTTATTTTTGTTAGTTTCGATGTCTTCATCCTTGATATTGATACGTATACCACGCAATCAGTTTTTTTTTTTTAACTATATCAACTTTTTATTCATTTAATTGCAGTATTGTCTTCGATCTTTCTTCAGCAAATTAACATTTTTTAATTGTTTCTACAGTCTCTTTTTTCAAGACATCTCGTTATATTCCGATCGTTACTATAACCTGAAATCTGTATTTGGGATGTTGCTGTAACTTATTGCATCTGCGTCTATTTTTTATTTCTTCCCCATTAAGATTTTTTCCTTTCCTTTGCTTCATCTCGTTGGCTCACAACGACGCCATTCACAAAGTCGAAATCGAACTTACCGCAATGTCCCGCCTCTCTTTCTGCAGCGACGGGGGTTGTCAAGGGAATCGTTCCGGTATTGCCCGCGTCGAAAGAGTTTGGTTTCTGATGCGAAAGCTTCGGAGTATCCCGGAGCGACTTCGAGTGACGCTTGCTTAATTAGACGGCCTCCTTCACCCTGATCCTCGTCCTATTTCACCCGCCACACGTCAGCGTACTCCGCCGCGCAGAGAAGTGAGATAAGCGAAAAAAGCATATACGCGACTAGCGTGGACGAGAAATTTAACATGTTGCGACGATTCACATGCGATCCGTATATTTATCTTTCGCACAGGATCGCCGCTAAAAATGCTAAATTCGGCAATAGCGAAATAGTATTTAACTCACATTCATCCTAAGTTAATCGTTCAACTTGAGTGAACATACCGTTCACTTTCGACATTCATATCGTTACTTACTCGAGCCGTCGTTAATTTTTGACCCCAGGGCTACGGACTGACCAGCTCGCGCCAGCCTACATCTCGTTCCAATGATATTGGCCTCAACAAAATAATGAATAAATTGAGCGGTCGACAATAAAAATATAATCGTCCGCCGTACATCCATGATTCACGTTTCATTATCCTATTAGAGCCAATGAACGGGGTAGAAGATAGCGAGTGGCCGGCGCGGCATGATTCCCCTCTCCCCAGCTGGTGAGTCCCTCGACGTAAGGCCAACTTGCTTTTTTCACGTCTCCGTACCCCGCGATATTTCTTCGTCGTGTTCCATCTCTGTCCGTCGTTCGAAACAAATACACATTGCCTCGAATCTTTCGTCTCGTCTATCTTGTCTGTGGTACCAGCGTAGTTCTCCCGTCGGGAGAACAAGAACGATCATCTCGCGTGTAAACGAACGTACGAAAGGCGTGCGGAACCGCAGTATTCGTTAGTTTTACGGTCAGAATCTTCTCTGAACTCGTGACTCGACCCCGAGATCTCTACCTTTCTTTATCTATCTATACGTATTACAAGGCGATCGCGAATACCCTGTGCCGAGTTGACGAAGAAGACCGAACGTCGCGACTATCACGAAGGACGCGTTGCCTTCTACACAACTCTCTCTACTGTCGTAACAGTAGGTACATACGATGGTTTAACCACCACGTGAGTTACCAACACCACGCTACCGGACCTATGCTACTCACGGTTAATTGCGGCAATTCCACTCGATATCGGAGTCCGATCGTGCCATACGGATCGACCAGTATACAAGGAGCTCATAAATACCACCGGCACTTGAGACCTCATGGGTTTTCTATACGAAGACGCGAGGTTCACCGTTGATCCTCGACTTTTTTTATGCCGATCGAACGCCCCAGCCGACTTCTTCTTTTATCGCCCTTTTAGAATCGATTATATTAGAGTCGCCTATCGAAGTTGACTCGTCGCAAACGGAATATCCACGCTTGTACGATAATGCCGCTTTACCTTCGTGACGTCTTTTCCTAGACTAGTCGGTTAGCGATTTCCGTGTCGCCGCGAGTTTTGCAGTCGTCTTGCCACTCGACTGACTGTCTTCGTGTAGCGCGATGTTTCATACAATTACTCAACTCTAAGTGATGTGGAATCTTAAATCACAAACGTACGCCGACAATGTTCTCGCGCATTTCTACTCTCAAGATTGGTGGTCTCAAGACGGTTTTTTTTATACCCAACTTTTTGATAAATGAAGCTATTGTCGGCGTTCATGGTCACGCGATGGTCATATTTAAATCCACCCGCTGTTTTATCTTTATATTTGATTCGGAAACTATCTCGCGAAAAGGCGCCGAAGTTCGCATCAGATCAATTTTTTGGTTGCTCGCGAGATCACACGTCTAAATTCATAACGGCCTGATGTCAGACGTGAACCTCTCAAATGGACTTTAAATTCAAGCGTTTGGAGTGAAAGAGGTTTAATACAATTCGTGAATCGAGTGGGATTGCCAATTGGGATCTGACGTTTTTTCACTGAAAACTAAAAATCAGGAAACTGCTGCACTATCGCAATGAAACGCTATCCATAGCAAAACTAAACTAATAATAATATCTAGTTGTATTTACTGCGACAACGCGATTGATTTTGAAATTTCGACACGAGTCAGTTCTCAGTTCTCGTGTGTTTGAAGCAACGGGATTCCAAGGCACGCGGTGAAGACGAAATTAATCGGCGACAACTGGTTTCACGTAATGTATTCAATGTTTTGAATCCAGCAATTGGTTATAACAAGATAACGAATCTATTTTTACGTTCACGGATAAATACACGCGTTCGAATTATGTGTCGTATAGAGTTACTAAATCTATTTCGAAGTTGATCCAACTATTGGTGATCAATGGCTGACAAAAATAATTTTAAAACTCAAAAAATTTCACTTCATTGTGCCGTGGAAGGAGAAGCCGTCAAGCATAGGTATTTCGTATTCTCGTTTGTTAGTTTTTGCAAATAGCAAAATTCGTTAAATAATTGATTACGGATTACTATTCACCGTAGTTACGTGCGAAGGGCGGTCCCGCATAATTCCACGATTTTTGCGATTTTTGCGGTAAATAATTCACATTTACCGGAACGCGGCTAGCCGAATGGAGTGCATACTCGCGCGATCATTTATATGCCGAATTAACTTGCATATAAATTGGCCTTTGAAGAGCGCGTACGAGAGCGTATACAGACGTCGAAACGGTGCGTGGCCCCCATTTATACTATCCGATGCTGCAGCTGGGATTGCAGTACCTAAACTCGGCTTTGCACATAGTCATGCCAACGAGAGATATTCTCGGTTTCCTGCGGTATCTCGGGAATTTAGCGTTACGCTCAACTGCACACGATCTTCAATATGATTTCACTATTCTGTCGTTCCTCCGACACATTTCCATAGAAATCTCGTACACCTCGTCGCTTTTTTTGTGAAAATCATATCCAATAATTGTCTTAATAAAATTTATGATTACTTCATTCGATGTATACGACTGCGCGAGTTTTCTGAAATCGCGGCTCGAAGCACCTTCGTTGTTATTGCTTCCACGAGTTCACGTACTGTGAACTGAAGACTCTCTTTTTCATATCGAATTTACACAACTTTGATGCCCGACAAACATGAGAAAAATACGAGTAAATATGATTTTCTACGGAATTGACGTATCGTGATATAAGATTCTCGTATGAATACGCGCGCACGAGTATCTGCGAAGGAAAATCTGCATGAAGATCTTTTCTTGGAATCGAATTGAGAATGTCGGTGAGCTCGCGCGTGTATACCATACACGCGGAGATATACTGTAAAGCTAACAGAGAAACGGATTTTAACTATTGTTGCAGAAAGCGTTTGTTGCCATTGATAACATTCCGTTCGCACAGTATCGCTTGGCTATACCACAATTGTTCAACTCCATGGACCCCCTCGTGTCTTGCTACTCCATCCGTTTCGTCCTGCGTCTTGATGTAGGAGTACATAATTTATGGAATCTGTTCCGCTCGGTATTATCGGGATTACCACTAACGGGATCTTCTCTCACTCGGTCGCCGACCGAACTCATATAAATAATTCGTAGGGGGGTTGGACGAGTGATGCCTGTCTTGGAGTCGACCGGTAGCCGCAGCGAAATTGATTCGAAGTTTCGAGATCAGTGAAATTGTTGCACACCGCTTTGCGCGCACCAGTCGCGAGAAGGATCCGTCAACGTATTGCGATAGAACACCGAAAGCTATATAGCGCATGTTTTTACCTCACGATGTTCCCCCGATAAGATTGATCGTCTGCGGCTCGAACGGAGCCGGGAGAACCGTGAAAGCTCTATATAGACTACACCTTCCCTCGTCTGAGCATCGCCCGGGCTTATCGGAGTCTGGAAATTAAAGTCGAAGCAGATATCCTTCGGGATCGTATATCCATAGGTATCATACTTAAGGCAAAACCCATCAATATGGGTGACTTTTGTATTTTCCAATCAATTGTTTTGTCCGAAAACAAGCCTTAAGTTTGATTTAGCTAATGGGAACAGAAATGAAATAGTTTGCTAATATTCGTGTCGTCATTGCTGTTTAAATCAAGCGTCGGAGTTTATTCTTAGCGGTAAATACTCCGTGTGCGAATGTTGCACTCGTAAACAATAACGTAACACAACTGTTAATTAATTTGAAGGCGGTAAAGAAAGCATTTCTTCTTAGTACATTATTCCAACAATATTGTGCCTTCAATTGGCTCCTCGACATGCGATCGTGGCAACGAAACAAGCGGGGTTTTTTTATTTTTATTATTTTCCTTGTATCGTCGGCTGATAATATATTTCACCCCTCCTTCGCGGACGAATAAACTACCCCAGAAGATGCGGTATAAGCGAACACTCTTTCTTCCTCTTTCTATGGTCCTTTATCCTTCCTTTCACATTTCTCCTTTTGCTTCTGACCCGCAAAGCGTCCGTTTCGCTAACGCGCTTCTCTACAGCTCCGTTCTCGTTACCCCAGAAGCAGCGTTAAAGCCTGTGGAGTTACACGACTCGCGCCATTACGAGCACAGAGAGAAACAGCCGTAATTCTGCACAACCGCAATAGTAACTCGTCATTATCCGCGCCGTCGTAAAACGCGTATATATGCGTCGCACGTAAGCACCGTCTGAAGATTCGAAGCGTTATACAGATTGCTTCTTTGATCGACAATTCTATTTCCTGTTTCCGGTCGTTGTGCACACACTCGACCGACTCGAGCGACTTCGATCGCTTAGTACCGCTTTCAGTCATTCAAAGTCCAAACTTTACCAGTTCCACGGAATATGAAGAAAGTGGAAGCCAAAGGGCTGAGCTTTTACGTCCCGTATTTTCTTGCGAATTTTCCCATGGAAAATTCCCGAACCGAAGCGAGACGGAGCTCTTCTTAGCAACAGCGCATCGCTAAGCGCATCTGGGATGCTATTTCAAACAGGAGCTGCACTCGCGCAGTGCGCTGCAAAATTATACCAGCCAATATACTTTTAAATATCATTTTCGAACTTACAAAGATCCCCAAGGTATAAAGTTTCCGGCACGTTCAGCAATCACAAGATCCCTGCGAGTGGCGTAGACTTCGTACCTAAAAACTGTCTCCGATCGATAAGAATCAGTTTCTAGACAGTAGCGATAAAAGATAGATCGATCTAGAGGTCACCGCGACATCGTGTCACATAGATCTGTAAATCTTCGTTAGTTAACATCCGGTACTGCTACAAAGATAGTAGTAATAGCATCCGACAAGTAGCTTCGCGAGTCCGTTCCAAAGTGCCTACGTCAGTTCGAGTAATTAAAAGCGGAATATATACAAATATAAAGACTCGATAGAGGCGTTAAATATTCATAAAGTTCGACGGCTCGTGTCCCAGCATCCTAGTAAAGAGCTAAGAGTAAAAACGCCGCCGGGAGAATGAGACAACGATCGTAAATAGGAGAGTTGTAGTTGTATGTGTTTTTGTATAGAGATACCCGAGTGTAACTTTTCTCGCCAATCTCTTTTTACTATAATTTATGAGTTATTTCATTATTCGGAACTAAACCTGTTCAATATATTTTCGTATTCTTGTGTTTGCTGAATTCATCTTTAAGACTTTTTACTTCGGCACCTTTCACCCTTTTACGGGTATCGACAAACTCAGCCCGTCTAGGGACGCAACATAGCGCCCACGAAAAAATAAACTCAGCGCTTCTCGGGCAGGAATTTGCCTACGGCGAGCGAGAGCGAGCATAATGCCCTCTCCCTCGCACCTAAGAGAGCCAAAGTGTATGGACCGCAATCAAGTTTTATGCACTATATACTTACAATATACACTTTACTTCATAGAGTCCCACGTATTTCGGTTTGCGCAGAGGTAATCATCGTCGTTCGATGACACGTGGCTGCCAGTTTCCGAGGCGTTTTTTTTTTAAACTACCGACGGCCCGCCGGGCAAAAAACGGAAATTATGCGTTTCACCGTGAAATTTGAGTTTGCGTATTTTCTTGGGAGCCGATGTTCTCCGAAAGGACAAAAAATGTCTTAACAAAAATTGGCACACTTTTTCTTTACGCCGCGGATTGTGTGTTTTTTAGCTTTTATTTTGATCAAATGCGATTTGGTGGAGATACAGCCGTTACAAAATAATGCTCTCGAATATATCGAAATTTCGTCGATACACGCCACCATTATTGTTCTGCTTTCTCGCGTCAAATTTCTTGTGAATGTTGGAACCGTCCGACTATAATATGCTAATAACTACTTATGTATTTCACTCTTCTTTCAGTAGGGAGTTTTCTTAGTTTTTAGACGTTTTTTTTTTAGGCTCGAAATTCTACTTTTTCTATTAAGTTTACCTTTTTCTTGATGCATACACTGTTTGCAAAATAAAATGAACGAAATTGGCAACGTATGACATACCGATCAAAATTTTACGATGTACACAAAATTTACAACGGTATCAGTCGAGATTTTTCATTGTCTCAATCACAATTTTCCATTGCCCGCCCATACGCTGCTTTTACTACTGATTCAAAGTGTGTCAAGTGAGTTCCTTTAGCTTCGTAAAATTTAATTGTGTTTCGATACTTTCGAACTCACTATGCTCGGCACCAAAATTAGCATAAATGTAATTCTTTGCCGTGTGTCAATTGCGAGGGTTTCATATCGAAACGCTCGTATTTCTTCGCATTCATGTTTTACCGGTATGATGCTCCGATTGAGTACCTGTAATACACGCACTGTATTCCGCAAAACCCATAATATATTTTGATGTTCGGATGTATACATTATAAATATTGTTTGCCTGCACCGCGGGGATTCTACAATTCCAGTTTAATTAGCGCTTCCCATTCAAATGGCTTTGCGTGGGTGCGGCAACCTAAACCGTTCCCTTCATATAATCACAGCGAGCGACTTTCAACGAGTAAATGCGAAATCCCATGTTCGCTATATTTACATTTTACTGTATACATTGTATGGTGAACCATGAATAAATTCTCTTATAGGTTTAGCGTGCACGGGGGGGGGGGCGTAGTGGCAAATACCTGACTTAATGGCAAATATTTTCTTCTCTACAATTGGACTGTTTAATTGGAATTCACCGCGGCATCCATTTGATTTGCTGCAACGCAACCCTTTGCCAACCTCTTCTTTTCTAAAACTTCAACAACCAGCGTGGAAGAAACTCCTCGTCCAATTACAGTTCTCAGATCTTTTACATCAAAAACTTGTTACTCATCATGATACATTTATTTCGCAGAAAACATAAATGCATTGATAGAAAATAAATTCCAAATCACTGGCGAGAAAAGGCATTTTGGTCCCTGACAATCTCTCGTATTCTATATACCAAAGAAAGTGAACGCCCTCATGGTGTTTCACGCTTGAACGTCCAACAAAGCATCTAATATCTGTGTGCGTAAGGCAGCGATTTTGGGGTAAAAGTTTTCATCGTTGTGAAGAAGTAGGAGGGCTATCTATATATATAGGTGTATGAAATCTCCAGGATGTATGGATCTTCTAGAACATTTTTCCTTTGATCAAAGGGCTGCCTGCACCAGTGGAAATCTACACCCAAGAGTCGCAAGAAATCTCTCTACGGGTATCAAGGTTGCAGGCTAAAGCGTACCAAGACGCGTTCGGCTAGAAAATTGGAAAGAAGTCCCTCCGGGGCGATTTAAAACTCTGCACCACGTTTCCTCACTCTTTCTCTCTGTCTCTCTCTCTATCTTGTACTTCTCGTGTTTTTCGCGTCTTCCCTTCATTTCTCAGAGACCTTTTTGCTCACTCCGGTTTCTGGATAGCCCGCCGCACCATTGCAAACTCGTCGACTACAAAAGTTTGATGAATTCTTCAGTAATATAACTTCACCGGGCTGAACTTAATTCGTGGTTGGAAGCGTTGGGGTACCTAACAGTTGAATAAACTAATGATATTCACTTCGTTTTGCAGTTAATGAAGTTTTCAACCGGGGGATCGGGGGTCCCATTTATTTCAAAGCTTGCTTTTGCGTCAAAGCTGCGCTGCCAGACTGTCGTTCGATGTAGAAAGCTCATTTGCTTTGTGTCCTGTACGTGATCGTAGTCGTGAATTTTCCGGATGAATAAAAAAGTCTTTTTGATCTTTCATTGCGTCTCGGTTATTCCGTTTTTAACTCCGTACTGAATATTCGAATAGCAGCTTGATAAAAGCGAATATTACGCATTTCGCACTACATCGACGAACATGTTCAGTATAAAATGCAGCTTATTTTTTTTCGTCATTAGTTCTTTGAATCCTTTGCGTCCGGTGCTTCATTTGTATAAAACCTGCAATTTTCCGTCTCCAATTTTTAGGCCGCCGCCGCCGCCGCCGCCGCTGTCGCCGTGTACAAGAATCGAGGGACTTATAACATTTCACCCCATCCCTTGGGCAGCCCGTCGGGAAAAAATATTCCAAGTCCCATCGAGGCGGCCTTATCTCTCTATATTATAAAAAATTCTCGGCGGCCTTATATATGTATCTTTCACAATAAAAAAGATCTCGCCGCCGTCGAGGACAAGAATCGAAAAGGCCAGAGGGGTTGGGGGAGGGGGGTGAGGAGGGAGTGTCTCTTTGGGTGGCCTTTTGGTCCTTTTTAAAAGGCTGATCGGAATATTTTTTGTCCCCATCAGAGAGGGAGGCGATGGATTCAACATGTCTGTCCTTTTTTAGCAGCCATTTAGGACAAAATACAGTAAAAGCTCCGTAATCTCAACTCGACGGGACCCGACATCCTCCCGTTTCTGCATTTCGCCCACAATCGTTACTCTCGTAGGGGTAATGAGGGCTATAGCCGTCCATAGATACTGCTCGGGGTGAGGCGCACGGACTCAGGGAAAATGCAGTTAGAAAATATCGTTGCCATGACAACGAGATGAAAGAAGGGAGCGGTTGACTAAAGAGGAGATAAGAATATGGGGGTTGTACTCTATTCTAAATTTACCGGAGATGAATATTCTGTAATTCAATGTTAGAGAATGTTAATAACATTAGTTTCAGGGACTTAGAGCGAATCTGAGAATAATCTGTTTCTGTAGAAGGCCTTCGGGGGTTTTCGGCGTATTGACATTTCCAGTAACTGTTAGTTGTGGCGGCGATGAGAATTTTTTATAATGTAGAGAGAAAAAAAGTGAGTGCGCGAAGTGCGCGAGCCCGGGGAACCTCTGTGATGCATATATATTTAATAAATCTACCAACAATATGAATAGTAGTATTAAGCAAAGAGATAAAGAGAGCATGATAGAGATTAAGCATTAATTACAAACAACCACTTTACCGTTATCCCTAAAAGAAGGAATAGTATATTGTGCAACAAGAGCCGAAAGTTAGCGATAGCGACGAGTGTGAGATTTGTGCTCAAACGAAGCGAGGGCGGCACTCAAACGAATTGCAATTGCCAATTTCGACCCGAGTTGCGCGCTATATTTTTTGTAACGAGTATAGGGAAACCGGCGCATTTCATGATAGTTTTGCGGGACGGACAGTGACAAGTGAGATTTTAGTTTTTCGTTTCAACTGACAAAAGTGAACAATCGCGAACTTCGCATACGCGAACCTACCTTTTTAATACTGTCCATAAATCAACCACATTCGACCCGCAAATCTTCCATGAAAAGCGCTGCTTACCATACACGAGTTACAAAAGAAATGTTACACCTCTACATAATTAGAAAAGTGCTGAGCATACAGACTGAAGCCAGTCTAACAGCCGTTCTGTTCACAGGTTAGAAGCTTGAGAACCTCGATGTGCTTCTCTCGTTTTTTGGCGTTCGCTTTTTTACGTTCTCCTTTACTCCGGTGTCCTCGGAAGCAATGCTTTCATCGCTTTTGTCTCGTTGTTTTGTTCTCTCCTTGGGTACTTCTCATGGCAAAGGCCAGCCGAGTCGGAATAACTGACAAAAGGGGATTCTTTCTATTTGGATTTATGCCACTGGCTTTTCCCGTCGGCAAACTCTCAACCATCGCACATTTACCGCTGTCTCGTTTTCTAAACTTTCACATTGAAAAGTTAAACTCATTTCGTAACCACTCAACTTTCAGGTAGTAGCTAAATGTTTCAAAAACAATGTTTGCTTTTAATTGCACAGGTTGGACGAGCGCGAATTTATCACGCGAGCAAAAAAATTTTAACAAAATTTGTGTTTATAACATTTTTTTAATAAGTCGTGTTCGACATGGAAGATAAATCAGGGATTTAATGATTGGGGAATTATGCTTCCGTATTAACAGCGGTGGTTTTTAATGATCAATTATCGATGTGAATTTCTACCAGTAACATACACACTCTGAGATTCCAAAATAAAAATTTGTGAAAAAATATTTTTGTTTTCTAAAGATTATTCGATCAATGTTGCAGTTCGTATTGCAACATTGTCTCTGATATTGTCCGATTGGTTAACACTTTCCATTATGATCGATTGATTACGATTTTAAAGAAGAGACTGACAAACCCTTCCATATGAAAATGTATCAATCGCCAATTCTGCGTTCTACGGACTAACGCAGTGTTATCCAATTGACGATGAATTATGCACTTCAAGATGTGAACTACTATTTCATTGGAAAACCTCAATAAATTTAACGCAATCGTTGGTTTGTTACAGAACTCTTTAGAAGCGCGGCAGAGGCTGGCCCTCTGGATATCGTGAAACTTCGCAAGGGGGATAAACTCCTGAACATCGAGCCACAACTTCCGGCAAATACTCCCGACACCCCCTATTTGCTTCAGGTAATTTTATCGCAATGCAATAATGGTAAATTGATTTGATTATAATCTTAACCGGCCTTAGAGAACAATCTACGCTGCTTTCGGAAACTTTGTTCATTCTTTTCTTTTGCTTCCGCGGAAGATTTCACTAAAGACGGTACTGAATATAAATAATTGGCAATCATAATTAAAACGCAAGTGATTTTGGTTTCCAATTATTTTCAAAACTAATTACTAATACAGTTCGATCGAATGGTACATATTGGTCAACAGAACCAACGTCGGAACTCCGTGTATTGTTTTATTAATTTTTCATTATTTTTTTTATTTATGGATAATTCAGGCCGGGTTTGGATTGCATGTTGCAATCGCCTGTGGACTGACTGATTTATTGATTTGTGATGTTCGTAAAAAAAAACAGGTTGTCGGGGCACATCCGACCTCTTCGGGGATGATTGAGGCGGATCTGCTGCGTGCTCTGGAGAGGCGAGTAGCTGCTCTGGAGCGTGAGTTGCGTGACCACCAATATGCCGCGTCCTCGGAGCCCTCGATTGCGTTACGAGATCTCAAACGACAGATGGACGCTTTCAAGAACAAACTCGAAACAACCGAACACCTCAGCTGGCTTGGTAAGCGACGATTCTTTAAAAAAAAAAAATTCAGTGCGTTTTCTGCGGCGCACGGGCACGCGAGGAAAAGGTTTCCATAGATGACCATAGAACCTTTCAATCGTTCGTGAACGACGCGCAGATTCGAGAACCGAATGACGGATATACGAGCGTATAAACAGCCGCACTGCCAGAATCCGCGTTTGCTTCTGAATAAATATTTGCCATTGACGTGGCTACACTTTCCGTCGCCGCCGCTATTCATATCCTGCCGCGTACGCACCGCTAGCGAACTAACTTAAAGTCTAGAAAGTTAGATGATAGGCCCCGTCAGACAGACTGTACTTCGTCCAATCAGGATGCTGGAAAGACTGACCTCCTTTTGACCGGTTACCGAAAAAAAAAATGTGCTTGCAATTTGTAGAAATACATTCTGAATATCAAACGACAGATTTTTAACAAATGAAATGTACGAATGTAAACATTATTAATGGTTATTCCAGGTTTTTATAAGGAGCTACCAGAGCCCATATCATCGGAAGCGTGTCGTAGATTGCAGTATCGACGAAAGAGCGACAGCGTTAAGCGTCGGGTGCGCGAAAAGTTCCTCAATATTTGGTGAGTAACAATTGAAGCATCAAATGTATCATCCCACTATTTATATCGTCTTTTATCTGAGTCCGAACCAAAACAATACGATTTATTTATACATATCCGCCGTATAATAAACTCCAGCGAAGGAAATATTATTTTTTGGTTTATTGCTTTATCGTTGCCCGCGCGTATCATACATTTTTATTTTTTCATTCGTGACAAACCCGTCTCGTATAATTAATTCGTGGTAGTCTACGAGAATGGACGCGTGCGAGTGCGCAAGTCCGCGTGGAATTGAAATTCATCGTTCACTCGCGATACCCAACCCGGCTATCCATGGGGAAGCTGCATTGCTCGCAGGCTACAGTTCCGTTTTCGCGAATTTATGGCTTCGTTTGCGACCAAGGATAGCGGCAGCAGCAGCAGCACCACCACCACCAGGAACGGCGCGCAGGGGGCAAGAGCAGGAGGCAGCGTCAGGATTGTGCCCCTGGTAAAAGCTCTCGTCGCCCGGTAGCTGCGAAGCTTCGGTCGATACTGCCCGATAGTACAGCCTCGTTGTGCGGTCACGATATATACTAAACTATACTGTACCATCCTATATATACGGCTGCTACCATACATTTGAGTGGATCGTCGATGGCTCGTTTGGCTCTAACGATGGGACCTCGGCGACCGAGGTTCCACTGGGAGTTTCTTCCATCAAGGTTATTTTCAGGCGCATTATATACCCTCCAATGCAAACATGGACAACTCCTACTACTGGCAGGGCCTCCCTCCCTCGGTATCGGCTTTCCATTGCTTTTCCCTGAAGTCTCATCATTCAACGATCTACGATCTATTGCATAATGACAAAATTCAATTTAAGCGGTTTCCCGCCCACGCATCTATACTCGAAACTAATATAAACGCTTATGGAATCTTCTTCTCCGTGAAGCATGGGTTACGTAGTGTCGCTCTTGCGATCTTTATTATCGGTAAATTATCATTTTTTTATGCACTACATTCATCAGATCGGACCTTTTTATGACCTTCTGGACCACGATATCTATCATCCTTTTTCTACAACACTAATACCATTAGACTATACTTTTTTTTTATTACCGTAACAATTATTCATAATTTGATAGTTATCGTAACTATTTTATCATTGACTGGACAAAATTTCATAGTTACTTTAACTGTTAATACACTTTTTGAATACGATGCCAGTTGTTTTTTGATAGCCTCTGGCTTTTCTTCTATGTGGAAGCTTTGCTTTTTTCAAAAAATTGATTTCGAGATTTTCATGTTACTTTCAAAATTATCTCCATTAATTCATTATTATCTTCGAGAAAAGTGGTGTGCAAAATATGTTTGTATGCGAATGTATTACCTGATTTTGTTGGTACATTAGCGGCTGTAGTTATTGAGATGTTAAGCTGAAATTCGAACCACATGCAGATTGTGGTGAAATAAAATTTAGGATTGAATTTGACACAAATTCTTCAAACCATTAAAAATGTATAGCATTGTGAGTTTTTTAACAAATGTCTCCTATGTTAGTATGTTTCAAAATGCCGCACGGTAATTCGAATATTTTTCAAGACAGTACACCGAATTTTTCTACAAACTTATAGTATATAAAGAAAATGGCAATGTTGAGTCGTTCGTATTACTTTCTCAATATTGCACACCTTTCGGTACCCCACAAGCGTGTACGCAATTTGAGATGAGAATAATCGATCGCATGGTCCAACAGTCACGAGAGTGGCGTGCATCTTCTCCGTCATGCGGGACTCTCGAGGCCTGTTATAGTTACGTCCAGCGCTTCATCGAGTCGTCTATTATTCCCAGTCGCATTACTGCCTTCTCCCGTGCACTCGCTCTCGCTGAACGTTCAGCTACCAGACACACGAGAGTACCTACGTGTCTGCGATGTTGTACCGTGTTCCGCCGTCCTTAGCAGGGTCCGCTACGCTGCCCGCGTGATTAAGTGATCCGAGAAACTCGGCGTACACGTCGATATTTCTATGGAAGACAGATGGATGGTAATGCTTGATTGATCCACGGGAGCAAGAGCTGCGATGCGGACAAGGATCTCGTCCCGACGAGAGCAACCGGGACCATTAAGAAGAAGATCTCGTCTCCTCGCGACATTGTCCGTGGTCAGGTTCGATAAATTCTCGTACGCGAGGCCGTAGTCGAAAAAATTTGATCCTTTGTCTATTTGCGTTTTTTTCTTATTCGCCTTCAGGACTGTCCTCTCCTTTGTCGTATTTTGCAAACGGCACTTTTAATTTTTTCACCGCAACGTTTTCTTTTCTTTTCATTAAAAAAAATATAAATAATAATTATGAACTTCTCTTAATTGTTCCAAAGAAATGGCTAGAATAATTACATACAATGTTTTTCGTAAGAAATAAATAACGGATTTTTTTAAATGATCCTTCGAATGGGACAATAGTAAAATTAGAACGTTGCATTTTCTACAATAAGATAAACTGCAGCAAGCACTGTATTTTTTGTGTAACCTCTTTCAACCTGACAATTGAGATATTCGATATAATACTCGCTATGTGGGACACACGAAGCGATCTTTCTACTAGTTTTCGATTCTTGTACCGACCTACTTTACAATAACCCCCTATCTACCCGACCTTCCATTCTCTTTTTGTTACATTTATTTTATTGTGGAAAAGTCGCGGCTCTTCGTTGAACGCTCGGGTCGGAAAAATCGTTTTTCGACTCACGTCGTTACTTGCCCGTTTGTGAGAGCTTCAAAGAGGAAAGTCCCCTCGGGAGCTCGGATAAGTGCTCGGATATCTTCCGCGGTACAGAGGAAGATAAAGAATGAAACGAGACGAAAAACGAAATAGAGAACCCAAGCGCAAGTCCTTTTTTTGAGAAAAAAGTGGCAAGATGCGATCCCGAACGAAGGAAAAGGTCTATCAAATTTTTTTTTCGTTCGTCAAAAGATACGGCAGCAGCATTGTACGAAATTTGCGGACTCGGGTCAACGAGCATCGGCGTCGCAGGCACGAAGACAACAACAAGCACGTTTGGCTCACGGAGCTCACGGCAACTTCTGATGCGACGCACTCATCCAAAATCCTTCCGGATAGCGATAGGGGCGACATGAATAATTCAACATGCGTACGCACCCGAACTATACATACGCGCCAACTGCTGCCTTGTCCATGTGTATACGCAGATATAACGGAGATACGTGTACATCGCATTCGGACTGTTCGAAAGAGCGCAAAAGCCGCTCAATATAATAAGCCAAGTTTAAGTCGCGTCTGGTATTATTCTCGGTGTCTCTACCTTCGCTTATACCTTCGTATATACTTATACATCAGCGTAGTAAAACTTCATGTGTGAGTGATAAATATAAATTAATGTTCTGCGGAAAACTTTGAGACGGTCAATCTCGTCGGTGTCGACCTTGCTCTCGATTTTATGCCAAATCTTCGCCGACGTCGGAATCTCATTCAGTCCTGACCGACTGCTGGTGGACCGATGTGCTGGCATTAGGGAAATTGAAGATTCTACTCTTAAACTCGCGTCAAGGTTATACTTTTTTTCTTTCACTTCCTCATAGAGGTTTGTTTTGATAAAAAAAAAAAGAAAGAAAATTCGAGATTTCAGTAAAATCGTTTTCAAAATGTTCCGAGACGTCGGAAAATCATATTCAGAATAAAAAAAATGTTGCCAAAATTAAAGAACTCCCGACTGATTAAGGAGTGTAGTCAAGGAGTTGCGTGAACCAAAAAGAGTAAAATAACAAATAATTATTCGCATATTATAGTCGGGCGTTTTTTTCGTAAATGAGTGGGCAAAACTCCCGACTGTAATATGCCTGATCAGAAATTTTGGTCAGACTGCCTGATGTCGTATCAGTGTCAGCTCCGGTGTCCGTAATGCATGACGGATCAGGTTAGCCGAATTTTCACCCGGATCAGGGCCCCGTTGGATATTGCTAAGAGTTGCCCCATCAGGTTATCCTGATGTTTTTAGGATCAGGACCAAACCGGGTAATAATACTGCATTTCGGTATAAGGTCATCATATCACTCGGGTCCGATTCAGTTCAGGCAACACTAAGACCTTCCTGATCAGACATACCCTGTTATCCGACTTGGCCCCAGTTTCAGACACATTAGGTTAACCTGATACGTCAACCGTCAGCAATATTTAACAACGGATCCTGTTGCCGAAGTCCTGTCCCGTCCGAAGTTGCCCGGATCCGACCCTCATTATGAGCAAAATGAAAAACTTTTTTTTTTGCGATTAATTTGCGCAATTATCATATTAAATTTGAAACTCCAGTATACAAAGACCAAAAATTATAATAACAGTAACGTTAATCAATATAATTTTATTTCGTACGTTGTTTAGGCGGTAAGCCGGCCGCGATAAGGCTGCCTGATCAGTGCATCTGATTGGGGCCGAATCGGAAATCAGGTTAAATGCTACATGTGGGTACGATGTGTCACTTGATTGAATAAGATCAGATCTGATCGTAAAAACAAAAAGCGAAAGCTATGTGCAAATCCAATTTGCACCATTTTTATCAATATTTTTTATTGACGAATTTTTGACGAGATCTTTGATTTGATCGATTTGATATATACGAGAAATGTTCTATTTTATATGTATCTTTTTTTAAATGATTTTATCGGTAAAGAATTCAGATAATTTTTCATCGATTTCTTAAAGCGGAGCAGGCGTACGCAGAGTTTCGTCCGGTCCGAACAGCGTGTAGTACTGTGCCCGATAAAAATGCAACTATCCGCCAGCGAGGCGAGCGTCTGATAGAACCGAAGAGAATTTGAAATTCATTTAAAAGTTTTATCTGTAAAGCTCAGACTGCGGGAAGACGAATGCATCTTAGCTAGAAAGCCCCGAAGAGAATTTTCAACTGTCGAACAGTGAGAATCGCATTAGGTTTTACGATAAAACTCGAGTCAGAATAAGAACTGCAGGATTCCACGGTTTTTATTCCAGAAGATCGAAAAATTCGAAGATTCCGCGCCTTTCTACAGCTTGACACTTTTGCCTATATACTTGAATTGCTGAATTATTAATTTGAAGAACTTACAGTTACGGATAATAAATAACGGATACAAATATCATATTGACGGATATAAATTTCATGATTAAAATTCGATCTCTGCACTATTATTGTGCGATTATGGAATGTGCAGGTACCAAGCTTGCAAACATCGATTTCCTCGTCGAATTCCATTACTCGATTTCTGTGCGTTTCTCCTTGACTCTCCACAGATGTCTATTCAAACCACGTCTATTCAACCCCCTTTGCAAATCTTCAATGAGAATGGTTCACCTCCTCCTCGCGTAGATATCCCGACAACTGTTTACGAGAATAGTTTGGGAGCACACATTCCATCGTGTTCTCAACGGTGAAGCCTGATTAATTTGGATAAACACTACGGTATGTGGAGCTAAGATTTACCACCTGGAGCGAGATTCCTCTTTTGACCCCACCAACATCATAATTCTCGTGAAATCCGCACCGCACTCATGAAATCGCAGCGTGCATGCAAACAACACGGAGAGAAGGATCTGTTAAATATTACTATGGCGTCTGGATAAAAATGACTATGGTGTCTAGTAATTACTAGGAAGAAAGACTAACTAGAAAGTATGCAACTTATAAGCATTTTTTTAATAACTATGAGGACTTTTTGTCAGAAGAACTCATGGTAAAAATTGTTATAAATTTCGTACTTTCTACTATAGGTGGCGCTGTATCGACGCGTTACTAAGCACTATAGTAATTTTTATCCACACGATATGGCAATGTTTATCCACACCATGTGGAAGAATGGACGCAACACCCCAAAGCGTATTTCCCTACGTCAAGCCCCGGATGCACGTATCCGGAACACAAATTCCAGAATGTTAGAGGCGCATTACGTAAGAATTTCCGATTTGCAAGAATCTCATTGCACGTATTCCTATCTCAGTAGGTACCGATTGTGCAATCTTCTTCCGACGAAGTGCAGATACGCTCGGGCATCTTTAAATAGAACGCGTCGCATCTACCCTGTTCCGAAGTGTTGTGCGTAGGTAAAATCGCCTTTAGTGTTTTCCATGTGTGCTACATACGCGTTTAAGTTGTTACGGGAAACTCGTGGGACGAAATCATAGCAATCATAATAATCATTTTTCGATTGTATGAAGGTAGAAAAAAAAATAGGGTTGAAATTGATGAATTAGATAATAATACGGTCTTTGTAATTTAATTTATTAATGATTATTCACCACATTTTTGTATTTATTTTATTGAAGCGTTCATTGCTGTAAACAAAGTGTTACCCGAAATGTGACTCCTATAATTTTCGTATTTAAAACATCACATTCGGAGAATCTGTACAGCAATCAACTTACTACATACGAATTTAATCATTCCATTCAGAAATGAAGACTTCGTAAAACAAAGGGTTGAGATTACATTAATGGAAACGTTCCAATCTTTTTGAAGATTCTATAACGATGTCCCTATACAAGTAAAAAATGTATCTCTCTTTGTGTTCCAAAATTGTTACGCGTTTCCCGAATTTCTTTTAAATACCAAATATATCGGTATTTCTCAAGGCTTTTAGAAAAATATCGGGGTTATGCGGACAATAAAATGATCGAATATGCGTGAAATGTGATAGGAATCTGGGGAAAAAATAGCCCTCCGGAAGAACGGTGCGTGTAAACACGAGACGAGCTTTAACCGGCACAATATACACAACGAAAAAATCCATACGATACAGTTATGGATACTACTGAGAACCATTATTCTTTACACGCGGGTGAAAAATAAAAGCATCACTGAAATATTATCGAATACTCGCTTGGGGCTTTCTGTAACATATTCGATCGAAAACGCATCATTAGGTAGTTTTTCGTATTTCCGAATATAACGAATATCGCGCAGTGCTAAAAGTTTGTTTTATCCATTTTTTGTCTTTTCTTGTAAAAAAAAAAATCAATGTTACGTCATTTTTAGGAATAGTCGATTCGTATCGCTGTCGTGTTGTGTCTCACTTGACATCATGAGACATCATGAGACATGAGACAATTTAAGGAAAAATGTGATTCGCTAAATTTTTTAGAATGTTTTCATTTTTTGTTGCTTCGTTTTTTGATTCGCAACAAACGATTCCGTAAATATATGGGGTGTTCTACTTTTTGGATCTCCGTTTTATAAAACGCGATGAACTCGTCGATGTCGGGCATATGCAGACGAGACGCGAAGATTTCGCTGTTTAAAAATACCGCACACCGCGACTTTTGGCAAAACGGTTCGAACCAAAGAAATGTTACGTGTGGCGAAACGTCGAGCGGTTTGGCTTCTGAAGTGTCGCGCTAAATCGAATATGTCAGGTAGAATGAGTGCCAGAGTTTTGATCTTCGCCCTGGAATTCGCGAAATTTCATCGTGATAGAGGTGAGTGTACGTGCAGTGCCGGCATCGCGTATTCGTCTAGTGGTAATGGTGGAATTTTCAAGCCATCTGGAGAACTTCATTTCCCGCCTGTCACGAGTATCAAATTTATCGGATAACTGCCTTCGCCGATTTCAACTAGTATACCGCTGGGACTTTTCGCTCCGGCATATACACGCATAGCGGTGGGGTTGATCCGATATACGATGCGTTATGGACCAGTCTAGTGGCAATACGGTACGACGGTTTGCTATGGATGCATACTGGAAAGTTGAAAACGCGAAGCTTCACTATTACAATTTTTTTTTTCGCTAAATCATACGCCAGCCAGGGATTTACGTCAGGCCGTGGAACATTCTCTCTCGACATTCCTTTTATGAACTCTGCTCGCGCAGCAATCCGCTCATCAGTTTTATGCTTGCAAAAAATATAGAATTCGTATGCTGCCCAACATTTCGTTCCCTTAAGGGGGCTGAGTCACCTAAAAATTATTTTTTTATTTATTTTTTTTAAATTTTTTTTCTGAATGTACATGCGGTGTACTACATACACACCAAATTTTAGATCGAAATTTAAAAAATTACCGAAGTTAGAAGCATTTTAGTAGTGTTAGAAATAAATAATGCGTGAAAAAAAAAATGCCGAAATGCAACACGTACAATACCGGAATACCGCATCTCCGCATGTTTTTTTTTCTTCTAATAAGAAGAATAAGAAACATCGAGAAAGGAACATAAAAAAACAATCGATGTCGAAACTGCGTTCGGTAGGTAACGATTTACCGACCAAAGGGTCGTTACGTCTAATCGATGCGATTCAGATTATCGCCGCTACCGCGCTTTGTTTTGAGTCTGCGATACACCGGCGTAATGTAGCAGCGATGATTTTTACTCGATTGTGTCAATCGGGTAAAAAACTGAGCTTGTAAACTCAGTGTATTAGTATGTGTCAGTGTTTACAGTTTTTCCGAATGAACGGAATATATTCTGTATTTTTGCCCGCAATAGTGTAAAAATGTTTTTCACAGTGACAGTGTCGCAAAGCGAAAAGTCTCGCAGACTTAACCTCTTTTTTAAACGTCAGATTTGACGTAAGCGTATATTTTTTTATGTTTTAAACATTTTTTTTGCATTTACGAGATTTGTGAAGTGAAAAAAAAAAAAAAATCAAAAAAGAAAATCTGATTTTTATGTGATAGAAAAAAAAAGTGGACATTTTTATGTGACAAAAAAAATTTTTAAATAATTTTTTTTATTGCGGATCACCCAAGTTGGTTATTTTCATTAATCTGTGAAATTCATTTTTTTCCATTTTATTTTTCTTCGCTTGCCGCAGGTTTCAGAGAGAATGGCCCGACCAATTTTGGATTGCGACGGCTTATATTCTTCGTAACAGTCAGTGTTACGGAACGAGTGCGGGGATTTTTCATGCGATCAAAAATGGATTTATCGCAAGCCATTATGTGAGTGGTTACGAGACAAAAAGTGGAAAAAGTGAATTTTTTGGTAGTTTTTAACTCATAGCTTCGTCAGCGAAGCTTCAAAAAAAAATCCCCGCACTCGTTCCGCAATAAACTGTCTAACGAAGAAAATAAGACATCGCAAGCAAAGATTGATGCTTTCGTTCAGTCCGAAAGCTGCGGCAAAGGAAAAATGTTTGACCATTGCGCATTACACCGGAATACACTGTAGGTCTCCAAAAAAATTCACAGCGGTAGTCTAACACATATATATTATGGAGGTAAAATGGAATTTTTCATTGAACTTATATATACTGCAAAAAAAAATTTTTACTTTTCGATTTTTTAGGTGACTCAGTCCCCTTAAGAAGCTTTGTATGGTGAAATTTTTTTTTTCCGTGATTTTCATGGAAACGCGTTTAAAATGTTCCAAAACGTCGAAAGATCACATTTAGAAAGAATGTCTGTCCGTATGTGTATGTGTGTGCATCATTCGAGCCTATAATTTGAGAATGGCTTGAGATACCAAGCAGAGATTCAGCAAAATCTATGCAATTGATGAATTTTTACGCTTCCATGGAATATAAAAGAAATCTAAAAAAAATCGTCCTGTATTTAAATATCCCGTATTTTGCTCTATTTTGTTGCAAAGAGTTACTCAGCATACAAATAAAAGCAATAGACGAATATAAAGTTCGCTAGCTACGATTTTGCTAACTATCGTACCCTCGCGATTTCGAGACGGCTCAGCATACATCGTAGTCTTAAGGCAAGAAACTAGTCGAGTTATAAGCTGAGAAAACTCGAAGTATCTATGTAACTTAGGTACATTGCAATCGAGAGCGCGTTATATACACGCGTCTTTAAGGAAGTCATTTACGTGCACATATGGAGACGGTAATAATATTCACGGATGAGAGGACTCTCACCGACAATAATCCGTATCTACGAACAACTGGGCAGAACTTTCAGCGTCAACGGGCCACGAACTCGAGGAAACTGCTGATGCGAATATGCCTCGAGTGGGTGAGATTAGTGTATACCGCACGCGAGTCTCATGTTCATGACGTCGACTTACAAGATATCTTCAGATATAATAAGCGATCATCTTGCAAATAGATATAATATCGTTAGGAGATCAGATATGGAAACTATGTCGCGTTAGATATAATCGGATTATCGCAGATCGAATCAACTCGCAGTCCGATGCTTCCAGGATAAATCAGGTTTTAGTTTGATGGTGGAATTAGCTCCATTATTCGAATATAGACGGACGTTACAGTAATTATTCGTGTATCTAGAATATGGCGGAATTAATACGATTATCATATTGCTTTCAAAAATATTTTACTAGTTGCGAAATTTGAAAATATTTCATCAGCTTTCCGGGTATTATACGGGTTGCATATTCAAATTCTATTCGGAAAGCCACGTCCCGATCGGCTACGAAGAAAAATCATTTTTTTGGTAATCATCAATTGATTTTGTACTTTTAATAAAATTCATTCTGTACACTACAAAAGCTAAATGTAACAATTTTATCAACTTGTCAGTCTGGTTGGTCTATTAATAACTAAGACGACCTCAGTTAAATCCGAGAGTAGCGCGACTGTAATAACCATGCGATGAAAGAAATTGCCTTCATTTCTTTTCTCCTCGTATATGTACTCTCCGGTGAAATATTTTCAGATATTTCCAGAACGTCGAAAATATATAATTCCTCTCCTCATTGCTTTTCGTGATGCACGCGCTTTTGCAGAAGCGCGGATAGTCCAAAACACGACGGTTGTTGGCTCGTGATGCTTTTGGACGTACGACTGCATAAGGAATGAGCAAAACAGTACCACTTTTTAATTGTACATTTAGAGGACTCTGCCCTGGGAGAATCGAGGACTCTGTACTCCCGTAATGTATCTATTGTCGGAAATCCACCCAACGACGTTTTTCCGTTGTTTGCAATGGATTTTTTTCCGATTTATTTTCATGTTTTGCATCTGTTACTACGATTGAAATTCGATTTCATTTTAAATACTTTTTTTACACGCACGATATACTCCATTCTGTAGGATGATACTGCGTCTCGTTTTCTACGGGCGCCTTTAGGTATATGTCTGTAGGTCTGCATCTGTATATATCGAAATACACGTGGTCGAACGTTATGGATTACCTATTCGCAAACCAATCCATTTGATACTGCGTCGTTGGTTCGAACTATTTTCTCGGTACGTTTAATGCGTATATTCATGGGTGCGTGTTTAGCATGGGGCATTCGTCAGACCCCTCGTGGCTTACCATAATTTACCTTGCATAAAGCCCCACGTTAATTCCGATGGACTATAGAAGCAACAACAACAATAGCAGCGCCCGTTGTACTAAAAAAAAGTAGCAAACAAATCGAGACGCTTTTGTTGGGCGGGCGGCAATTGAAAAACGATGGCATCATACCTATCTATCTAACTACACGTCCACTGCGCTGACTGAAAGCTTTCTCCAAACAAACTTCGGCGGTCATTGAGGACAGCATGCATGCGTGAGAGCTGTGAAGAACAGTGACCCATTCGGCGGATGGGCAAGTTATCGCAGCCGCGATCTTGCTGGTAACCCGATGAACTTTTTTTCATCCGATTTCCTTCACCCTACAGATGTTACGACCGATATGTCTATGAGATCTTGTAAAGAAACAACAAATGAGATCCAAAATAAACGAGGGGGTTCGTGATGAACAGTAGAATGATTGAATTACAGAAGTATAAAATGTTAACGCTTTCGTTCCATTGTTTTTTTTTCGTACTGCCCAAAATTTGAGTGTTATTTTGTTTCTGTTAACAAATGTGTTCAGTTTGCTCGCAAAATGGTAATTTTTCCATAATTCTAAAAGTGAATGGTGAACATACTTATTCCGACGATCGCGCCTATTCGATCGAGCATCTCTAACAGTTAATGATGGATAAACATTATTTTTCGTTCAATCAATAGCGAATCGCGTGGTCATCTATCCGTCTCGCTCTGTTGATGTCAAACCTAATGATCGGTCGTGATGATAATTTATTGATCCACCACGAGTTTCGCAATTAATGCAACGCATCATCGTAATACGTAATCCATGCGTGGTCCATGATACCATCACCTATTACACATATGCACTCGTGAATTCCAGTGTACATAGTGTACAAATACATGCGCTATGTATTTGTGATCGATTTGCACATATCTACTTAGTGTCCTGTGGCCACTAGCGGACTACATAGTTGCTATAGTCGAGTGTACTAACGGCTCACTGATCGGTCGACCGCTAGCAGAGAGAGCCTTCTCGTCATGCTGAATAGGTAGGTGGTTCCTCTGAAGCTTGTCCATGGTACCTGGAGATGCCATTAAGCCATCGTTATCTCTAAGGCAATAAACCCGCCTGAATTGACTACCTTCGCGTTTGCGCGTATGTCTGGGTGTGCATAAACCCGCTTACCCCCACAAAACACGCATTATCGTTCGCCACTTTTTAACGAGGTGAGCACCAAGGCAACGGCCAATGGATATACCAGAAGCTGTATGGAGTGAGAATTGAATACAAATGATCGCTAATCAGAGATCATTGAAATGACCGTGACGAGAGAGGTGAACGCGTTGCTCGTGGCCCGCTTCCTGTCACGCGATCGTCATTTGCTCGTACATGACGATAAAATCTGACGATTTGTATTATTTTCCGAACCTGTCTTTCTCTCCGTATGTGCACGAAATATTCAGTTATGTTGCTTGCAAAGCTTATGATTCGTAAAATATACGGGGTATTTGAAACATATTCGAACCTTTGTTGTTTTATGGCAGCTTCGTGAAATGTATTTTAGCGGTAGTGTTAGTAATGAGGATATATCGACAAATTATCGATATTTTGCTTCAAACCGTGTTACCTAGCAACTCATTTGTGAAAAATAGATTGAGCGTTTGATGCGCTTACAGCATTCGGTGATTCCGATTCGAGAGTAAATGTAATCACGTTAAGCTGTTAAATTTATTGGATATGGCAAACAATGGCATTAATGAAACTCTGCCAATGTCGATATACGGTAGAAATTGGAGAGTATTGGAAATATTCGTGAAAGGAATAGTCGAATATAATGGGCGCTCCGACAAAGAATGACAATGAAAAGGCATAAATCATTAAAAAGTCGTTTATTAAGAAATCATTATACCTGCACGAAGAAAAATGAATCGATGCTTCAAACAAACTGCATAGTTAAATACGCGTCAACCAATTCATTCATTGGTTTAACCAATTAATTGCTTGCCCACCTAATCGATTATTGGCTTATTAAACAAATTTGTTGATCAAACCAACCAATTGGCAAGTAACTAACTAATATGTTGATGTAATTAATTTGGTAGTTGACTCGACCAATCTATTGGTTCGAGCGTACTTAACCATGCCGTTGGTTGAAGCAAAGCATTTTTTTCCGCGTGTAGCTTAAAATTGCCTATCGTTTGTGAGTGAATACAGACAGTTTTCTAGGATTCTCCTCTATATATAAAGCGACTCTTATATATGGGGTGTCTGTATGGGGTGTCTGTATGGGGTGTCCGTGGGAGGTGTCCGTGGGAGGTGTGTGTATAAGTGGGACAAACGTTTTCTTAAATATATATAAGATAGCAATTGCCGGAAACAAAAATGTTGATACAAGTGGCTTCTTTGTATAATTTTTATTCATTTTTATTTTTAAGTAATTCTTTGCTCTGATCACTAAACAATGTTAACGTAGGAGATCAACATTTCTGTTGATTAAATCATAATTTATCATTTCGCCCAAAAGCAATATAAAACCCCATTGGACCCTTCGTTACTACGTTCGAAGTAATAAAATGGATTGCACGAGTACTCTCGACTCTCGTTCACCAAAGGGTTATTTGTTCGATTTCAATTTCGACCCTCGTGGGTCACTGAAGAATCGCAAGCAGGGTTGACCTTCAACGGCCGATTGACTCCAGCGGCGAAAGCGCATTTTCAACATGATTCTGCCCCTAACAAGCTACACTGATCACAAAATCGACGGGATGTTATTACTTCCCGGGAAATGTTCGGCAACTCGAATTCGCGCGGACCAATCGCTAGCCGCCCCCCGCATTCTCCATTTCCCCCAATGACAAAATAAGATTGCACGCTGCGTTCGAGAATTCTCGCTCAGGTTGGAAATAGAACAGGATTCCATGTGCGTTCGGTCCATTCAAAAACGAAAAATCTCCGTAGTTACGACCACTCTTGTTGATATGACGCAGTGTGGGTCGAATGATGCATTCGTGAACGCGGGGGCACTCTTGCCACGGTAGCACCGGATTTTCAGCATTATCGATCGATCTGTCTGTCAGCTTCTAAAAACGCGATGCTGCGATTCGCTTTCCGCCTCCGGTGATCTTCTGCGTGTACGATTTCCCAATGCCTCCCGATCCTCTTCTCTCTCTATTTTAACTACGAAAACCAAGCTGTCGACGTACCTCTGCGTTACATCTACCCCGATATTCGGAGTATAATAACTCATAACGTTGATTGCTTGTTGAACATATTGATCGTATATATGCCCATGTATATAGGGTACACGATCGAATAATTGGTTTTGGCGCTTTCGATTATACAAAATCGTGGACTAGACGAATCTGTCATTGTCAGACACGATAAGCTACTGGTTTATCTCGAATTCCGGATATTATTTCGGAATATCAATTCGCGGTATGCCAGTCGTCAAGCTCGTTAACAACGTCTATTTAGTACGAAATTTCGCCCTTCGATCGACATTGGTATGCACAGTGAGAAATTTTAATTTGTTCCAAAAGATTTTCAATGAATTTACTTTGAACCAGTAGTCGAATAATATCATCAATTTATATTTCATTGATTTGATAATGCGATAATTAATGAATTTTCGTGCATTGGGCGGGTTTTACCAGTTTCAATTTCAAAATTAATTAATTTACGTTATCGGGTAATGTGATTTGCGAAATTTATTTTTTATCGATCGTATACAGGTGTAGAACTTACGATACAGAAATCTCGTATAAAATTATCATTTGAATTGCGTGGCGCCAGAGGAATCACATTCAGACGTATTTTAAAAATAATTTGAGGTGCGCACTGCGGCGTACAGATATAAGGTGTATAATTGCGACGAAGGTCTTCCATAAAAAGATGTATGAAATAGGAAAAATGCTGTACTTCGTGTGTGTACCAACTGATCTGAGATTCTTGCGCGCAAGAGTTCATAACGGCATCGAATGAGGGAGAAAAATAAAAAAAAAATACATATACACGATGAGAGTATTGCAATTGCTCGGCGCCCGCGATGCGCATATCTATATATGTAGTGTACGAGGCTTGCCAATTACGTGATTACGAACGCGCGCGGTAATTGCACGGGATCGTCGGACGTCGGTGTACGTACCAGTCCGCTCATTCGGAGGGCTGATTCCCTCGTGCTTCATGCATAGCCGTGTACGGAGACACGCTCGTCCTTGAAATCACTCGAGGGAAATAGCATTCGGGTGCGGCTTCGGTGAGGCCTCTCTCGATTTACGGTATGAAACATCAACATGCATCAACAATTCGCTTCGTCATACAAACGCACATACTCTACGCAATTTATCTATGTCTAATCTCGTCGAATTATGTCGCATTTCTTTTATTTTAAATTTCTTTATCGATTAATTAAATTGAATTTTTATTCGTTAGGATGATCTAATTTCTCGTTCGTCGAATCGATGTATTTTTTAGGTTTTTTTATATCTCATTTTTGATTCGTCGAGCTTTTTTGTTTGTTGTGTAATTTTTCTATTTTTCGAATCTTATTTCCGTTCACAGAAATTAATTACCCATCAAATGGGTAATTTTCTCTTTTAGCATAAAAATGTCAACTCGTAATTACGTTTCGTATCCAAGAATATTCCGGCAAAGTCGTTTTTTTCAAAGACAAAGTAGTAAATTATTACATTTTCGTTTTATCGTACGTATTCAAATTATTCTGAAATTAACTACACGATTTTCTTTGAAAATCACCGGAGATCGTCGTTAACCCCGTCGCTACCTTCGTATATCCACGTAAATTGACATTTATTCATTCATTTCAGTGACGTAGCTGTGTCGTCGAGTGTACGAGAGTGGCTGCGCTCGCCGGCTTTCGACGCTCGACAATGGGAGGACGAGGAGCTTCTGCTCATGCTTCAAACGATGTTCGTCGAGCTCGAGTTACCACAAAAATTCGACATATCATTGTCGACGTTGAGGAATTTTCTCTACGAGGTTTACAGCAACTATAATGAGGTGCCGTTTCACAACTTCAGACATTGCTTCTGCGTCGCTCAGATGGTAAAACAATCGCATGTTATTGCTTTCAAAACAAAGATTTTAAAAAATCAATGTTTTTCCAACTCCCACTGCCGGATATTAAGGGAACAATCATTTTAATAATTTTTTTCCGTATGCAGATGTACGCGATCGCTTGGGCAGTGGATCTTCCTTCGAAGATCGGACACCTCGAGGTCTTCGTACTAATAGTTTCATGCATATGTCACGATCTCGATCATCCCGGTTACAACAATATATATCAGATAAACGCTCGTACTGAACTTGCATTACGTTACAACGATATATCGCCGTTGGAGAATCATCATTGCTCGGTGGCTTTTCGCGTCCTCGAGGCACCCGAGTGCAACATACTCGCGTCGCTGGATGCCGCGACCTTCAGGACCGTTCGCGAGGGTATCATCAGGTGCATTCTCGCGACCGACATGGCAAGGCACAATGAGATTCTCAGCCAGTTCACTGACACCGTTCCGGAATTTGATTATCAAAATAAAACGCACATCAATCTGGTGAGTAATCGATTCATTCACTCTTCGACACATATACCGCATGTATTGCTTTAACTTCTATATAGAAAAAAACAACAAAAGAAAATCGCATAACAGACAAAAAAAAAATTTTAATTTCAAAAAACTTTGTAAAAATATTTAAAATACTTCAATTATTCTATCGATTCATAAATTTTACAGTTACTGGAGCACTGCTATCGAATTAATTAATACTTCTCTGGACCCATTGATCGGTTTTCTTGAGTAATTCGGGTTATTCTCGTCACCGGTCAGAGTACATTACAAATATAAACATAAGCTTCGAAAAACACGAGTAATTTGTTTGATCGTAGTTGTCGATGATCCTGATAAAAGTGGCGGATATAAGTAATGAGGCGAGACCGATGGATGTGGCGGAGCCGTGGCTGGACAGACTTCTTCAAGAATTCTTCAAACAGAGTGACGCAGAAAAGCTCGAGGGACTACCTGTGACCCCGTTCATGGACCGTGACAAGGTTACCAAGCCGTCTTCACAATGCAGCTTCATCGGTCTCGTACTGTTACCTCTGTTTGAGTCACTCGGTGAACTCTTTCCGGAACTGCAGGTTCGTAAAAATTGAATAACTCAGTAAACCATTAAGATTAGGTGAAAGCCTTGCGACGGTTAAATTATTGTTTAATATATTTGGATGTATACGATTTTCGTTGGGATTGGAAAGTAAATTGATCTGCTCTTAAGGAGATAAAAATAACTATGCGTTGCTTTGGATTTCAATAATTTAGAGATATCAACAAAAGTTCTCTGTTAGACATGTAAAAACTGCAACCATTGTTGTTGCAGAAATTTCCATACATTTTGTCTCATCGGTAAAAGGCTTTCTGTTTTTTTCAGGAGTTCATAGTGCAACCGGTTCGTTTCGCCCTTGAGTACTACAGGCGATTGAACGAAGCGGCGAAGGACGAGCGTCATCATCGCAAAAGCATAGTGGATCTTGGGGAATCGGCGATTATGACGACAACGTCCAGCGGTTCGTCGGCAGTGACAAAATCTTTTTCGACGCATAGCATGCGGTCGAAGCGTTCGGCCGGCACGATACGCTCGCGTTCGCGTTCGACCGACGAGGATGCGGAAAATTTGACAATCGAGGAAATCGACAATCCGGAGAGTTCCGATCCTGAGACCGCGACGGAAGTCGAGATAAGTGAAAAAACATTGAAATTCAAGATATCAACGGAGGGCAGTATGGCAACGCCATCCAGTGCCGGACGCAAGAGTTATCCGGGCAGTCGCAAGGGTAGCAGAGAAAAATCGTCGTTGGATTATTACAATAACGATCTCGCTAAAGCCGTGAGGGATCACGATCGCGAGCGACGACGGAGCAGAGGCGAAAATTTTAGTAGCGACGTGAGTTCACCGGTGAGCGCAAGATCGGCAGACGACGATAAAATGATCGTCGAAGAATTAGAGAGAGACGTGGCGAAGATGACGGAGTCGCGTGTCTGCGACGAGAAAGCAACGGAAGGTAACGGCAATGTGATCGCCGTTGAGAATCTAACGGACAGTCACAGAAATCGTCCGAAGAAGAGACCGAGCGTTGCCGACGATGAGATCGACGATCATCGCATGATACGAAAAGATTCCGTTGTACCGTTCGACAGCAATTTACGTTGTTGTTGCGATGACAAAACAGTATCGAATAATCACAAATCGTTGCTCACTCGATTGCGAAATTTTACCGATCGTCTAAGCATAAGTTTCGACTCGAAGGAACCACCGATTGTGAAAACGACGAAGCATCACGGTACTTCCGGTAGAACGTTGATGAAGAGCGAATCGGTAACGAGCGGTGGCACGTCCTCAACGACACATCATCAAAACAGCACGATCCTGATGTGCAAACGTTGCAATTTGGCGAAAAGCGCGAAGGACAGCAAAGAATTGTCGACGAACACGGTCGTCGAGATCGCCGGTACGGAGAAGCGAGCGATGACACTGCCAAAAGCGAGAAAAGCACAGGACGGAAAGAACAAAAGTTGGAGAATGGTTTTCGTTAAAGAGAAGAGACCATCGGCGTCGTTGGAGACACTACCGGGTCACGATGCGGAAACTAGCGCCGCCAAGCATCGACGAAATCTGTCGAATCCCGAAGGTAAAATACACGTTGCAAAGACGATTTGCCTAAAAGAAGCTAAGAGCGATGAGAAGATTTTGAAGTTTAATGACTTTAAGGAGATTGACGTTCGAACAACAAAGAAACCTGAGATTATCGTTCATCCGGGAAGTTCGAACATTGTTGACGACGATATTGGCAAAGTCGAGATTCGACGAAGTTCCGCGAGTATGGAAGATATATCGAAGATAACGAAGCAAAATGAGGGAATTTTGCTCGGATCGCTGGATGATAAGAAACAGGACGAACTTCAACATACGGGCAGTTTGGATTCGATGCTGTACAAAGAATCAGCGAAGAGTGAGAAGAAACCATTTGGAATACCGTCGCCGTATTGCGCGAAAAAATCGTCGCCCGGTCTGTTCTCGCGATTTAAATCGGGAATGAGTATTGACGGCACGAGAAGCACAAGCAACAGCGGCGGTTCTCTTCACGATCAAACGTCACAGCAACAACAGACCGGATGGATCTCCTCTTTGACGGCGAGTTTTCGTCCGAAACGGCAGACCGGTGAATTGCAGAGCCACGTTCCTCACGGTATTCATTCACCGAGCCACGAAGGGGTCAAGTGATACGTCGTGGTCTCCGTTAAGAACAAAAGCGGAAGATTCGCGGAGTTAAGCGACTGGTGGGCACAACGATCGTCTTGCTGCACTCGCTTGTCGAATGAGAGCTAAATGATGAATGATTATTTTTTCGTCGTTTCGATAGTAACGGAGGAACTGGTGGAAAAATTGCGAAACCGTACAGAGGTGTCACAGATCCGATAATACACATTTTCGATTATATTTCAGCGCGAAAACACGTTTTTCCTGACAAAACTAATCAAAACTCAAAGTAAAACTGTTTTATTTACGGGAGTCGAGGCTTCGATTTCTTTTGTTTTGTTTGTCGTCAGAAAAATTTGAGAAAAACATAATAACGACGATTTTATCGGCAGTCGGATGATCTACCGACTGATGATGCGAGATGCGTTGTAGCATCGACAATTAGTAACTACTGCACGAGTTCCTCCATCGCTCCGTTCGAACAATTGTAATCGTTGTAGCGACAAGCCTATGGGGTGCGAAGACGATCATAGTCTGTCGCACCAAATGCGACTTTTGGTTGCATCCGAATGGCGCGCGGAATAGTTCTTCCCTCATGTTATCTTCCTTCCTCATCTCAAAAGGGTGTTTCGGTGACACGGAGACCAATGTGTATTAATTAAAGAATAAAGAAAAAACTCAATAAAAAAGAACATCCATCGACAATAGGCATATTGTCAGATACTAGAATTGTCGAAGGGGATTTTCTCATTGAATGTTTGTGACAAGAGAAAAATGCATGCGATAAGTGATTATGTGAGCCGAGTTATTGCTCGGCGATTAGATCGATTACTTTATTCGATTGGATTGATCCGTTCTATCAAACAAAACGGATCAAGTTTTATCGATGGTGAATTTACGTTTAAAACCTGTGAACGACTTTACTCTTCAGTGAAAAGTAATCATGTAGAAAAAAACGGAGATCTCGGTATCTCCTTCGATGAAATTCAGGTGACTCTGTCCGATTCGACAGTCCTAAGTGTTAGGTGCGTAGATTATTTTATTTATTGTCCAATTAACAAGTAGCCTAACGACTAATCATTAATGTTGTTCGTTATATATTATATATATAAATATATGTATAAATATGCAAAACGTATCGATATAAAATTCGAATCCCCACAAACGTATATATACAGATAAGAAAAAAATGAACATCTATGACTATATACATCGTTAAGTATAGATGCTACAAAAATGGCAGACAGATAAAATATACATCTATATTATAATATAGCTGCCATATGGTAAAATCCAAAAAAAAAAAGAGTAATTGTTTTGAATGTTGCGAAAAGAGGAAGAAATTGCTAGAATATATGAATATAAGATTTAAAAAAATCAAATAACGACATCTCTCTCTCTCTCTCTTTCTCTCGTTCTCTCTCTCTAGACCATTGATTATAACGGAGAGACAAGACAAAGAAACAGCCTATATCTCCGATATAACAACAACCAGCGTTCGTTCAGCAATCATTGAAGCGACTCTTACAATTAGTTATCGACGATATCACGCTTTCATTTTTAGATGTTTATATTTTTATACTTCATCGGTATGTCTATATGACGATTAAACCGCATGTATTGTTGAACTCTAGTCTTACGTTATTACTTTCATCTCTCCCAACAAGTATTGGGCATTTTTAATTTTCATTAATTAGGCTCCACCCTGTAATTAACTGCGATGACATTTGTTGCAACGTTTTAGCCGATCGATCTACGCGACAAATTTGGAAACACAAAAAAAGTCAAAATACGATAAAACAATTGGAGAAGTAATTAATTGTTTTTTTTTTGTTAGAGATTATTCGATCTCGTGACCAATTAGCGTTTGTGAAGTTAAAAAAAGAGCTCTTCGTGTTTTAACAGTGTCGATTAAATCGTTGTAAAGCGCCGTATACTTTTGTGGCGATGAACAGAAAACAAAAAAAAAAAGAAAAACGAAACACACACAGGTACCTACTTTTCTACCTGACGTATACCAAAACTGATAATTTTTTGTTGCGGTTTATGAACCGAATAAAACTTTCCACTCGTGAATCTTCAACGAGCAAGTTATGCGAGTTTCTATAATTATTAATGAAAAAAACACTACCTGTGCCTGACCTTTGTCATTTATTTATTTGTCTCTTCCGCGTACTGATCCGATGTTGGGAACACCAGATTTAGGGACTCCTTTTTCGAAATATGACAATTGTGATATTTTTTCTTAACTTGTCTCAAAATTTGCGAAAAGAAAATACTCGAAAGAAAACAAAAAATGTTGCTAAAAAATGCAATGTCCATATCGATTTCGATATAAAATTATAATCGATCCATTATATCGATACATAGCTAAATATTTAAATAAATATGCTTTTTTCCCGACTGTGGTAAAAAGACCATATTTCATGCCTGCAACGCGGGTTTAAAGTTAATTATTCTTGACCAGCGGGAGAAAAAGTAAAATTAGCGGTGAATAAAATTAAATGAATAAATAAATGAACGAATGAATGTGAATGAATAAATAAATAAATACATTTTTTCAATTTATTTATTTATTAATAAATAAATTAAAAATACGCATCGATCGACCGCTCCTGAGTCGCGGAACCGGTTCCTCTTATCGCTAATTTGCGCCGCTAGGCTGTTGCAGGCATAAAAATATAGTCGATTGTTGTCAGAGTCGTAAAAAAAGTATCGTATGCCGCACGGGAGAAGCGGATTTTCACCTCGTGTGTGTATCCTGTGTGCAGCAAACCTCACCCTCGGTGAAAATCACGCACTTTCTTCCCCAGTAGCATAATGTACTATTTGCGATATGTAAATCGATAATAAAAAAAAGACTTAAACTTTCATTGGCTATTTCTTCAATGACTTATCATATTTTAGAGATAGATAACATTGATTCGCGCAAAGGTTGAATTTCGAAAAAGTAGTTGACAAAACATGGCCTAACGGTCGTTACTCGGTCGGCCCGATAAGCCAGTGTCGGCTTACCGGTTCATTACTGTACTACCGTCAGTTCTTTATTTATTCTCGCTGAATATTGTTATTCCACGTCGGTCAATTATACGAGAAAACTATATAATATATCACAGCGCGAAGAATGATCAACTTCGTGTAAATTGTATAATACGAAAGAAAAATGAAAGCACAACAAAATGAAAAAAAAAAACAAAAACAATCCACAATGTCGATGGAGTTTTGCGATTTGTACTAATACTCTCCCGTCCTTTTTCATCACCTCTTCCGTGCCCCTTCCAATCGCACACTACATTTAGTCACTGATACTAAGTTTAGTCGTGATAAGTGGATAAAGGATTTAACGCGCTTTCCGATAAGATCTGAGCTCCGAAGACCGCGACACACAATAGAAACAAAAGCATTTCATCGGAACAAACGATTGAATATCGTGATAGTTCGTGGCTCGAATGTCGCCGCAGACTTCCATATTTTTAGCCCTTAGAACAATTTTGTGTGAATGTACATAATTTAAGGTCATTCAGAGAATCGTATATCCGCGTATCGAGATATATAGTTTCTGATGATGAGAAGATTTAAAAAAATCCAAACTATACATAAACACAGATAAAAAAAAGAACTTTTACCTGATATTAAGTAATTTGGCAATGACAACGCTCGCTGGCGAGCGATTATCGATATTGATCGAAAGAATAATGTTTAAGGAGTCTGTGAGGTAAAACAACGCCGAAGGGATGATACCGAATTGTTCGGGCGTTCAGTGATGGAGACGATTGAATGATAAATAGTAAAAAATACAAAAGAATGTATTCCAATTCGAAGATAATTGTTTTGCGCGAATGTAATTGAGAAGATGACTATGCAATGTTTTCGAAATTGTAATTGAATCGAAGAAAGAGAAGGAGTTACGAAGCGACGCATTCGCAATCAGCACTGAACGCCACAAAACGCGTATTTAATAATACGTGAACAAGAGATAAGTACGGTCGATTGCTTTGGTATCTAATCATTCCGTTCGATTCCAAGGTGTCGTACTATTATATCGTAGGAAACTACATGTAATTCTAAGTATAATGCATAGTAAAAAAATACCAATGTATCTCGAAAAACAAAAAACAACAACAAAACAAAAGCCACGGTGAAATATTAGTTTTTTTGTAAATGAAAGTAAGTGAATAAAATAAACGTATACATGAACGTGAAAAACTGTACATAGATGTTATTGACCCTTTAATCTTTATTCGAAATACTTGTCGTCGACGAACTATCTACACATCTATCCACCAATGAATATAGTAATGGCGACAAAAAGAAAATTGATCATCACTTGAACTTTACGGGCTTTGAATTTTTCGTATATTTAACTGTATGCCTCCAATTGCCGTGGTGAGAAATGATTTTGGATCAAATTTCATCGGGATTGTAGTTTCTTTGCACGGTGTTAGTTCGTACTTCGATAGAACGTGAATGAGTCCAAGTTTCGATTCCAATAGACCCAGACGCATGCCTGTATAAAACGTGAAAAAAGTATTGAAATAAATGATAATTGTATTTCCGTAGTTTCTGTGGGCACTACATTGGGCCTTAGTGAAGTTTGGTCGCATACCGACGCAGTTGTGCGGTCCATCGCCGAATGGTATGTATACGAAGGGTTTTATATTCTTTTTGTTCTCCTCGGAAAATCTCTCGGGATCAAAAACTTCCGGATTCGGGAAGTATTCGGGATCGTAGTGAAATCCAGACATCGAAATATAGACAGGTGTACCCTTTTTTAAAACGAGATTCGAATTTGGCACTTTATAATCTGCAAGAGTCGTACGATCCAAATATGGGAGCGTTGGATACTTTCGAAGTGACTCTGATACCACCATATCCAGATAGGGTAGAGTCATGACCTGTCGAATGATAAATAAATAAATAAATAGATTAATTTATTGAATATGGGAATAGCCCAATTACCCGATGGTATGACAATCCATCACCCAATACAAATAATTTGCGAAACATCAGTATCTATAAGTGTCTGTGAGTATTCATAAGTATTTGCGAGTGCCGAGTATACGAGTGTATATGAGTGGCAGTGGGCGAATACAGATGGACAGTTTTCTAGGACTCTCCGTTATATATATCCGTTATACATATATGGGGTGTCTGTGCGAGGCGCCCGTGAGGGGTGTCCGTGTGAGTGGGACAGACATTTTTAAAAATGTATCAAACTGGCAGGTTGTTGTGTAGAATTTTGTGTAGAACTTTCAGAGCCGCAGTGACGTAAAAAACGATTCTGTATCTCTACCGATTAGAAAACCTTGTAATACGAAGCAACGCATATCTACCATTTCGTACGTGATTTTTCCACCATTTTCTTTGATCCCTTCGTTGATTTCTTCACGCAACTTTTTCTGAATTTCGGGTGCAAGGGCAAGTTCGTACATTGTAAAACTTATAGTCGTAGACGTAGTCTCGAAGCCACCAGTGAAAAATATAGCAGCCTGAGCAACCAAATTATCGCCGTTCAATTCTACAACACGTCAAGTTTTGGAAATATTTTTTAGATAGTCAATCGCTGAGCCAATAACTACTTTTGTCGGGTGCATTACTCAATAATATGACTAAATTCTGTTCGCTGCATCGTTACCAAAAATGGCTTTTTCCGCTTCAGTCTGATTATTTTTAATTTCGATCAGCAGGTCGATAAGATCGTTCCGCTTTACTCCCGATCTCTCACGTTCGTGTATTGTATCCCAGAAAACTTGTCTAAGAAATCCGCTACTTTTCTTCGTGAAGAACTTGAAGTCCATAAGCTTCGCCAAATGGGGAACGAAAAATAGAGATGTCATTTCCATACCTCGCCAAAAATCGAATGTAAATATTTCACGTCCGTGTTGTCGAAATTCGGCGTCGGGATTATTCAAAGAATTGACTTTGAGCCCGTAGGCTGTACTACCGATAATATCAGTTGCGTACTTTGCGCACAATTCTTTCATTTCCATTGTGCGGCCCTCGCCTTCATAAAAAAATGAAGGTTCATATCAGGTGATTTTTTAAATATTTTCATTTATTAATTTGAAAATTGTTATTACCTTTTAAATCGAGAGAGTCCAGATAATTGTCGAGATCTTCACCGACCTCGAGCATTAATTCGAACATCTTCTTGAGCTTTCCCGACGTAAAGATTGGCGTGATCTTCGATCTTATCAATTTCCATGCGGGATTTTTCACCATTAACAGACTCGCGTTCCCGAGACCGTCGTTGGGACTCGATGCCGCATATCTATCCGCGAAATAATTAAAGTCACGAACGAGAATATTTTTCGCTAGTTCGGGATCGCGTGCCAAAAAAAAGGGTTTGTCGAATATGTAGAAACCCACGTATGGCAAATTCGGAAATTGATCGTATAAATTTTTGACGAATTCACCGGGTGATGTTTTCATCAGTAGGCAATCGGTGAAATTTCCGGTGAAAGGTGTTGGCGCTATCTCCGCGACACCGCGTTTTTTCCAGTGCGAAAAATTTCGTGTCATGTACATGTATGCACTGATGATAAAGACCATAATAAAAATCATGGCGTCGAGGCCCCAATAACTAGATATAATAGCCATAATTAATCCAAATTTAATTTCCGAGGACGCTAAGTGACGATAGAGGTGACGAAAAAAAAAACACAAGCGCAGCAAGCTGACCGTGGATGATGGTTGCTGCGTCGCAGAATGACTAGTTTTTCTGAACGCCAACGTATGAGTAGAGATAACAGCCTTTGAACTTGTACAACATCCCACTTCACTACTACCAGAGAACATAGATATATAGGGAAGTACACACTGAGAAAAGGATTTGATTGTAGTTAACAAACGGATAGTTGGGTATCGAGAAATAGACGTTCACTTAATATTAACAAATATCAGTTGAACTAAGTAATATTTTATTGGGCCAAACGAATTTCAACAACATTTGGTAATAGTTAACAAATTTTATTTGGGTCAATTGATATTTATTAACATTAACTAAACATTTTTCGCATTATCCAACTATACGTTTGCTAACTACAAATACATCCTTTCCTTAGTGTGGGACGGCTTGGCAGGTTTTTTATGGGGTCCGTTAGTGATCTCCCCAGCCACCGTTGGCGCTGACAGTATCGGTGTGAACGCACACAGCGATACCATCTGTCGTCTCACGCGGATTGACGCGCCTCCATGATACCTAAACGACGAATACGCGCAGAGCTTGTTAGACATTATATTTAATAAAACTGCATATTACATTTGGATAATATATATTTAATGGCACGAAATGATTGAATCAAAATAACGATCTAGGAAAACGAGAGACACGCAAACTAAAAACTATTTCACAAGCATTTACAAACCTAAAAAAAATATTTACATCCTTTAACAATAAAAAATCAGCGGAACTCGACTTAATTTCAAACATTACCGTAAAATACCTTCCACTGAATATAATCACGCTATTTTACTACAAAATTACCGTTACCACAGTAACGCGGTACTTTCGCGGTGATTTTGGCACTGAATGTTTGAAAATGACAAAACCACCATACTTTTATCATTTAATCATCCGGTGGTGTTACAGTCGTCTAGACACTGGTCCGATGCGACAGGATTGTCAAGTTTCCGTAAATGCAAGTAAAGGCCTCCCTCTGAAGCGGTAAGGAATGATTTTGAATTAAACTTCATCGGAATCAACGTTTCTTTGCACGGTGATAACTCGTAATTCGATACAATGTGAACAAGACCCAGTTTCGTTTCCAACAGACCTAAACGCATACCTGGAAAAAAAGTGAACGAATAATCAAAACAAATTATAATTGCAGTTCGGTCACCGGGTACATTGTGTCTTAATCTATTCATCATTGCATACCGAGACACGTGTGAGGTCCCTCTCCAAATGGCATGTAAACGAATGGTTTTCGAATCTTCTTGTTTTCCTCGGAAAATCTCTCCGGATCGAAGACTTCCGGATTCGGGAAATATTCAGAATCATAATGTAATCCAAGCATAGAAATGTAAACGGGTATACCCTTTTCCAGCACGAGATTAGAATTCGGCACTTTATAATCGGCGGTCACCATGCGATCCAAGAATGGCAGAGACGGATATTTTCGAAGTATCTCAGAAACGACCATGTTCAGATAGGGAAGAGTCATCACCTGAAGTTTATAAACAAATGGCAATACGATGGTAAAATTCGAAGCTTTAGGGTGGCATTATTTTTAGTCACCATTTCATATGTTGGCTTCCCACCGGTTTGTTCTAGCGATATCTTGATCTCTTCGCGCAATTTCGTCTGCACTTCGGGCGCAAGTGCGAGTTCGTACATTGCGAAACTTATGGTAGATGATGCGGTTTCGTAACCGGCGGTAAAGAATATCGCTGCTTGAGCAACCAAGTTATCACCGTCGAATTCTGCAACACGCAAAAGTTTGTTTCAAGCTTTTTTTATGTTTCAATCGTCGAACAAGTGTCATAGGTTACTTTCACTTTTGCTCAATCATTACATCTGCTAACATAACTATCAAAATGAGTTGTGCAGTCAGTGGGTGCTGATAGACATTCATAAACATGTGTTCGCCATAACTTTACCAAAAATTTCTTTATCAGACTCGGTTTGGCTGTTTTTAAGTTCGATCAGTAGGTCGATGAGATCATTTCGCGTCACTCCCGTCCTCTCGCGGTCGACTATCGTGTCCCAGAAAACTTGTCTTAGAAACTCGGAACTTTTCTTTGTGAAGAATTTGAAGCCCATCGGCTTGACGACCTGGGGAGCGAAGAATAGAGATGTCATCTCCATACTGCGCCATATATTGAACGTAAAGATTTCACGTCCATTCCTTCGAAATTCGGCATTGGGGTTGTTTAAAGAATTAACTTTCAGACCGTAGGCTGTGGTTCCAATGAGATCCGTCGTGTATTTAGCGCACAATTCTTTAACCTCCAGAGTACGGCCCTCGCCTTAAATAATTAATTGACCAATTATACGAATGGACAACAATAGTAAATACCTTAACAACAATGACATATAGATGACACTGTCGACAATGTTGTATGTGTTGTTACAGTTGGCAATGTTCCAAATGTTTTAGTTTTTCATTCTGAAAGTTTAAGTACCTTCGAGATGGAGCGAATTCAGATAAGTATCCAGATCCTCGCCGACTTTGAGCATCAATTCGAACATCTTCTTGAGTTTTCCCGACGTAAAGATGGGCGTGAGTTTCGATCTTAACAGCTTCCATGCGGGACTCTTCACGATAAAGAGGTTCGCGCTACCGAGAACGTCGTCAGGGCTCGTGGAGGCGTATCTGTCTACGAAATAATTGAAGTCTCGAAGGAGAATATTTTTTATGAGTTCAGGATCGCGCACCAAAAAGAAGGGTCGGTCGAATATGTAGAATCCCATGTAACGTAAATTTGTCGATCGATCGTATAGATCCTTGACGAATTCGCCAGGCGATTTTTTCATCAGAAAGCAATTGGCAAAGTTTCCAGTGAAAGGTGTCGGTGGTATCTGCATGACTCCGCGTTTCTTCCAATAAAGAAAATTCCGCGTCATGTACGCGTATGCCCCGACAATAGCGATGATAAAAAAAAGCAGACCGTCAAGGCCCCAGTAATTAGTTACAATAGCCATAATCGAAGCAGAATTAGAGAAACTAACGAAATCCTTAAATTTTCAATGAGAATTCACCAGTTCACGCAAGTCGCATTCCACTGTTCGGAAAGACTGAAGCCTCGGTACAACTTTCAGATTTCTGTATAAATCATGAACCTGCTGTTCTCGTTTCGTGCTCCCCCCTTCATTACTGTGACCGTATCATTCGGGTTCTACAGCATCTCGATATTCGAAATATTTCGTGGTGTCGACGGATTGAAATATACATCGTTACTCCGTTACTGTTATCAAAACGGCTGTGATTACACCGATGGCATAGGCGGATTAATGCTAAACGTATATAATAATAATTCTAAATTTCTGTTAAGCCATCTGTATATTATTTGTTACGACACACAAGGAAAGTGTTATCTCTGAATGCCGTATCACAGCATGCCTTGTGCGTACATGCATCTACTAATACAGATAATCTAGCAATTTATTTCGACTGTAAATAACTTGCGAACGCTAATAACCCCATAATGAACTTTGCAAAAGTAATGTACGATTAACGAATTAATATGGAATGCGGCGAACAGTAGTTGTGGAAAGTTCAAGGTTTCACTGATACCAGAGACACTTATCTTTCTGCTCTGTTTCAATCGCTTCGCGGACGAATTTGCGGTCAGTTTCATAAAAATTGCATCGTCGCTATTATTGTGTAACAGAAATTCATTGTACGTCACTGCGGCACAGAAAACTCTCTTTCCTCGACTTCGGCACGCGCTGCAAACTCACGCTCGTCAGAAAAAAGTTTTTCCTTCCTCGGGTTGTAATATACTATACGGTCTGAAAAGCCGCGATACTGTTCACGAACATCGTGACGTTGTTATGTGTAATGTTGCGAATGAGTTCATTACTATTTTCGAATTCGGGCATTTTATTAATAAAACTTATGGAAATACATGAACATATTACAGGAGAGTATCATAATCAGGAGTGAATCGCAAGATTTAATTCGCATGATATAGTTTGATTATCGATGTACATAATTGACTTTTAGATTTTACTAAATTAATTGATTTTTTATTATGAATCTAAATTAATTTCCTTTCTTCTGTTGATGATACAAATATGTTACTTCTTTACTTTCCGTAAATTCAAATGCAAGCCTCCCTCAGACGCGGTTAAGAATGCTTTCGGATTAATTTTCAATGGGATCATAGTTTCCTTGCACGGTGATAGCTCATAGTTTGATACAATGTGAATGAGACCGAGTTTTGATTCCAGAAGTCCCAAACGCGTGCCTATAAAAAAAATTAACGAGTAAACAAAACGAATGATAAACTTGGAATTGCCATTTTTATCTTAATTAAGGCAGTCTGAGCTGTACAGTTCGGTCAAACGAGAGATAACGAAGAATTCAACGACAATTTCAAACACTTCTCAATGGGATAAAAAACTGAAAAAAAAAAACAGGCACATGGAAAGTGCAGTAAAGTTTAATTTTGAATAATAATAATATTTAAATGTTATTTACAAATTAGCGAACCTAACCGAACCTAACTTTTTTCAATGAAAATGATTTGTGAATTGTGAAAAATGATGTGACAAAATGAAGGATGAAAAACGCAATTTTCAAAATCTTGACAAAATTCTAAAAAAAATAATACGTAAAGAGAAAAATGTACGAATCATTTCCATAAAAAAAAGTTAGGTTGCTGGGTAATTTGTTAATCAATTTATTTTTTCGCTAATTTGTTAATAACATTTTAATGTTACAATTACGCAACATTAAACTTTCCTGTACCTTTCATATGCCTGATGATTTTCAGATTTTTATCTCATTGAGAACTGTTTGGAAATTTTACTTAAATCCGTCGATGTCGCTCATTTGGCCGGACTGTACCGCTCGGAATACTTTGATCCATAGTCTCATACCGATACACGCGCGAGGCCCATCTCCGAATGGCAAATAGACAAAAGGTTTTCGATCCTTCTTGTTTTCTTCGGAAAATCTTTCCGGATCAAAGATGTCAGGATTTGGAAAATATTCGGGATCGTAGTGCAATCCCAGCATCGGTATATAAATAGGCGTACCCTTTTCCAGCACAAGATTTGAATTAGGCACTTTATAATCGGCGACAACTACACGATCCAAGAATGGTAGAGATGGATATTTTCGAAGTGTCTCAGAAACGACCATGTGCAGATAGGGAAGATTCATCACCTAGAGAGTAATAAACGATTTATGTATGACAAAAAAGCCGATCAGATTTAGAGCCGGTTGCTTCTTTCCGAGAAAAAGATTATTGAACTTTGGAGCGTTCGACGTGCATGGCTTTGCCGCACAAGTTTTTTTTGGTTCAAAATTACTTGACATTCAGACGCTACTGCGTCTCTTGATAAAAACAACGTTACGATGCAGAAATTCGAAACTCTATCTTAGCGAAGCGTATCTTGCCATATCGTATGTTATGTTGCCACCGTTTTCTTCGAGCCATTTGTTGATCTCTGACCGCAATTTTGTTTGCACTTTGGGTGCCAAAGCAAGTTCGTACAATGTGAAACTTATCGTAGTGGACGCGGTCTCGAAACCAGCGGTAAAGAATACCGATGCTTGGGAGACCAAGTTATCGCCAGCGAATTCTGTAACACGTAAAAAAAGATTATTTAAAAAATCTTTGTGCGATTGTCGAACATGTGCCGAAAATTATTTTTACTCGGGCACCAGTATTATATCTGGAGTTAGTATAACATTAAATAACCCATGTTAAATATGTTGACCATAACATTACCGAATATTTTTTTATCCGACTCGTTCTGATTATTCTTCAATTCAATCAGCAAGTCGATAAGATCGTTTCGCTTCATTCCTGATTTCTCCCGGTCGTTTATCGTGTCCCAAAAAGCTTGTCTCAGAAAGTCCTCGTTTTTCTTCGAGAAAAACTTGAAGCCCATGATCTTTACGAACTGAGGAGCGAAGAAAAAAGATGTCATCTCCAGACCACGCCAACGATTGAACGTAAAAATTTCACGTCCGTTTTTTCGAAATTCGGCTTCCGGGTTGTTTAGAGAATTCACTTGAAGTCCGTAAGCCGTCGTGCCAATAATATCGGTCGTATATTTTGCACAAAGCTCTTTCATCTCCACAGTCTGTCCCTCGCCTTAAATTAAAAGGTTGACGAATTATCTGAACCGATGACAATGTTTGAAATATTTCGGCTATCCGATTAAAAAATTAAAGTACCTTCCAGATTGAGAGAATTTAGATAAGTGTCGAGATCTTTACCGACATCGAGCATTAAGTCAAACATTTTTTTGAGTTTGCCGGACGTGAATACCGGAGTGAGCTTCGCTCTGAGTAATTTCCATGCAGGATTATCCAAAAAAAAAAGCATCGTGCTGCCAATCGTGTCGTCGGCACTTGGCGCCGCGTATCTATCCCCAAAATAATAAAAATCGCGAACCAGTATATTTTTAATGAGTTCGGTATCGCGCACTAAAAAGAAGGGTCGATCGAATATGTAAAAACCCACGTAGGGCAGATTCGAGAATTTAATGTACAGGTTCTTCACAAATTCACCGGGTGAAATTTTCATTAGTAGGCAATCTGCGAAATTTCCAGTGAAAGGTGTCGGTGTAACCTCCACGACTCCGCGTTTCTTCCAGTAAAGAAAATTCCGCGTCATATACAGGTACAACGAGACGATGACAGTCATAATAATAATTATGCTGTCAATGGCCCAATTACTAGTTAGGAGAGCCATCATTAACCCACATTCGGTGAAACCGACAAGATGCTTTAATTTTATATAGGAAAGCACAGAAAAAGGAGATCGCACTCGTTGAACACCACGTTTCGGAATGACTGGTAAATGTACATGATAGATATATTTGTATTTATACCGTGATTTCGAATAATTTCCCACTTGATGAAACACATTTTGTTTGCGTGACGAATGTAGATAACATAGTTGTTATCGGTGGCACTGTGATAATATTCATACTGTCTACTGCTCTCGACTAATACTTGAATCGATTGGCTGCGGATATAAAAATAATTAACGAAAACCGCAACGCGTACGCATTGATGTTATTGCTAATTAATATATTTTATTACTTAATACAAATAATGCCACCATCATAAAAGTGTCTTCCATTTTTATTTTTTTTTTTTATTTTTATTTATTATAAATTGCATTTGTTAATCTCATGCATTGTTTTGACGGTATTGTTATGCAACATCGTCAAGCTTGCGTACATTCAAGTACAAGCCTCCCTCCGGGGCGGTAAGAAACGATTTCGGATTGAGCTTCATAGGAATTAAAGTTTCCTTGCACGGTGATAGCTCATAGTTCGATAGAACGTGAATAACACCAAGCTTTGTTTCCAAAAGACCCAAGCGAGCGGCTGTAAAAAAATTTACCAGTCATCAAAACAAACAATATCCGTACTTCGATTATCGTTACACTATCCCTTAAATAATTTGTTCCTGCTTACCGATGCATACACGAGGTCCTGCTCCAAATGGCATATAGACGAAGGGATGTTGTCCCATCTTGTTTTTCTCAGAAAATCTCTCAGGATCAAAGACTTCCGGATTCGGAAAGTATTCGGGATTGTAGTGCAATCCAAGCATAGATATATAAACGGGCATACCTTTTGGCAGCACGAGATTTGAATTAGGTACTTTATAATCTGCAGTAACCACGCGATCCAGAAATGGTAGAGATGGATATTTTCGAAGGGTCTCTGATACAACCATATCCAAATATGGAAGCGTTGTCGCCTGGATAAGCATAAGTTATCAGCGCTGCTACGTACAATTTTACAGCATTATACGGTAGACGTATCGTTAGTGGCCACTGTACGATTTATCGCCATTTTTATTATTCTTCTTCGGATAATTTTTTTTTCAAAACCGCATATTGATTCTTCGAACGTTCTCGCATAAATTCAACAAATGATCTACTCAAAGTTTTTATTAAATTTGATTATACTATGTTTTATTGTTGCGAATATGATTGCCACAATCGGACCTAAAGTGGCCAGAAACGGTACCTCTACCCTATTAACATGTATAACTACCATTTCGTATGTAATCTTGCCATTGTTTTGTCTAATCGATTCCCTGATCTCGTTTCTCAATTTCTTTTGTACTTCGGGAGCTAATGCGAGTTCATACATTGTGAAACTTATAGTAGTCGAAGCAGTTTCGAAACCAGCAGCGAAGAATGCCGCCGCTTGCGCGACCAAGTTATCGCCGTTGAATTCTGTGACATGTAAATAGTTATAGTGTAGACTTATCTTCATGTAAGGTAGTCCGAGCGGTACAGACCGGCCAAACAAGGGTAGCGAAGGATTCAACGAGAATTTCCGAACACTTATCAATGGGATAAAAATCTGAAAAAAATCGGGCATATGGAAGTGGCCGTAAAGTTTAATTTTGAATAATAATAATATTAAAATTTTATTAAGAACTTCGTAAAAAAGTAAATTATTCGGCAAATTACCCGGCAAACCAATTTTTTTTTTATGAAAATGATTCGTAAATTTTTCGGAATACCTATGGATTTTTTCAGAATTTTGTTAAGGTTTTGAAAATTACGGTTTTCACGGTTCTGAAAAAATTTATCCGTATTAAAAAATATTTACGAATCATATTTATAACAAAAAAAAGTTTGAGTGCGGGGTAATTTGTTGAACAATTCGTTTTTTCACTAATTTGTTAATAACATTCTCATATTATTATTATGCAAAATTGATCTTAATTTAATTTTTAATTTTTTTTAATCTTTGTTTCATTGAGGAGTTTAAAAGTCTCATTGAATCCTTCGTTATTCCTTGGTTGGCCGGACTGTACTGCTCGGACTACTTAAATCTTCAAGCACATGTGCCCTCTGGTTGTACATGAAGAGTATATGTGGAGCAAGATCACAATCATTAAGACCAGTTCTGCAATTATTTGTTCTTATTTTATTCTGACTGAAATAAATTTATTTTAAATTTACCGAAAATTTGTTCATCCAATGCGACCGGACTGTTTTTAAGTTCAATTAGCAGATCGATAAAATCGTTTCTCTTCATTCCTGATTTCTCACGGATGTTCATCGTGTCCCAAATAGCTTGTCGCAGAAATGTCTCGCTTTTCTTCGTGAAGAACTTGGAACCCATAATATCAACAAACTGAGGGGCGAAGAAGAAAGATGTCATCTCCATACTGCGCCACATATTGAACTTGAAGATTTCACGTCCATTCATTCGAAACTCGGCGTTAGGGTTGTTCAACGAATTCACTTGAAGACCGTAAACCGTAGTGCCGATAATATCTGTAGTATATTTTGCGCACAACTCTTTCATTTCCAAAGTTCGGCCTTCGCCTTAAATGGAAAATAACGAATCATTACAATGAGATGCCGATCATTCGAATATTTTCTTCATTAATTTAAAAAGGCTATCTACCTTTTAGATCGAGAGAATTCAAATAAGTGTCGAGATCTTTGCCAACTTCGAGCATTAATCCGAACATTTTTTTTAGTTTGCCCGACGTGAAGGTTGGTGTAAGCTTTGTTCTGACCACTTTCCATTCAGGATTATTGAGGAAAAAGAGCATAGAGTTACCCATCGTGTCATTAGAGCACGTCGATGCGTATCTATCCGTGAAATAAGCAAAATCGCGAACGAGTATATTTTTTATGAGTTCGGGATCGCGAGCCAAAAAGAACGGCCTATCGAGTATGTAGAACCCCATGTACGGCACAGTCGAGAATTCTTCATAGAGTTCCCTGACGAATTCACCCGGTGACTTCTTCATCAGAAGGCAATCAGTGAAATTTCCGGTAAAAGGAGTCGGTGGAATCTCGACGACGCCGCGTTTCTTCCAGTAAAGAAATTTTCGTGTCATGTATATGTAGGCCCCGATAGCGGCAATGATCATTAAAATCATCCCGTCAAGACCCCAGTAACTTGTTAGAAGAGCCATAATTCATCCGAACTTAGTGAAAGCAAAAGATTAATTGAATATTCAATGGACAACGTCGAGAGGTCCGTTCACAATGATTCGTTGGTTTATCGCGGAATGACTGACTGTTTCACAAGACCGACATGTTAGTTATATAATATCGGTTGCATGTGTACTGGTGTCCACTTCACTTCTCAATCCGTACTCTTATCGTTCAATAATGTTTTACGAGGTATTGCGGTGGCTTCGAAGAAAAATTTGCATTGTTGTTATCAACAGTCCCGGACCAATAGCGATGGCCTAACGCAAAAAGTCGACTCTCGCGTGTAAAAGATAATCCGCATGCGTCTGTGACGACTTTTCTAATTTCATCTCGTATATTGATCGATTTCTGGAAAAAAAGAAAAATACTAGATGCGGGTCGCTGAGTCATCGTATAACCGGTATCATGTAACTTATGCAAGAGCCCAAACAGTTTTTTGTGAAAATAAAAGATTCGCAACAAATTTACTTGTCAACGCGGTCTATGGCGGAATAAAACGCAAAAATGTTATTCGAGCGATGTGAAATTCGTAGACACAACCTTTTTTTCCGAACAATGCAGTGTGCCAAATTATTTTGGAAAAGGTAATTTTTTAAATTTGATCCAAGTACACTCTCGCGAAGAGCACGCCCCAAGCATCAAGTTGCTTTTGCGTTTGCGTGGAGTCGCACTACCATTGGTTTGACTTGCATGAGGATCAGCCCATCGCCGCTCGCCATGTCTCTGCCTTCTCGTCTGTGGAGGGTTAGTATGCCTTTGTATAAAATCTTGTTTTTATTTTTAGTAATTGGCTTTCGAGATTAATTTGTTGAAAGTGTTTTTTTTTGTACTGCTATATTCCGTCGCCTACACCTCCAACGTCTTTCTCTACTCTACTCTACTCTACTCTATTGACATTGTCGGATTTATTTTTTCTGGAATTTTTTTAAAAGCTTCTTTTTTAACCTTTCTAAACGTTGTTTTTGTCATTTTATGTGATTTGACTCGCATTTATTATTATTAAACGTTCTGAAAGCTTCTTTTGCTTTATCCACTGCCGCTTTACATTCCTCATTGTACCATATTTTCACCTCTCTATTTTTATTATGTATTGTAATTTTATTTCAGTGATTTAATGATTACAACATTTTTACAGAACTTTACAGAACTAATTTACCAACTTCGGTTATGACATATTAAGGCGTGTCTGCAAACATGCATGACATCAAAAACGGAGAAAATCACAAGGCTTCAATAAATCACACAGCTCCCGACTTTTCACCCGGCCGGGTAGTCGAACGATACGAATATTCAGGATTCAACGAAGTAATGTAAAAAGCAACAATTTCAGTGATACGATATTCTATAATTAACGGTGAGTACAAATAAACTATAATTAATCATCTTTAATCTGATTCGTTTCACGTAATTTTTCGTATATTCAAGTGCAGACCACCAATAGATGCGGTAAGCAATGCTTTCGGATTGATCTTCACCGGGATCACGGTTTCCTTGCACGGTGATATTTCGTACTCCGATAAGATCTTGATAAGCCCAAGTTTCGCTTGCAACAATCCTAATCGTAAGCCTGCGAATAGAACCGATAAGAATGAACAATCATCATGTTTCTACGGTGTGGTTACTATCTGTAATTATATACCTATACAAGCGTGAGGTCCATCTCCGAATGGTAAGTAGACGAAAGGTTTTCGGTTCTTCTTGTTCTCCTCGGAAAATCTCTCCGGATCGTAGATTTCCGGATTAGGAAAGTATTCGGGATCGTAATGCAATCCAAGCATAGGAATGTACACAGGTGTACCCTTTTCCAGGATGAGATCCGAATTGGGTACTTTGTAATCGGTTGTCACCATACGATCCAAGAAGGGCAGCGCTGGATACTTTCGCAGTGACTCTGATAGGACCATGTCCAAGTAGGGCAGCGTGGTCACCTGTAATGCGATGAATTAACGAAATTATTGTGTTCAATTTGAAGGGCTTATTTTAATAGGATATAACTCACCATATCATACGTTATGATGCCGCCGTTTTCCTCGAGTCCTTTTCTGATTTCTTTCCGCAATTTCGATTGCACTACGGGGTTAAGCGCGAGTTCGTAACATGAGAAACTCATAGCAGTGGATGAGGTCTCGAAACCCGCAGTGAAGAAAACTGACGCTTGAGCCACTAAGTTGTCACCATCAAATTCTGCATGATCCCAAGTACTCCGTTATAGCATTCAGAACGAAACATTAGTTGTGCGATTGTGCTTTGTTTTGCCATATTTACCAAAGATATTCTTTTTCTCGCTCTCGACCTGATTGTTCTTCAGTTCAATCAACAGATCGATGAGGTCGTTTCTCTTTATCCCTGATTTCTCTCTTTCAACAATCGTGTGCCAGAAAACTTGTCGGAGGAACAATGTGCTTTTTTGAGTGAAGAACTTAAAGCCCATAAATTTCATGATGTGTGGCGCAAAGAATATCGATGACGTCTCTAAAATGCGCCAAGTGTTGCCTACGAAGATGTCTCGTCCATTCTTACGGAATTCGGCTTCCGGATTATTCAAGGAATTGACTTTCAAACCGTAAGCCGTGGTGCCAATCATGTCGGTCGTGAATTTTGCGCACAATTCTTTCATCTCGACGGTACGACCCTTGCCTTAAATAAAATTAGCGCATTGTTTGACAGTGGAACCAGAGAACAAACGAAAACGTTCATCATTTAAATTTTGAACAATTTTGTTACCTTGCAGATCGAGAGAATTCAGATAAGTGTCGAGATCCTCACCGACTTCGAGCATAAGCTCGAACATTTTTTTTAGCTTACCCGACGTGAAAATCGATGTTAGCTTTGATCTTACCAATTTCCACGCTGGATTTTTCAAGATAAAGAGGTTCGCTCTGCCCAGACTATCATCGGGGCTCACGGACGCGAATCTATCCACGAAGTAATTAAAATCACGGATAAGAATATTTTTAATGAGATCAGGATCACGAATCAAAAAAAATGGTCTGTCGAATATGTAAAACCCCATGTATGGTAAATCCCGGGATTTATCATAAAGATGCTTGACGAATTGACCGGGTGACTTCTTCAGCGTCAGAAAATCACCAAAATTCCCGATGAACGGCGTTGGTGGTATCTCCATTACACCGCGTTTATTCCAATAGCCAAATTTTCGTGTCATGTACATGTAAACACCAACAATCGCAGCGATTGTAAAAATGGCGGTATCCACACACCAACAAACAGTTAGAAGTGCCATGGTTAGTTCAAATCACTCGAATCTGCTGGATAATTTTGCAGTGCGACACGACTGCTCTCGCCTTCAATAACTCAAGAATTTATAACAAATGGTTAAGACCTCGCTATTCCCCACTACGTCCGTATGTGCGCGTCCCATCAAATACGTCCCACCAATGTCTGAAATAATCTCGGAATATCGACATTTCGCAGATAACGTGCTTACAGTCCTTCTCAAAGTACTCTTAGAGTGTTGATAACATAACGTCATTTTATGTAGCGATGTTTTCTGCGAAACTATCAGTACGATTTTGCTTAGCTTCAGCTCGGATACGGTTACTTAATAACATGTTTAAATGAAAACGGATATTCGGTAACTCGAAGGCAAATTTCATATGATATTCCCAAGATAGTTCGTTGTTTTGATGATCCCGAATTTAGTTTCATGATAAGCGGACTTGGTAAACGGTTCTCGTCGTCATTAGACAGCTCTATATGCAGCTACTCGGTTATATACGTTACGATGAGATAAAAATCTGCTGGTCACGAGCATACTGCGATTGATCAGTTGCAGCCAGTTAAGCAATTATCAAATTTTTCCTTCAAGTCCATGCAGACGAATCGCATAAAACATAACAGTTTGACGCTTGTTATTCCAGGTATATCCCAAATGAAAAAATTAAAACTTTTTTGCACATTGAAATTACACCGGTCGAATGAAGTCCCAGGGCAATTAAAGTGGGCAGAAAACGAGAAAGAGATTAATTAACGACTGCATGAGATCGGCAATTCGGTGATCTCATTACCTTGCTTTGCCATCGATAATCGATATACATATTTTTTTACAACATATAACGTGCAGTGGTCAATATGTAGTATTATTAAATTTTATTATTGATAATGTTACGTCTCACAGGTCTAAGTGAACTGTAACTTGTGTTAAACGCGCTTAGGGGTGCCACGTGCACTTGTTCCCGCCTTCGTCGTAACCGGAGTATCGAGATAAATCGTTGATCGAGCGTTTCCGTCTTTACCGGCATAATTTACTAGCCCTCACGTCTGAGGGTAGTGCGACGCAGCCGAATCGGTGTACGTTTACAAAATAATTCAACAAAAAAATTAGCTTTAAAGGACTCCTGGTGCTTTCCGAAAAAAGTACATTTTGACGACGAAGATAGTTTTTTGATCCGTAACATTTTTCCGTAGCACCAATCGGGATTGAATAAATTTTATTTGACGCGGGTCTTTTGTAGAAAGTTTAGAGACAAAAAGCTTCAAAAGACTCCTGGTGCGTTCAAGGAAAAATAAATAGTGCCGGCACAGCAATTTGTTACCTATATTTTTAAGCTACGAGTGCCATCAACCGGAAATTGTATTAAACGTTTAAAACAAAACTTGTTATTATTTCTGCTGCATAACGTGGCCGGGAATCAGAATTATCATTTTGTATTCTGATACAAAGATAAGTTAATATCGGCAGGGCCGTATCGACAATCAGACTTTGATAGCTGACATTGAAACCGTTGCAGCAACGTTGCTATCTTAACGCCACTACGCCACCACGCCTTCTACTGGCGTGGGTATGTAATTCTCGTCCGAATGAAATTTCAGAGAAGGGTTTTTGACATATGCTGATTTCGATGAAGTGATCGCGATCAAAGAGCGGCGTGTTTACAAAATATACGGGATAGTAGTGCCATCAGGGCACGAGACTGTATGTGCATGGATATACGGTTATTTAAAGACGATATCTGACTTAGGTACGTGTTAATATATTTCGGTCATTTTTTTAAGCTACAGCTCAACTGAAAATTTCAAACACGCTTTAATTTGAATAACGATGTGAATCATAAGGTATGCATTGATTATTATACATGGTAAGTTCACTGTTTCCAACTTCGTCAAGACTTGCAAATAAGTTGCGATTGCTAATCAAATGCAATCGCAACATTGTTGAAGTCACGAGGAAAAATAAGATTAAACTTGCTATGATAGTAGCGAATATTCATTCAGGAGACTTTGACGAATTCATTGGTATAAACTTGAAACTATAAATACTCAAAGTCGAAGAATATCTTCATGCCAGTTTCTCGAATTCTTAAGCAATACTATCAAATATTCTATGTTAAAACAATGTGACCGATATGCAGAATATTTCCTTTCTCACTGTGGTTTCAGAACCTTTTTTTGCGGAATAAGGGAGCCAAACTGCTGCGCGAAGTTGCCCAAAATCGCCTGGGCAGCCAATCAGCGCAATGTACCCCAAAATTGCCTCATCAGCCAATCGGAGTCATCAGAATCGTTTTTCTCTGTTATGATTGGTTTAAACACATTGAATGCGGAAATTGAATGCGGGTTCTCGCAATCTTCATTGATTCCGAAGATAACCCTTTGTATCAATTGCCAGAGTATCTTACCCCTCTGAGGATAATTGCGGTTCGTCGCAAAAAAAAACTTTAAAAGTTAAGTCGATAGCGTCAATATAACTCTTCACTTCATACAGTGTGTCGCTTATCGCGACGTAACAGGCTTGAACATCCGTGAAAGTTTCCATTGGTGAGAGGTGTCGCTTACCTACTTCGCTAATGTATACTTCGTCAAAAAGAATATTGGAAGCTTCCGGTATTGATGTTTTTATTTTTACTTTTATATCAATCAGTAACAAAAAGACATAAGAAAATTAAGAAGGTAAGCGATGTGACTTTTTTTTTACAGTTTCTGAGAGTTTTTTACAGTTTACAACATATGTTAGACTTTACAGAACTAATTTACCAAATTCGGTTATGACATATTAAGGCTCCTGCATGACATCAAAAACGGTAAAAATCACAAGGCTTCAATGAATCACACAACTCCTGTCGTTTCACCCGAACGAGCAGTCGAACGATAAAAGTATTCAGGATACAACGAAGTAATGTAAAAAGAATCATTCGAAGTGATACGATATTCTATAACGAATGGTGATTAAAAATAAACTATAACTAATGATCTTTAACCGGATTCGGTTCACTTAATTTTTCGTATATTCAAGTGCAGACCACCAATAGATGCGGTAAGCAATGCTTTCGGATTGATCTTCACCGGGATCACGGTTTCCTTGCACGGTGATATTTCGTACTCCGATAAGATCTTGATAAGCCCAAGTTTCGCTTGCAACAATCCTAATCGTAAGCCTGCGAATATAACCGATAATAATGAACATTGATCGTGTTTCTACGGTGTGGTTACCATCTGTAATTATATACCTATACAAGCGTGAGGTCCATCTCCGAATGGTAAGTAGACGAAAGGTTTTCGGTTCTTCTTGTTCTCCTCGGAAAATCTCTCCGGGTCGTAGATTTCCGGATTAGGAAAGTATTCGGGATCGTAATGCAATCCAAGCATAGGAATGTACACAGGTGTACCCTTTTCCAGGATGAGATTCGAATTGGGTACTTTGTAATCGGTTGTCACCATACGATCCAAGAAGGGCAGCGATGGATACTTTCGCAGCGACTCTGATAGGACCATATCCAAATAAGGCAGCGTGGTCACCTGTAATGCGATCAATTAAAGAAATTATTGTGTTTAATTTGAAGGCCTTATTTTAATAGGATATAACTCACCATATCGTACGTTATCTTGCCGCCGTTTTTCTCGAGTTCTTCATTGATCTCTTTCCGCAATTTCGCTTGCACTACGGGGTTAAGCGCGAGTTCGTAAAATGAGAAACTCATGGCAGTGGATGAGGTCTCGAAACCCGCGGTGAAGAAAACTGACGCTTGAGCGACCAAGTTATCACCGTCAAATTCTGCATGATCCCAAGTACTTCGTTATAGCATTCGGAACGAAACATTAGTTGCGCGATTGTGCTTTATTTTGCCATATTTACCAAATATATTCTTTTTCTCGCTCTCGACCTGATTGTTCTTCAATTCAATCAACAGATCGATGAGGTCGTTTCTCTTTATTCCCGATTTCTCTCTTTCAACAATCGTGTGCCAGAAAACTTGTCGGAGGAATACTGTGCTTTTTTGAGTGAAGAACTTAAAGCCCATAAATTTCATGATATGTGGCGCAAAGAATACCGATGACATCTCCAAAACGCGCCAAGTGTTGCCTACGAAGATGTCTCGTCCATTCTTACGGAATTCGGCCTCCGGATTATTCAATGAATTGACTTTCAGACCGTAGGCCGTGGTGCCAATGATGTCGGTTGTGAATTTTGCGCACAATTCTTTCATCTCGACGGTGCGACCCATGCCTTAAATCAAATTAGCGCATCGTTTGATAGTGGAACCACAGAACAAACAAAAACGTTCATCACTTAAATTTTGAACAATTTTGCTACCTTGCAGATCGAGAGAATTCAGATAAGTGTCGAGATCCTCAGCGACTTCGAGCATAAGCTCGAACATCTTTTTTAGCTTACCCGACGTGAAAATCGATGTCAGCTTTGATCTTACCAATTTCCACGCTGGATTTTTCAAGGTAAAGAGGTTCGCTCTGCCCAGGCTATCATCGGGGCTCACGGACGCGAATCTATCCACGAAGTAATTGAAATCACGGACAAGAATATTTTTAATGAGATCAGGATCACGAATCAAAAAAAATGGTCTGTCGAATATGTAAAATCCCATGTATGGTAAATTTCGGGATTTATCATAAAGGTCCTTGACGAATTGACCGGGTGACCTCTTCAGCGTCAGAAAATCACCAAAATTCCCGATGAACGGCGTTGGTGGTATCTCCATGACACCACGTTTATTCCAATAACCAAATTTTCGTGTCATGTACATGTAAACACCAACAATCGCAGCGATTGTAAAAATTGTGGCATCCACACACCAACAAACAGTTAGAAGTGCCATGGTTAGTTCAAATCACTTGAATCTGCGGGATAATTTTACGGTGCGACACGACCGCTCTCGCCTTCAATAACTCAAGAATTTACAACAAATCGTTAAGACCTCGCTATTCCCCACTATGTCCCCATGTGCGCATTAAATGCGTCCCGTTAACGTCTGCCGTGTAATTTCGCGTCGCGACACGACTGCTCTCGCCTTCGATAACTCAAGAATTTATAACAAATCGTTCAGAACTTGCGATTCCCCACTACGTCCGTATGTGCGCGTCAAATACGTCCCATCAATGTTTAAAATAATCTCGGAATATCGACATTTTGCAGATAACGGGCTTACGATCCTTCTTAAAGTACTCTTAGAGTGTTGATGATATAACGTCATTTTATGTGGCGATGTTTTTTGCGAAACTATCAGTACAATTTTGATTAGGTTCAGCTCGGATACGGTTACTTAATAACATGTTTAAATGAAAACGGATATTCGGTAACTCGAGGGCAAATTTCATATAATATTCCAAAGATAGTTCGTTGTTTTGATGATCCCGAATTCAGTTTCATGATAAGCGGACTTGGTAAACGGTTCTCGTCGTCATCGGACAGCTCTATATGCAGCTACTCGGTTATGTACGTTACGATGAGATAAAATTCTGCTGGTCACGAGTATACTGCGATTAATCAGCTGTAGCCAGTCAAGCAATGATTACATTTTTCTTTCAAGTCCATGCAGACGAATCGCATCAGACATGACAGTTTCACGCTTGTTATTCCAGATATATCTCAATTGAAAAAATTAAGACTTTTCTGCACAAAAGTCTGAAATTATGCGCGAATCAACTCAGTGGTGAGAGCACTTGTCGCGTAACTTCAGAGGTTACTTTAAATGTTCCTATGGTCGACCTGTACGTTGAACAAATTGAATATATTTTAAAATAGAGTTCGGTTCCTCGATTAAGATTTACATATCGTTCCTCAAATAATAGTCGTAGTTTATTTTAATGAAAATATACCATAGATAACTCCAATCGAGTATACGAGTACAATAGAAGTGGCTAAGGAGCTGTTTCTAGTTGTCGTTAATAAGTATAAAAGCTTCGTTCGGATATCAAGTGTAGACTCGCGATGCGCGAGCCGATCCGTTGTTGAGTTAAGACTTTACGTGTCAGTCGTTTATGTGGTACAGTAAGACTCTCGATGTGAGTCGATCGAATTTTAACGAGAGAGTATAAGACTTATTAATTAGAGGTAATATCTGGCCGTCGCGAGGCGGACGAAAATGTTGAAATCACGATCCATGCATGGATCCATGTGAGACAGACAAAGAATATGTTAAAACAGAGAGAGAAGGTAGAATCGATGAAAAGAATAAAAATGCTGATAAACAATCGCATGATATCGGGAATCGAGGCGCAAGGTTCGCCGCACGTCTTTCGCAAGAAATTCGTACGTGCTCGCGGCCTCTTCGCGAGCGTCTATGCATTGTCGTAATTTGCGATGGAATATTCAGTACTTTGTTTTTAATTAATGAATATCACGAGATAAAAATGAATGAAGATAACACGTTTGGCAGTGCAGGACGTAACAATAATAATATATCTTTAGAAATCGCTTTTATCGTCGACGTAATAAAATTTAAAAGATCGGATTGTGAGCCATTCGATCAGATCATGTAGATCTTGTGTAATTCGATAGTACTTCATGTACACGATTAGGTTTTTTACGACGTGGTTAAATTTGCTCGTTTCGAGAGAACAAGAATTGTACCTCGTCAACACAATTGAATATTGAGATTAAAGTTTTTATTCCATTATTACGGCAAAATTGGGCTACTTTGCGCAGCGATTCTGACTCCCGTACCTCGCGGCTGTCTGACAACCCTGTTAACGAATAGTTTTTCGAATGTTCAAAAACAAGCCACCGTCACATGCGGTCACCAGTGCTTTTGGATTAAATTTTATTGGAATCATCGTTTTCTCGCAAGGTGACAATTCATAACCCAATAAAATATGAACGACTCCCAGTTTTGTTTGCAACAGTCCCAGTCGTGAGGCTGTAAAAGAAACGCCAAAATTAGAGAAACGATAATCAGATCAGAAGTATTAAAAAATTAATTTATTTATCTAAACCGATGCAAATGTGAGGTCCTTCTCCAAAAGGCAGATAGGTAAAAGGTGTACGGGTTCTCTTGTTTTCCTCGCTAAATCTCTCTGGATCGAAAACTTCCGGGTTCGGGAAGTATTTCGTATCGTAGTGCAATGCAAACGTGGGAATGTAAACGGGCAAACCCTTTTCCAGGACGAGATTCGTATTGGGAACTTTGTAGTCGGCAGTCGTCTCGCGATCCAACGTGGGCAACGGTGGATATTTTCTAAGCGCTTCAGATACGACCATATCCAGATAAGGTAACGTCATCACCTGATCAATTAACATCGTAGCGATTTTGAAATCGAGACCTTAATTGAAGTTTGGTATACCTACCATGTCATATGTAATCTCGCCACCACTTTTTTTTACGGCATCTTTGATCTCTGCCCGCAACTTCGTCTGCACATCCGAAGCAAGCGCGAGCTCGTACAATATAAAACTCAGGACTGTTGACGAGGTCTCAAAACCACCAATAAATAATATTGCGGCTTGCGCCACCAAATTATCGCCGTCGAATTCTGCAATCATAGGATCCAGTAATATGTTAGGTTAGGTAGTTCACCTCCTAACTATAGAAACTGTACATGAAGCAATAGTTCGCGTGTACAGTCAGTCAATGTCCATATTTGGTGTAGAGTTGACTTCGTGTAAACTTGAAAGGTGCAGTGTCGGTCTTCACCCCACATTACCAAAAATGTTCTCATCCAAACTTCCGGCTTGACTCCTCTTCAATTCGATCAACAGATCGATAAGATCATTTCGCTTCACTCCTGAATTCTCCCGCTTTACTATAGTGTCTTGAAATACTTCGCGAAGAAACTTCGTACTTTCCCGAGAGAAAAACTTACAACCCATTGACTTGGCAACATGTGGAGCGAATATTAGCGCCGTCAACTCCATACTTCGCCATAAGTTGCATTCAAAAATAGCACGCCCACACTTTCGAAACTCGGCTTCCGGATTGGTCAACGAATTGACTTTCAGACCGTAGGCTGTTGTGCCGATAACGTCCGTCATATACTTTGCACAGATCTCTTTCACCTCCACGGTACAACCCTCGCCTTTAACAAAATTGTTGAACAGTTGTCAATAGAACTTGATAAGCTAAAAGTAAGTTTATTCAGTTTTACCAATTTCAAAATTTTAATCTACTTTTTATATCGAGGGATTTCAGATGAGACTCGAGATCTTGCGCCACTTCGAGCATCAGTACGAACATTTGTTTGAGTTTGCCCACCGAGAAAATAGATGTGAGCTTTGATCTGACCAATCTCCAAGCAGGATTTTTCAAGACAAAAAGATTCGCTTTACCGACACTGTCGTCTGGGCTCGCAGAAATGTGTCTATTTGCAAAATAATTAAAATCCCGAACTAAAACATTTTTTATGAGTTCCGGATCACGTATCAACAAAAATGGCGTATCAAATATATAAAACCCCATGTAGGGCAAGTTGCGGGATTGTTCGTAAAGGTCCTTGAATATTTGACTGGGTGATCGCCTCTGCATCAGAAAATCACCAAAATTTCCAACAAACGGTGTTGGGGATATCTCCATGATTCCGCGTTTCTTCCAGTAACCAAATTTTCGTGTCATGTATAGATAAGCCCCGACGATTGTGATAGTGGTAAAAATGGTGACGTCAAGGCACCAGTAACCAGTGAGCAACACCATAGTTAATCCGCATTCGATTTTATCGCACTGAACCAGAAAGTCTGAATACGGTTGATTTTAAAACGTGATATGACTCGTTTTTCTGAAGCTCACCTACTTATAGAAGTGCGTTACTGCATACTGCATAATACTCACCGTATCGCCCGATGTGCAAAGTGAACCATATCGCTATTGCTAATTATATGTATTCGTTTTCATTAGCGCCGACACCCAGAAAGATAAGATTAACCTTGTTACTGTATCATGAAATATTTGTTCAACAGAATTGGATGAAATATGCAAATTGTTTAATATTCGATTAATATTACCATTAATATGCGATTCAAACTTTAAAACACAATTTTAATGAAAGCATTCTACCTAACATCTTGATGATGATATAACGTTTCCAATGCAGATATATCATTTCATACATAACAATGAATTCTGTGTATATTTTAACGTGAACAGTTCAATCTCAGAACATCAACTTGGTGGATACTCATCGGTGACGTTAACCATTCCGTTATCAAGTTCGAGCGCTAATTTTTCGAATATTTAAATACAAGGTTTCGTCGGGCGTAGATAGGAAGGCTCTAGTATTGAACTTCATCGGAATGGAGGTGTTTCTGCATGGTGATAGTTTATAATCCGAAAGAATATGAATAAGTCCGAGTTTCGTTTGCAACAGTCCGAAGCGCTGACCTATAACATAAACAAGTAAAGTTAACAACTGCAACAAAGACGATTCTGCGATTATACGTTATGGAATATTAGTTTCGTAATATAATACCGAGACAGCTGTGAAGTCCGTTTCCGAAAGGCATGTAGGAAAAAGGCTTTCGTTTTTTCTGGTTTTCATCGTTAAATCTCTCTGGATCGAAGAGGAATGGATTCGGAAAGTATTCCGGATCGTAGTGCAACCCAAGCAAGGGTATGTACACGGGAGTACCTTTTTCCAGGATAACATCTGAATCGGGCACTTTGTAATCAGCAGTCGTCATACGATCCAAAAAAGCCAATGGTGGATACTTTCGTAGCGTCTCACATACAACCATGTGAAGATAGGGTAGTGTTGTTACCTGAAATACAATGAATCCACGGATGTTTATCGTTAAAATTGTATAACGACAGCTATGATGACTGACCATAGTTGTGGTTGTAAACCTACCATGTCGTAAGTTATTTTACCACTGCTTTTTTTGCGTGCGTCTGTTATTTCTGCTCGCAATCTCGTCTGTATAGCAGGTGCAAGCGCGAGTTCGTACATCGCGCGGCTCATGGTTGTTGACGAAGTTTCGAAACCAGCGGTGAAAAATATCGACGCTAGGCCTACCAAGTTATCGCCTTCGAATTCTGAAAGACGTAAATCATTGAAATCCGTTGCAAACATCAATCGGCGTTCGTATTATCGCACTGTACCGAAAATGTGTTGATCGGGACTTGTAATGTGATTGTTCTTAATTTCTATCATCAGATCAATAAAATCGTTCCGCTTTACTCCCGATTTCTCGCGTTCAACCATTGTGTCCCAGAAAACCCGTCTTAAGAACTCCTCACTTTTCCTCGAGTATACTTTGAAACCCATAGGCTTGACGATCTGGGGAGCGAAGAAGAATGATGTCATTTCTAAACTGCGCCACATGTTGAACGTGAAGAATTCACGTCCGTTCGCTCGAAATTCCGCATCGGGGTTGTTTAAAGAGTTCACTTTGAGACCGTAGACCGTTGTGCCAATAAGATCGGTCACGAATTTCGCGGACAACTCTTGTATCTCCAATGGGCGGCCTTCGCCTTAAAGAAAATTGTTTAATCATTTCTATCAGTTCCGATAATACAAATATACTTTTTTCTCTTTTAAAACACCTTGCTACCTTCAAGATCAATGGAATTCAAATAATTGTCGAGATCGCTGCCAACTTCAAGCATCAAGTTGAACATTTTCTTGAGTTTGTCCGATGTGAAAAATGCTGTGAGCTTTGATCTGACCAATTTCCATGCGGGATTTTTCAAGGTAAAGAGATTCGCTCTACCGAGTTTGTCGTCAGGGTTCACAGACGCGTATCTGTCCGCGAAATAATTACAATCGCCAACGAGAACATTTTTTATAAGTTTGAGATTACACACCAGAAAGAAAGGTCTATCAAGTATGTAAAATCCCATGTAGGGCAAGTCCCATGATTGATCGTAAAGATCTTTGAGGAACAGACCGAGCGACTTCGTCAATAGAAAACCACCGACATTGCCGACAAATGGTGTCGGTGGTATCTCCATCACTCCGCGTTTCTTCCAATAACCAAATTTTCGTGTCATATATAAACGAGCGCCGATAATCGCGACAATCATAAACATTATGACGTCAAGGCACCAGTACACAGTTAACAATGCCATAGTTTATTCGAATTGGGTTCGACTGAACTTTTGGCTTCTTCAGTTGACGAAACTGGAGCAGAGAGAATATTGTCGATTATGAATAGCGACGTAACTAATATTACTAGAGAAGCTCCCGTATTTATAATATTCGAAGCATTCCCCACTTTGTGAACAGCAAAAATAGGCCTTTGCTAATAATATGTAATCGTAAGATTTTCAATGGCATGAAGGATGATAAGATTAATAATGTTGAGGAATATTCTTTAAGCAGAGTTCAATGACACCATTGAAGTAATATTGAAAATTCAAAATAAGCTCATTTGAATCATTTCACTAACTTCCGGATGTCATTACTGATGTACGGGATAGTAAATTCGCCTTTCTTATTCTATTTATTAGGTGTGTTCAACTTCTTTTTATTGATTCTAAGACATTTCGAATACAAACAACTTATGTCATACATCACAATTGATTTGATGAATGTAGGAGCTTCCGGAGCTATTTGCATACCGGCGAAATCAACGATTACATTGTCAACCAGCTTGACTAGAAATTTTTCGCACGTTCAAAAACAAGCCTCCGTCTGGTGCGGTAAGCAATGCTTTTGGATTAAGCTTCATCGGGATCAGAGTTTCCTTGCAAGGTGACAATTCATAATCCGATAGAATGTGAATAAGCCCGAGTTTCGTTTGCAATAAACCAAGTCGTATGCCTGAAAAATGAATGATAAAATGAAATACGCAATTTTAGTGTTGCTACGATACAAATAATTAGTTCACGCGTTGTATACCGATGCAAACATGCGGTCCTTCTCCGAAAGGCATGTAGGTACAGGGTTTACGTTCTCTCTTTCTTTCTTCCGTAAATCTTTCTGGATCAAAGACTTCAGGATCCGGATAGTATTCTGGATCGTAATGTAATCCAAGCATGGGAATGTATACCGGCATACCCTTTTCCAGAACGAGATTTGTATCGGGAATTTTGTAATCAGCAGTCGCTACGCGATCCAAGAAGGGCAGAGGAGGATACTTTCGAAGTGCCTCAGATATGACCATATCCAGGTAGGGCAGAGTCATCACCTAAAGGATGAACAACAGGAACCGACAATGGCGTCAACGTCAAATTTAAAACATTGCAGTTTATCTACATACCATGTCGTAAGTTATTTTGCCACCACTGTTTTTGAGCGCATCTTTGATCTCGGACCGCAATTTCGTTTGCACGTGAGGTGCAAGAGCGAGTTCGTACATTGTAAAGCTTAAGACCGTGGACGAGGTCTCGAAGCCACCGGTAAAGAATATTGCAGCTTGGGCAACTAAGTTGTCCCCGTCGAATTCTGCAATTTCATGACATTAATATTAAATTGCATCAATATTGCTACCGTTATGTAATTTTTATTGATATTTTCATCCCTCAATTAGGTACTACCAAACCAAAGATTGGTACTACCTTACCAAAGATTTTCTGATCCGAACTTCCAGCTTGACTTCTCTTCAATTCTATCAACAGATCGATCAGATCGTTCCGCTTCATTCCCGATTTTTCCCGCTCCACAATAGTATCCCAAAATACTTCTCGCAAGAACTTCGTGCTTTTGCTTGAGAAAAATTTGAAACCCATTGGCTTAGCGACGTGGGGAGCAAAAAACAACGCTGTCATCTCGAAACTTCGCCACAAGTCGAATTCAAAGATATCCCGTCCGCACTTTCGAAACTCTGCATCCGGATTGTTCAATGAATTGACTTTGAGGCCGTAGGCTGTTGTGCCGATAAGATCCGTCGCATACTTTGCGCACAACTCTTTCATTTCCAGAGAGCGTCCTTCGCCTTAAACAAAAATCGCGAATAGTTTTAACGTAAGCTAATAAACCCAAAATATATTAATTTTTTCGTAAAATTTCTAAATTTTGATGTACCATTTAAATCGAGAGATTTGAGATACGTGTCAAGATCAACACCGACTTCGAGCATCAATTCGAACATTTTCTTGAGTTTGCCCGACGTGAAGATCGGTGTCAGCTTCGCCCTTAGGTATTTCCACGCGGGATTTTTCACCATTAACAAATTAGCGTTACCGAGACCATCGTCGGGACTCGCAGCCGCGTATCTGTCCGCGAAATAATTGAAGTCACGTACAAGAACATTTTTCACGAGTTCGGGATCGCGCACAAGAAAGAACGGTTTGTCGAATATGTAGAAACCCACGTAAGGCAAATTCGGAAATTGATTGTACATGTCTGTGACGAATGCACCAGGTGATTTCCTCATCAGCAGACAATCGCCAAAATTGCCGGCGAACGCTGTCGGTGTTAATTCCACAACTCCGCGTTTTTTCCAGTACAGAAATTTACGGGTCATGTACATGTAGGCCCCGACGATTAAGGTGATCATAACGATCATGCCATCGAGGCCCCAGTATTCCGTTAGGACTGCCATGGTTCAGCCAAATTTGGCGCTAACTCACTTTTACTACTCAAAGATATAATCTTCTTCGTGATACTGAGATGGCGCACATGAGAATATTTACCGCGAAGTAACTTGTGTTGCCTGATATACCTTGTATTTATAACATCTACCTTTACCTCTCCGATCCTGTTCCCCACTTCTCTGAGATAAAAGTGCGTCATCGCAACAGAATCCGTTTCGGTAAAGCGCCCATTTTTTGGATGACGTAAGAAAATGCGCAGTTAATACTGCAACTGTATACGACCCTAGTTATGCTAAATTAGCATTGTTTTTATGTACGAATTTGTAGTCATTAAAATGTGATTATCAATTTTACGATGAACATTATTTTTAATTTCTCAATCCTCTGATTTGATTTATTAGGTTCGATTAATTTATTGTTCGATTGCATGGGTTCATTAAAAATTCTCCATGCCAGCTGAACACAGGTATCTGGGATTCAAGAATTGCGAATATTTCAGCTTTGTATGTCCTTGCGCTCGCGGACTATCGCAACGATGTCAATGAATAGATAGCGCATGTCTCTTCAATTACTGCAACGTTTACCAGGCTGCCGAAAGAAATGACCGGGGTCGACGCAATAATTACGTAATTACTATTCCAGCATCGTCAGTGTGGAGTCTCCACACGATATTATTTTGTAAATTATACCCACCGCTATGTGAGGTGCAATAAATAATATCATTGACAGGAAATTGATGTTCGTGACGAGGATGTGATGCGTGCAATGGAGGACTAACTACACCCCGTTGACTATACTTTCAACCAGCAACATAGCTTATTGTGTATAAACAAAAGTTCTACCAATCCAGATCTGCAAAATCGGCCGCTAATAATCAAGTATTTTACAATAGAGATTGCATAAGATAGATCGCGTTTTGGGAATAACAGTACAACTTCTCCTAAAAACTTACCAAACAAGTTCTTCCAAACTTGTTCTTTGGATGTGATATAGAGGTAAAATAAAATACATATATAAATGACAGAAAACGGCATAAGGTTTTATATGGATTATCGATGTTTCTTTATTTGTTTTTATTTTGTTTAGTTGTTTAGTTATTCATTTGTAAGAACTGTTCAGGTCCTGGAATCGTCCGTTGAATTCGTGCATTCGCGTTCCCTCGGCAGTAGCCAATACTTTTCCTGTGTGTAAACTTTTTTTATTATTTTAGAAGATTAATGATCTTTCATTCGCATGGTTTCTTCGCAGAATTAGTACATATTTGCATTATATATTCGACATTCAATAACATCATTTGTCTACCAGAAGACAAGCAGATCGTTATAAATAGGATCCGGTAGGAATTCAAGTTTTTTTGTTTAAAAAAAGATAGCACGTTATAATCATCGAAATGATCATATGAAAACTAGAAAAACAACATTTGTGATAAATAGGTACAAAAAGCTGCTCTTACTGACCTTTCAACAAAAATAGTGGCTTCGCGTAAGCTGTAGCCAAGAGCGATTCAACGATGAATCATGTTGTGAGAACCCTAATTACTGGTCTTATGACAGCGGAGCTGTCAAATACGTTACTGACATTGCAGTGACGCGTGAACAATCGACACGTGTAACAAATATAACAATAAGGATGTATCAAAATGAAAGAGACACACGAAATCAGCTCGATTAGATACTTGACGAACGCATGGACGATCGATGCGCGGATCAATCAGAATGACATGGAGGCTTAATTCGATTTTTTGAAACAGCGACAGATGTTACTGTAATCAATAATATCCGACCCAAAATTAAACACGCACTTTATTCGTCTACTCGATCGCCTCGATGTACATATACAGACTGGCAGCCAGATAACACATATCAAGAGTAGTCTCCCGACATCAAGTAATTCAAAGAAAAAGCCCGCGCGGCGGCGCCGCGCGCGTCGAGCGCTACCGTGTCCTTATACGCCGATATCATACCCCCTACAGTTTGCTTTTTTTTTTCTGGAATGGAGGCATCGGATCGAAATTCTAATAAGACTTTCATAATATAAATCGAATACAAGCTTCAAAATGAGCCCGGAATCAGCCCGATCGGTGCATGCAATAGTGAGTTATCCTTATTTCGCCTGAAAAATTCGCTCTTTCACTATTTAAAAAATATCCAGTATATCCCGATTGTCGGATGTCCCGGCATGTCTGCGTGTTGCGTCCGTGAGTCCATGCGTGAGTCGTGCACGTTTTTGTATATTTTTTGCAAAAAATAGTCTATTATGCTACTAGGGAAGAAAGTGCGTAATTTTCACCAAGTGTGAGATTTGCTGCCCGAGCGCAGGAAGGTAAAAATCCGCTCCTCCCGAGTGGCATACGATATTTATTTCCGACTCAGCTAAAAATTGACACAAATTAGCGATAAGAGAAACCCGGACCGCGATTCCGGATGCAGTCGATTGATGCGTATTTTTTTATTTGTTTATCAACAAATGAAAAATAATTGTTTATTTATTTACGTAATTTTATTCACGGCTACATTTACTTTTGCTCCCGATGGTCAAGAATAGTTTAATAACTTTAAACTCGCGTTGCAGGCATGAAATATCATGTTTTTAGTACAGTCGGGAAAACATTTTTTTTCAAAGCTCATCATACTATGAACCAGATTACCACCGATCATTTCATTTAATGCTTCAATAATGTTAAAGAAATTGTACGGTCAGAATCCTTAATGTAGCAATCATTCAAGCACAATGTATGCAAATTGCTACCTTCTTTTTTTTCAAGAGACTTTCAAATGAGTCGTTGAGTTGCAAAAAATACGCGAGTCATCGTCATCTACGCACTACTTGAATTGTGTACAATAAAAGTCACAAAAACATTTCCAACGTCACTGTCAAATTTTTATCAGTGCCAAAGGTCTTCTTTATTTTTGATAGGCGGAATTAAAGCAACTTATTAATTCATAAATTGATCTATAGTAAATAGATTCGAAAGGTATTTTTCTTCTGGATGTTTTCTACTTCGATTGGCAGTCAAATGAATATACGCAGTTGCATCTGCGATTACAGCTTCCAATATCGTTTCATCGGTAGTTGATGATGTTGATTCTTGTCACTGATGGTCGGCAATGCAGTTTACTGCAAGGTACCTGTAGAAGAGAAACGGTAGATCTTCGGTCGATAAGGTAGACGATCAAATAAACTCACCGCGGATAATGGAGACTCGTTCGAGGCCAGCAGATTGGGCCTTCTACCGGTAGATGTCTCAGAGATTTTTTTGCTTCTCGACAGTGTTAACTTAAATAGTCTTAAAAAATGGTCCGTACAGTTATCTTTCTCATAAGAAAAACATCATGAAACAAAAATTCATTGAAGCTGTGGAACATCATCAACCATAGGAACCATCAAACCATCAAACCAACCAACCATCAAAACTTCGTTTTGATAGCAAAATAATAATTCCTTCAGATCTTCTTGTGCGTTGAATTCAGGCTATCGATATACGAATAATGAAAAAAAAATTGCTAAAGGTTTTCGATTTATACCAACCCTGTTGAGCCTGGTAAACGGCTTCTATTCTGAGATCTTCAAAAGACCACAGGTACCACAAAGGATTTAGGTCGATCGTTCTATGAATCAGGCATGAAGGCGTTAGCGAATAATTTCCACTGGCGATTATATCTAATAATACCTATAATCGCGTTCGCCGGCCTCGACTACAGCGAGATGCTGCTTTGAAGATGCTATTGGCTTCTGCACCACCCTCTTGAGAACAGATTTCAGCGCAACTGAAAAGCGTATAGTACACATCCTATACTTTCGCCAGCCGTCCAATTTTCTCCCCAATGTCTCTAAATGCTTCCCGAAAATCTCTAAACTAAATAACTGTTTAATTCGTAGACATTTTTCGAAGAACAAATTTTTATCACCCAGTGAATGTTAAGTATAGTTGTACATTGTAGTGCTAACGAACGTTGCCAGTCTCACTTCGAGTGGCTGCGTATTATGATTACAAGTTAAACGTGTATCGAGATATTTGTTCAGTTGAATTCAGTCTGGTGCTTTCACAGCCAATAGTACACCGAGTTTGAACTCTGAAAGCGAGAGATACCATAATTACGTTAATAGAGGAAAATGGTCGTCGGTTCGCTAACCAGGCATAGAGAGGTGCACACCAGCACACGATTTTGATAGCTAATTGCGTGTATCGGAGGGTTTCGCCCTTTTGGTATCTCCTCCCGATTCTCCGGTTGAAACCGAGAGCGGGAGCTGTCGCGCGGGTAAAGAGCCTCCTCTCTCGTCGGTTGTACAGTGTAACGCGAACAGAGAAGATGAGATGAGGCGAGAAGGAAGGAAGTAACTAACGCGGAGGGTACAAGAAGGAAAGAGAAAGGAGAGACGAGAGAAGCGAGGCACGGACCCTTCTCAAACTCGGTCAACCGAGGCTGCAGAGCCTCATCGTCCTTACGGCTTTGATTCTCTCGTCCACGCGGATGCCCCGAACGCCGAGTGGATAGAAGGATATATAGGCAGCGTGAGAGGAAGATAAAAAAAACCAACATAGTAGTAGCCCTTCGAGCACCTTCCAGGCAACTGAACTAAATTATCGTGTATAACGAAAGGGGAGGAGTGAGACACACGGAACGATGGAGAAAAAAAAGGAGATGGACAGAGCGAAAGAGCTGTTGGCTGAAAGTTCGGTCAGCGAAGGCGAATAGTCGTGCAGAAAGAACTTGGTGAACTAGCTTTCGATTTGAATTTGAAAAGGGGCGGATCCGCTGGCGAATTCTTCGTAGAATTATAGGCATCCCGCGCGGCTTCTTCTTGTTTTTTTTTTTTTTTTGCTTTTTCGTTTTCTTCGTAACCCGGAAGAGCGACGCGTTCGCGCGTTTGAACGCCCGGCTGCCTCGACGGAAGAAAGTGTATTGCCTTGCTGGCCAAAACCATTTGTGACGGGACGACCGGACTTCTACGATTTTCGTTGGCCGTCCTCGAGGGACCTCCCGGTATGGGTTTCTCGATCACTCTTGTGTTATGTAGTTTGTTCTACTACCGTTCAATTGTCTGTCTGATTTTTTTGTATATTGCCGATGAATATTTCCCACGATTCTTCATGAATTCAAAACGCACGAGTCTCGAAAATACGAATAATTACCGCTTCGATCGTGTAATTACTTGTAATTGCATAATTTCTTATCGAATTAATATTAAATGAGCCACAAAATATTTATTTTAGGTAAAGTAACATCAGGCCGAAGATACAGGGGCAAAATTACATAGGGAAGACCGGGGCTCGACGAAACACAAAGCACGCCGAAATCACTTTTTTAAAAATCGGAGGTACCACGCAGTGAGTATCGCACTTTGAGTCATCAGACTGTATACTACGGTAAGTTATTTCTTGGAGTGCCTAACTAACGGCGTGAAATTTCCGATTTTTTCAAAACGCCGGGTTTACCAGCCCCGGTTAATTATGTCTTATATGATCGACGATCGATTAATTTCGCAACAACTTTCCAACTAAAAATTACATTGTCAGTACGATTTTTTTACTGAGTTCGTCTTAGCGCATGCGCAACGTGTAAAACGTTACGAGCTGTTAACCGGAGAATTTCGTTGAACATTTACCCAAGCCTCCTCTCGGTCACAACGATTTTGTTGGGTCCGAGAGCACATTGCATGTGAACACGGTGAGAGAAAGAAAGAGAAAGAAGTATAAGAGAGACCGTGAATTGTGAGAAAAGATAGGCAACGAGGTGCTCTATACGTGCGCAGTACAACCGTGGTTTGCACATACTAAAAGTTCCCCGGTTCGGCAACATGTATCTAATTTCTTATTGTCCGATTTCATAGCCATCCTCTCGAGTCCCTCGTCGTTCATTATATATTTTCCTTTTTCTTTCTTACGAGCGTACGTGTACTTTATACTGGTGTGTATTTTCGATTCTCGGGGCTTTCGCGCAGGCAGCGTGTACGATCAGTGAAAGCAGAAATGACCGTCGCGCGAGGCACGGTCTTTCCTTCCACGTCTGACCGTTCCTGAACCCTCTACGGTTGGCCCCCATCGCGCTGTCCAAAAAGGGTTGTCCCTTCGAGAATTTATAAGAGAAAATACAAGCAATAAAGTTCACGTATACAGTGTATGTAAGTTACCTACGAGTCGCCCTTCGGCAAATCCACACGAGGAACAATAAATGTCGACCTATCTATGCGCCTCGCGGACGATGGTCACTGCAGGGTCGCGCGTCGCCTTTTGCGCGACCTGCCGCTCGCGCGCACGCTTGCTCAGCGCACGTTTTAAATATCGCCTCGATTTAAATATTATCTTGTAAAGGGGTGAGTTTAATGCATTTATAATTGTATTCGGAGGGCGGGCCCCGGGGTCATCGGTCGGACATCACTGACCCTTGGGATGACCCGGTCACTCTGTGCTGTAACACTCCCGTAGCTGTCTTGATCCCTGCTGCGGAACGAACCGTCCCGCGCCGAGAGTCGACCGCCGAATTCAGAGCATCGGGGGCACGGGCCTTACCGGTTCCGCGTTTCAGCTCGGTACACTCTATACAGTTCCGGTGCACTTCACGACACTGAATAGTTCGGGTGGTCCCTACCGATCGACGTCGATTTTTTTTTTCCTATTCGCTGTCACCCCTTCACTTCGCCAGCGTGTCCGATTTAGTGACGATAGAGTCGTTTCGCTTCAGTTCTTCGTTTTCTTGTCACGCTTTTTTTTGGCCGATAATGGACCGTACGCGTTTTTACTTCTCACGAGAGAGATTTCATGACAATCAAAAATCGTCCTTGAAAAAAATCATTGTTATCACAGCTATAATGTTATGTTTTATGAGTGATTCAGACATAGTGTTGACACTTTTTTTGCTTTGTAAGCTTTGCAAATATTCTGTTTTTTCTTGATATCTAGGCAAGTGTAAACGTCGACAAGAAAAATCTTGACAAAAAAATGTGTCGATTTGTACATTTTTTTTCGCAAAATAGAAGATATATCAATTTTTAATAAATTTTTGTATTTTTTTTGAGAAACCAAACAAAAAACTAGAATTTCTCAAGAATCGCTCACATTTCTGCCACTATGCGTTGGACGTCAACATGCAACGCATAACTGCGTCCGCGGTTGAAAATAGTTCGAGCGTTTTTTTAATTCGCCGAGACGTTGCAATATAACGGTTTGTCCTGTAAATTGAAACGGTAGACCTTTCGGGTCGAGGTATGTTTCTTCGCCAACGGTGCCTCAATTCACCGTTGGACCCTTCTAATTGTTTGGGAGGCCACGACGCCGCGGACCGCGGTCATATCGCATATTTCATAGATCAGATACGAATTCGCAACGTTTCGTCCGGGCGAGCGGGCCGCAGGCGAAACGAGCGCACAATGTGCATCGCCGACTTTCTTCATCCCTGGAACGCGTCTATTGCTACCCCTTTCCATTATTTCTCGAGAGTCGCATTTTACTCCATACTTGGCCACTTCATCACGCCGTATAACTACCTTCTCCGTTCTTGCATTTCATATTTATTCTGTGTGTGCATACACAACGTGTATATACAATGGGTATAAATATGTGTGTATGAGTATATTTCGAGCGACTTGCCGGACGCCATTGTTCTTCGAATTTATGCCGAATGTATGTACGATAGTCAGTAGATAGAGGATTAATTTATGCCAAAGACGGCGCTCGGCTTTCTCGCAGGCATACATCACTCTTGAATAATGGTGTCCACCGCACTAAATCCTACTGGGCTAATTGAATTATTGCCGAATCCACGATCCGGCGAACGCCTTCGTGGTTCTCTAAATATCGCCGGCGGTGACCTAAACGATCGGCGAAACCATAGACGAGAAACACGGGAATATTACTTTCTCATCGAATTTCGTGGCCTCGTCGGTGTCTTCTTTGTCGTTCGCCGCGGAACGATCTCGAAAACTACCTAAAACAGTGGGACAAACGGGTACTGTCAATGGCAGACGACCAGCGGTTGGCACATTAAATATCTTTGATAAAAAGAGACAAAAGAGTGGCAACAACTAGTCATTTGCCGTTTCTTAAAGTGATGATCAATGTAACCAAACGGTACGTAACGGTTATGGCTACATGGCTATATGGTAAACGAGGTCTTTCCACGAACTCTGTTGCCCAATAAAGATTGATCTCGTTTTACATAATTCCGTTTAGAATTTTCATATTGTCTCGGAATCGGCTTGTTAGGGTTTAACGGATTCGTAATCCTCGCAACGTTAAAATACAATTGAAGTTACACCAGCGGCGAGATGCACAAGCGAATCTTGTGGTAGATGAACTTTTGATAATTTGCTGAAGAAATTATAACTTATTCAAAGATTTCGGTTGAATCTTCGGCTTTCAAGGATCGTTACGAAACGCGGGAGGTTTGCAACGGATGAAAACACGCGCAGAAACCAATGTCCAACTGCTGCGCAACTGCGGACAGTTTGAAGCTTCATGATTCTCTCCGTCCGCAAGGCTGTGAAACGCCAGCGGGTAAGGTATAGGGTACACCGAAATAGTATAACATCGCGGCGGGCCGAAATCGTTATTAACAGCCAACAACGGATGACAGCGTGATCGGGGTCACTCTTGGCCGCGCGTGGTGTGTGCGATCTTGGCCCTTGGTTTTCTTGGGTAACCCCTCGAGCGATATCCTCGTATACCTCGCGGTCCTTTCCTACAGACGACCCCGAATTAATATTCAAATCTGTATCAACCGCGTACGAGCCTTGGTCTACTGTATTCTAAGCTTCACTACTGTACTATGCATGTATTTTATCGTGTATGCTGTGTCCTCGTCACAGAGTTGGTACGATGAGCCGGAGAGAGGGCATACCTCGAAGCTGGCCGTCGTCCGATCTTCCAACGGACTTCGCGCGTCCGTTTTTTCACCTTCTTCCTCTTTTGATTTTTTTTTCTTCTCTTCCCGTTGAAGGAAAAACGTTACAGCAATGTGCAACGCATAGGCCTCGCGGTATGCCACCACCCCATTGATGCCTCACGGCCCGATGTATCTGGCCACTGTCCTCCCGTCGACGATGTACCTGCAAGGGATAGCGGGGATCTTGCAATTTCCTAGCTGATGATTCGTGGAACATTCACCCCTCCCGATAAATTTTGCAGCCTTCCCCGTACGTTCTCCGAGTGGACAGAACGGTCGTGCGCATTGTGAACTGTGCGTGGCGTTTATCGTGCGTGAAACGAATTTAGTTTTTTATTTCGGACGGTCGACGTCCAAGAACGCATTCTATTGGACATAGTGATCCGTACATCCCTTTTCGCAACCGACAGTGAAGAGGATAGTACTCGTCATTGTTACGTTGGTGACCTGATTATTTTCTGCTCGCAACCAAGTGGACTCTATGACCGCGGGATTTTTTTTTGTAATTATAATCCATGCAGCGTAGATTCGCAAGACCGTTCAACGTCTGTTTCAACCCCTATATCAACGTCACTGGATTGCAAAAGAAAACGGCTCTACTTTCAAACGGTACTCAAGAAAGATCTAGAATTTTCCTGTAAGATATTTGATCGGTTTGTTATAAACGACAGCTATTACTATGAATTTGCAGAACTTTTGGTTTCTATAACGTATGAAAAATTTGTTTAGCAAACGGACCTGATGTAAAAGATTACTGTTTCGGCAAATATTCAAGTCCCTCTCTTTCGGATCTTTTGGTATTGTTTTTCTTACTATTTCCCGAAAACAACAAATGCTTCAAATGCGTGAAACGAATACTGTACGATAAATAATAATTTGTCATAATCAGCAACGAAAATTTCATCTAGACGTTAGGGGATGCAACCCCAAGTACGAAATATATGTGTTTCGTATTTGCTTTTCTCCCGACTCTTACACCCTACGCCCGGTTCTTGTTTCCCCGCGGAGAGGTTCCTTGCTCATTTCATATCATCCCCTTGGCACTGACACCGAGTCCGTTACGAATGCTCCAGAATTCGGAATTTCCACGCTCCTTGTGGCGGGTCGCGACATACGATCCCGAGGCAATATGTCGTCGTGCCGACCCGACAGAGGAGCTTTAAGAAGCAAAAATAAAAAGCCTCAATGGAAGAAAGAAAAAAAGAACAGAATGAGGGAATGTGTCGGTAAAAGAAAAAAAAAACAAGCGTGCAGATTCCTGGTTGTAAATACAGTGGCTTTTGCTCGATTTATGGTCAATATTGCGGACAAATGACCGCTCGTCTCTGTATGCACTCGATATGTCTGTTAAGTCGAACGGGAGAGTAAAAAAAAGCACGACCCTTGCGTAAAAACGTGGCGCTAGAAAAAATGCGAAAGAAAAGCGTTCGATTCGAGCGCAACAGAAGTCAGGTTACAATCCGAGCTAAAGATACAGCGAGGGATGGAGAATAAGGGCGAGACGGAACCTGGCAAAAAAAGGCGCACCACTGCATTGTCACGACGAATGGGAATAGTGAATGAAATACGATCGGCTTTTAGTAAAATGAGACCAAAATACCGGGGTATCCGAGTCTCTCGTTCTCCCCTCTCGCCTCAAATATATCTAAAGACATTTTGCGGGAAACGTGCGCGACGAGAGCACACGTGAAATGACTATTCGCGATGATTTTTTCTACGTGTGGTTCGTGCGGTTGCGTTGGAAAAAAAAACAGTGAATCGACCATACTGGGCGAAAAAAAAGTTCGCTATTAGGGCGAATTGGTCGATTTTCGGTTAAATGGAATTCTTTTCTTCCGTTGGTTTCCTACAACCACTACGGTATAAACTTTCATTTCTCGAGGGTTAATGATTCAGTTATTGAATTTATTTAATAAAATTGGAAATGGACTTTGAACCGTTGCTTTGTATTATTTGAACCCCGGAATTTATTCATCTGGTAAAAATTATAATATATTCTGATATTCTGGTATATTTTTGGCAACGTTTGAAAAATAAAAAACAATTGAAGTAAATAATGAAAAGTGAAGTATCGACTACAATTTTTAACACTCCATACCCGAATTTTTTATTATAATTGCCCGTGAAATTTAATGTACCGGGTTATGCATAATCATTTCCACTATCAGTGCATTAAATGTTTGGATTTTTTTATTACATTGTGCGTATCATTATTCACACTTTTTAAAAAATGAAGACATTACTTTTTCTTAAAAAAAAAAAAATTATTTAAAAAATGTCGATTTACATAAATCTACGTAAATATTTTTCGTTTGTCTTCATATATCTCTCGCTTTGTCAACAATCTTTTCTTCGATATACTATACCTGGTTTACCGGTTGTTTCACGTGAGTATCAAGTATCGAACGGTTCCACGAGATCTCGACAATATATTGAGCGCGCAGAGATTCGGTATTGAATCTCACATTGGGTTAGCAAAGGACTACTGGGCTTCGTAAAGACGTTTGAAACGCGAGACGATAGTTCTTTACGTATAGCGCGTGTTTAGATTTTATATGGTTAGAACGGATTTAAGTGCCAATCCGAGTTGCTGTGTTCACGTTCCGAGGTCGAGAGATATAAACGATGAGGCAGCTTCTCACAGCCAGCGCACCTATCGTCATCATCCGATATCTCTTTTCGATTGTACCACACGTAAACGCTAGGAACATCAACAGATGCGATAGCGTCTCGACGCCAAGTACTTGAAAAAAAGTTTTTTTACGTGGCGTAACGCTACCGTGTATACATATGCCAACATTCCGAATCTTTTCTGCGGAATTTTTCGGGCAGCCGGGCGCGATGTTCGTAAATGCATTGGTGTATGTATGCGTAAGAAATATGCTCTGCATCCAACCTGCCACTCTCGGCGTAGCTATGAGCGACGACGTCGACCGTGATGAACGCAGAAACAAAAACGAAATAGCTATCTAGCGTCGGCTCAACGGCTCATAATTGCAGGATGCAGCGTCGCTACGCACAACGACATGAAACTCCTCGGAAACCACCCCTGATGGACCAGCGGTTCTTCGTACAGACCAAAAATCTAAAAAATTTGATTTTCCTTCGGACATTGCTTTGTTGAAGGATCATAAAAGTGGTAAACTATTTCTACCGGAAAAGCCTTGTACTAACAATCTGTTGTAAGCTAACAAGGAGATTTATTAATTTATAATTTTTTTAGTTTTTAAGATTTCAATAAAATTTAATTCTGAGAATAATTTTGTTTCGAAGGCTACGCCAGAGTACAAAAGCGTCAGAAAAATCATAGGTGCGGAACTCATGAATTTATTACATTTATTATTATTTTTTTTGAATTAAAGATTAGTAAAAAAAAAGTATGAGAAAAATAAACTGTTCGCATGAGAACCGCTTTAAGGAATCTCTATTCCTCCCCCTCTTCCCCCTCTCCGCGCGCGGCTTCGGCTTGAAACCCGAAAATTCTTTTTCTACGAAATACGCTTGCCTTCCCTTCTCTCTTTTCGTCTATGCGTCTCTCTCATTCCAACGGCGTTGAATTACCTATAGACTGGAGCGTTTCGCTTAGTTTTCCCTTCGACGATGCCGATTTCTCGTGGAGACTCTCTTGTACATCGTTCGTTTACTCCCCCGTGAGCATCGAACGGACGTCGAACGTCATCGTGTCAACGGCCAACCGAGAAGAATCCTTCGGACGCGTAGGGGCGGACGAGGAAAGATCCGAAAAGTGGTTGCAGATGAAGATTAATCGGTCAAGCGGACACGAGCGATGTTCCACGTCGTTACGGCACTAAAATTTCTTTCGTAATCCTATATTTCTTTTACGACAATGTCCATCGGCGAATGTGCATTAAATTCTGTGTTATGTCATTTCCAATCGATATTTAAACTCATCTAATATTTTACGATGAATGTATCATTGTTATTATTAGTTTACCAAATCGAAAAATCTCTAATTTTATCTTAAAAGCTTTTTTCTATGTTATGCCAACTTGAGAGAAAATAAATTTGAAGCCTTCTTCGTTAGTTAAATATTTGAATAAAAAACCATCTATAATAATGGCTTTTGTAGGGGTCGTAATCATTTCGTAGTTGGTATGATATTAATAAAACGCAAACTTAGCTCAATTTAATTTGGCAGTTATAGTTTCGATCGTCACAAGAATATATCGAATATAATTCCGTGCATTGACAACGGTTTCTGCTAACGTGTAAAGAACGAAGTGGTATCTCTTGGGTTCGAGTATAAGTCATCGACGATAAAGAAAACGAGAGTGCGCGCGAATTCTTCACGAAGAACGTAAAGGCCATTTACGAGCTAAATTGATGGCCGAGTGTTGCCTTCAATAGATTTTTTTTTTCATTATTTATTTTTTTTCGCGCGCGCCGGCAGATATCATTACAGCGAAGGGGCAGATGCAGCGGGGAATCCCTCAGACTCGCACCACCGATCACCCAGTGGCTCAGCAGAGCGAGAAGAGAGTCTCGAGTTCGGCCCCTTCCGTACTCTCATCGTTTCATCCATTCCCTCTCATCCCCAGCAACCAGAACAATCTCTTCCTTTTATTGGAGAGACATACGAAGCTATTCGAATCCTGGGAACCTTTTTTTTGTCTTCTTTCTTTCATCTCCTTCTGTCTTTCTCTTCTTTTCACCCTCGTTCTTCCCTGTATGCCATTGCTCGTCCTGCACTGTCTTTCGAGATGTAATTATTTTCACAGCTTGGATCTACGTCGATTCTCCTATTATTCCGTTTGCTATATTCTTGGCAGCAAATAAAATCGACAGGAGTAACTATCGCAGCTGCACAGTTCGAAAAACCTGATGCGCCAAATCCGATCGCGGAATAGAAATTCATATTTCTTGCCATCGTCAAATCATACTAAACAATCCATGTTTCTGACTATTCAAGAACATTCCGAGAAATAAAAAATTTAATCTTGAAATCATTAAAAAATGTACCTGAAATCATTTTTGAGTGAAATAATAAAAATTTTTGAAAAAAAAAAAAAAAACCGACAATACGAAACGTAAACGATCAAATTTATCGAACGTCGATAAATTTTAGCGCAAGCTAGCGGCTGAAACTGCGATAACCCGTCGAACCTACAAAATACACTGTTTACTTCCTAACTACAGGTATCCTTAATATATCGTACCGGCGTATTGAAGGTTCAATACACTTCGCTGTAAGCGCAACAAGTGCAATACATATGTATATATATATTTTTCTTTTTTCCTTATTTAACAACATCGACGCGAGAACGTTTACAGGATAAATCGACCGTGTGCAGAGCGGCGCTCAGTGCACCGAGAGTCTCGCTCCGGGAACTCCCGGTACCGGGGTATGCCTGAGGCTCGCGCCACCGCAGCCCAACAAAGTATGTTAATGTCAGTCATAAACATCCGCAACAGGTTCATTTGTCCAGAAGAGCCGCTTGTGTGCACCACGAGGACGAGAAGAAGCTCGTGCTCGCGGGACAGTCGTGGTGAGTATCGTCCAGCCGCGAAAATCTTCGGAGAAACACATCCGCTCCTTGGCGGAGTTAAAGCTTTTGGACCATTTGTCAAGCGGACACCCGCCCAAGAATCTCAACGAAATCGGCCACATTCGCGTGCGGTCGTATCGTTTCACGCGGCGATATCTCCCCGTACACACCCTTCGGATCCTTCGCAAGCGCATTCACTATTATATGTACGGTATAACGACTCGCACGTTCCACGAGTCACGAAAGCGTCATCCGAGATAAAAGTCTTGTCGTTAAAAAGATACGAACAACACGAACTTTCATCGCGCTGTTAAAGAACGTCTTTATATTGGTCGATTCCACCGCGCAATTTTCGTTTAGAATTCAAACGACGAACGTTCTTATAGAATATTGCGAAATATATTCTATTATTCAAAGTGATTACGATACTTTAACGTACCTTTGGTTCGTTAGAAAAATTTACAAATTCCGCTTACATTTTATATTTTTTTCGCGAAGTATTTTTGAAAAAAAAAAACTAATAAATTTTTTCGACTTAGAACGGAATTCATTTCGGCAAGTTGAGGATTATTTTCAAACGGTCAATGTCGAAGTTATTTTAACAAATTTGCCGGCTTGTTCTCATCATGCATTTTTCGAATACGACATTTTTGAAGGAGCGTCAAGCTTTACAGTTAGACCACTTGTTGTTTTAGGCAGAGCGCAGAGCTATACAAGAGGCCTAAACTCATTATTATTATTATTGTACCTGTCACGGTAGATAAGACTCGTTCACTCGTCCATATCCGAGATAATTTTCTCGGGTTCCCCTGCTAATCCCTGGAAAATCCTTCGTGTTCGACGATTCGTGACCGCTCAAGGGATTTCCTTCATTTTCTCTACGCGAACTATTTTTTTTTCAGTTCTCTTCGTTATCGTCTTTTCGATAATTGATTCTTGTAATGTTTTCGAATACCTTGTAAAATTTATGCTTCTACCGATCCTACGTGATCATCAACAAGAATGGGATGAATAAAGGATGTTGAGAAAGTCGCACCTCGCAGCGACTCAACAAGTCATTGCAATGCGGAACGAAACTAAAAAGACACATAAATCTCTGACTTGAAAGAGAAGTATGGAAAACAAGTTCGATATTTTTACGAAACATTTGGGGGTTCCTTCGTATTCGATGATATTGTCTATTGAATGTTTTAAGCTGTTTCCATCGCCTGATTCACATTCATTGAAGCGCCATTGTAGCATCCGTTGCCGAAGTATGGTACAAGGAAAAACCCCCTGTGCGTTAGGGCCCGTAGAGCCGGTGCTTTGGTACTTAGACTAATCTTGCAATCAATCTTGGAACGCGACTTACGGTCAGAAGCCAGAGCACACAGCTGCCGATGAGAGCATCGGGCGATTACGTCACGGCAAGGAGATCAGTATAGTCGTCGTCGTCGGAGAGGGGGGGTTACCGAAGAGTTAGATACTTCGGTACAGCTCTTGGCGTCATCCAACGTCAGCGGCAATTGGAAAGAAGCTATACGCTCCGGCTCATTCGAATTTTGGTTTCCCACCCTTGGGAGCCGACAGTCGGAGATCAGAGAAACGCGAGTTGGAAATATGGAGAGCGAGAGAAAGAGAGAGAGAGAGCTAGAGGATAGGAAGAGAGAAATCGAGCTCTACTCCACCCCTTCGGGCACAGCTGCGTTCCCTTTCTTACTGAAGATCCTCTTCCCTATATCCTTGTAGGGAACACGGAGGACAGATCGTATTTACTTTAAACAGCAAAAACGATCATTCTTAAGGAGCACGATCCCGCGATGAGCCTTATCGTAACTTATACTTGCCCATTCGATAACAAATCTCAAAAGCCTCTAAATATGCAGAATTTTCACAAATGATTCCGAAATATCCGCAGTTCGTGGGCTTAGTGAGTTTAAAAAAATGTAATGTCTACTAGTATCAGAAGTTTGAACTGTTTATCCCGAGAATACCAAAGATGCATCTGCCGGACGCAGGCTTTTTTAGGAAATTCATGAATTAAAAAAAAATCTTTGTTTTAAGGCTCTTCAGAAACGAGTAGCGGTTAGCTACGGGTCCCGTAGCTTTTAATATTTCCGCCGCGTTGATAATCCGCCTCAACAGACCTTACATCCTAACTTTTTGAATTCCCTGCAATTAAAGGAGCATTCTAGTGTGACAGACCAAAAAATAGCTGATTTTCACGTGTTTTTTTCGATGGATAAAATACGCTAATCACTCTGATTTTTTGATGTCAAATTAAAGCACTCATGAAGAACAGAGAGCGGTTGAAAACGGCTTTAAAAAAATTGTCTGTTGGCGACATACATTCCTCTAATCGTAAATATTGTCCAAAATAAAATTTGAAAGGACATTATTAATCAGTACGAACGCCGCTATCGCGCTATGAAGGTTTTCGTTTTCGTACAAAATTGACAAAATGACGGCGATTTGAAAAAAAATTATGAATTTAGCCTTTTTTTCAACAGTTTTTCGTAACAAAAAAATATATAGATTTCAAAAAAAGCTTCCATAGCAGGATAAAGAATGGTGTCAAATGTCATGTCTGTATATTGATTTTCCTCGGATCGAAGAGTTGAAAAAAATTTTAAGGGCACAATGTTCCATCATGATCAAAGCGTGGAAATAAAATGAGATATTTTACATTAATGCACAGTTGAATGATTTGTTGTACCAATAAGTATAAGACTTAAAAAAAATTCTCATTTTCTCGAATAATTATCCATCCACGATTCTTCTCCATTCATTTATTTATATCCAATTAGCGTTCCAGAGATATTCGAAAGATGAAATAAAAAGAACCGGAAGTACAGGGAAGGAAAACTAATTAGCGACTTTGCGTGAACTTCATGAGCTTCAAGGAAAACTTCGAGCAGACCTCTCTCGCCATCTCTTTCAGTGAGCTGTACTTCAAGGAGTATAAACTTCGATTAATTAGCGAAATTGCAGAGGCGAATGAGAGAGAGAGCCAGAGAAACTTTTCATTAATTAATTAGAACCTTACCCGTTATCCATGGAATATTCATTTCAATATCGAGTCAATCGCCTGTCACAATACACCGTCCACCGGCTTCCGTCAACGTAAATCACAGTTGTTGACGACGCGTGTACTATTGGCCACTTCAGAAGAAGGTACTAATAGCTGTATTCGTCAAGAAATAAAAGTTATAACCGTATGTCGCGGTTACTCATCGCATGAGCCCATTAGAATCGATTTAACGAATTTTGAATGAGACCTTAAAAAAACATTTCCCTCACCCATGAAAACTGACTCTCCGAAGGTACGTTCCTTAATTTACGTCGTATTTAGAGTCACATATTTGTTGTAACTGCCACTGTTTGGATGTTCCTCGAGGGTCCAAACACGACGCTTGGACAACCCCAACGATGGTTTTACAGTCAACCCCTTAAAATTACGACAATCCAGCGAGAGCGATGAAGGGAGCGAACGATAAAAAAAATAGAAAATAAAGACCCTCGTGCTGAAAAATTACACGCTCGTGTCTCTAACGCCGCGGGGTCAAGAGATGACTGTACGGTCATCGTCATCGTTGCGCGCCCATGGGCCATTAGCTGCACTCTTCACCTTATAATCCGTCCTCGCCATATGACCCCCGGCATAATAACTGACCGGAACTTAACTAGCGAACATCGAGAGACCGACAGCGTTCCACGTTCGGTTACGATGCTCCATTGTCCATTGGCGAAGCGAGAGAGTCACCGATGGAACCTGACCGGTCTGCGAAAACCTGATAGATCCGTGGAGCGTGCCCCTGCACTTCGTACATAGCATCGCTCTTGCCACTGCTTCTCCATCGGCCGAGTATAGTATCGATGAAACCCCCAGATGCCGGTGTACCAGGGTCGTCATCATCGTCGCTCTCTCGATTAACCGATCAACCGGTTCGACAGAGAGGATATCGCATATAATATAACGTTATAGTACGGAAACACGATGAAGATACAGTCCGGTCAGTCCGCAATGGTCAACGTTCGTGACCCGAGCCTTATCCTGGATCGTCGGGCTCGTGACACGATGCCGCGCTGGGGTGAATGCGAACCCGGAAACTCGTGAAACGATTTCAGGCTCAGCAACGGCACAGTTCTAGCGTATACCTGTGATAAACTGGACAACCAACTGGTCACTCGTGTCGCGCGACTCATCGCAACGATATAAGCCTCGTAAAGTTTCAACGGCAAGTTTTCGCCTTCCAAGTCTGAATATCGTTGACTGGTTCTCAAGCAGGTCGATGATAGCACGGAGGCGAACGCGTGCTAACTACCTCCAAGATCGGTATGTAGCGGTCATCGCGCCCGAGACCCATACTGAGTTTGGAGGACGACCCCTCGGTATATATCCTATACGATATCAATGAACCGTTTCGCATGTAATTCTCTTATTCTCTCATTCATCCGATTCTCGTTTGACACGATTCGAAGACCCGCGATACCAGTCTCATCAACGAGTTTCGCGGATATTCGTCAGCGCGAAGACGCGAGATGCCCTTTGACAGAGGTCGCGACGAAGCGCGCGACCTCTCAGACCCACGAGTGTAACCCCGTTACCCGACAAACTAGATCTTCTCGTTTACTTTCGTTTATTCTGTTTTCTTTTTTTTTCGGTACTCCATCTATTCATTGGCTTGGAATGACTTGTTTTCGTTGTATAGGTTTGGTACATTTCGATGGAAGTGTGCGGGGTTGGGATTTTTCTTAACCTTCAACGTCCACTTTTTTCGTGAATGGCAACGGTGACAGGTCCACCGGCTTGTGACCCAGGGTTGCTGACCCTTCACTGACCCCACTGACCAGCGAGGAACTTGTTCGCTAGTTTCGGTTATAGCTTTATAGCTCCTATCTTGATCTATGAATCTGAAAAATTTTACATTCAGATCGTACGATACTCCGAATCTCTCTTCGATGGGATCTACATTAGGGATTTGTATCATTATGCTGCTTAAGCTGAATGGGCCGTCACGATAATTATTTCCGGTCAAATTCCGGATTCCACGATGGATGTTCGGTGGACTCGCGTTGTAACGCTTTGGAGTTATCGCAAATGGTTTATTTTTACGTGGATTCAAAAGTTACGTAGTTTTAAGTTACGCGGAATTAAATGTTATGACAATTTAAACGTTACGTGGATTTAAACATTTGTAGAAGTAACGTAACTTTTAAATCCACGTAACTTTTACATCCGCGTCAAAATTTGGAGACACGCAGTTTCTAAGAGTACGAACTGTCAAAATCACCAAAGCTTTAGCGCAAACGTTGCAGTTACGTAAAATGTTGCGTTCCTTGAGCATTTTAAATCTTGCGTTGCTGCATGAGTCGGACGGTTTTTTGTTTTTTTATGTCTCTATTAGAGATACTTTTAGGTGCGAATAGGCACTTCCAAAGGTTTATGATAAGTGGACATGAGTGACAGGGTATTCATATTTCTGTGACAGCACGGGGTCCGTTTTTATTTTTTTCTTTCGACGAGCGAAGTTCCCATAAAGAGCAACGCCAACGGAGACCGAACCAGTAACAATATCTATGAATGATTTTTCAGTGTGTGTGCGCGCGCTTCTGCCGTGGAAGGTACATCGCACAGTTGGGACCGCTTGCCCGCAATCGGGATTTCGTGAAACCTCACTCGGTAAATTTTCCCAGAGGTGTACGTTACTCCCCGGATATACATATACCAAGGCTATGGAACCCAACGTGCACGAACCGTTATTTGCATAGACCACGGGATTTCTTCGCAGCCGGCAGCGACCTCGAAGGCGCGTAGGCGCGTATGTCCTTTGAAAAAAGGATTCGGGGATACAGTCAGTAGCGATGACTCTACGAAACAAGAGCATCGACTTTGAGGTCAAAAAAATCCATTCTTTATCCAACATTTTTCAGACTTTCTAATTTTTTCGAATTCATAAAATAAAAATCTCGATATCCGAATGAAGAAAATGTTAAATTGCATAATTTAGTCTATTATCGTGAGCGATAAGGTAGGTTTCTTCGTAGAAATAATCAAATAAATTTGCAAATTTTGATTGAATAAATTAGTTGATAAATAATCTCTCTGAATAATTCTCAGTGATGATAAACTTTGCACTGAAACCCTCGCATATGTTCACTACTTGAAATACGTTTTTATCTTTTTTTTCCCCCACGAGCTCGGCCGTTCGCGACCGAATCTTTCCGGAATTTTTCACCATCGGATTTACATGCGTATAACAGGGGCTTAGTTGCTCGTAAAACCGGGGAGGCAGACACATATTCTTCTTTTTTTTTTTCTTTTAAGCGCTCGGTCCCGCATGCATGCTAGCGGATCCAGCCGGAAGAGTCGAAAGGGGTTGTCTTGCTTCCTCTCTGCTCTCTTCTCTCGTGCTTTCGTTCTTTTTCGCATAGTATGGAGTCCACATACTACACATATCGCTGTTTCCGTCGCACCCCACCCTCCGAACGTTTGGAGCCCAAGCGACCACACCGCGGTCGCGCGAGTTGCCCGCCCGCCTTTTACAGGGGGTATACTCTGAGCCCGTAAAACGATACTATAATGGGGTGGCGCCATAGAGAGCCGGTGTACGCGCCGTTGTTCAATGCTGGACCTGTTCACCGGTCAGAGGTCCAGCAGATGAGAACCGGACATCGGTCAGTCCACTCCACGGGCCAACGAGTGAGTCAATAGGCGTGAATGCAGTGCACCCGTCACCGGCTAGCAAGCACACTCCCAGTGTGATGAGTCAATTTCGCTCGAATACCAGATCGGCAATCGAATAAATTTTATGAGTGTACTTCGAAGTTTGAAACATGCTTTGGTATTTAGTCAATGAACTGAAATCTCCCATACACATTCATAATAACAGTATGAAACATCGCGGGAAAACCCATTCACCAAAATTCCTTTACAAATTCTCTTAAGAGAAGACTAAACTGTCTCATGCTCTCTTTAATAAAAGTAATAGCGTGCTAAGTCAAGTATTGATCTTTCCATACTTTTGTACAATTTACTTCAGTTTATTCACTTCATGAAAATCTGTAACTTGGTTCCATACGTACGTTATAATTCGTGGTGTACGGCTACGATTCTACGAACGTTGCATTCCTTAACACAATACAATACTAATGAAGACGATTTATTTACTACAGGAAGATACAACCCTACAAACATTTCCCAGAAGCTTAGAATTGTGTTAGTTGTGAGAAGATTTGAGCGTTACAAACATCCCAGAAGACTTTTCGTGAAACTGTCCTCTGTTGTGTACAACAATATATAGTTTCCAACCGCAAAGTTGGAGAACGTTGCGTGAGCTCGCGTGAGTTCTTCACAAGTTGTGAAATAGTCGTAAGAGGAGAGGTTTTCGCGACCCGGAAGCTACTCTCGTTGTCAGTTTCCGTATCTAGGACAATGGTGTCCCGTCGTCCCATCGCGTTGTTCTCATCTGTACAACTCGCCTCGCGCAGGGATGATGCCACTGCGGGAATCTTCCCGCTTTTCAACCCCCCGGAAGAAATATGCCCCTAACCGTTTCCCATTATACATCCAAGAGCTGATCGGTGGCCTATAGGGGTTGAAACTTATTTGGCTCGCGAGGGGGTTAACATTCGCTCTGCTACTATAGCGCACCTTATAGACATAAACCGAGAAGAAAGAGAACACTCGTGACGAGAAACGAGAACGAGACTGGAGAGGGATAAAAGGCAGATAGCGAAGCCAGCGGGGTGGGAAGGGGGAGTTGACGTTCCGGAAGAGGAAAAGGGGCGAAGAACATCGACGAAAAAGGATGTGCGAAGGGGTGACTCTCGTTCGATGGATGCTGTGGGAATGTTCTCACGGTGAGAAGATCACCTGTATCCACTGGAGGAACATCTCCTCGGTATATAGTTATACTCTGTATACCCCTTCGAAGCCTTCATCCGGCTCACCAACCGAGCTATCCCTATCATCTGGTCCAGATAGATTCGGATCACCGAGTAGAGCCACTCCGATGGAAAACTAGAGTTCTCGTATCCAATACTTATCGTCGATATGTTGGGGTGAAATAGATATAGACTACTTTTTTTTTTAATAGATATTGTAGCATACGGATTGTCTTATTTTGGTATAGCAAATGCAAGGATCCGAATTTGCATGCCTATATGTTTGTTTCATGAATTATTTTAGGATTGTTTTATCAAATTTATCGACCAATTGTTTCGATTGTCCGTTTTTTTTTTTTGTTAGAAATCTGAGATTTCAAGGGTTTTTGCGTTATTTTTTTCTACTCTGTGTGAAGCCTTGTGCTATTCTACAATAACCATGGGAAAAGCGGTAACATCCTATATTGCGGCTTTCGTTTCGTTTACACACAGTACACAGACGCGCATACATACATCCGTGGATATACGAGCTGTGCACCCCTTCGACTTGCTGTCGCTGCTTCTGCTCTTCTTCACCCCACCGCTGTTAATTTTAATTTCCTAGCGAAAATCCCGCCTTTGTGAGAAAAGAGCTGGCAGAAGAGAGTGAAAGAAGACGAGCGAGAGAAAGCCCGTCAGTGCAACTCGACGAGAGAGTAAAGAGGAAGACGAAGAAGAAAAGCCGCATGGGCTACGTTTTTCCACGCACATCATCCCTTTTACATTTTAATTTCTCCCCTTTTGCGACGGCTTTTCAAAGGTCCGCTACACCGCCAGCACGACTAGGTGGCATCCCTTTAACATTATAATTCTTCTTCTCTCCCTTCAACTTACTCCCGGTACATCATATTCTCGCTTCTTTCTTTTTTTCTCTCGATCTATCCTCCCCTTTGGCCATGAGTAACGTACCGATTTATAGGAGAGGAGATGAATTTCTAAGGAAATGTTATGCCGTGACCTGGAATCAATGCAAAACCGTTGAACGAGATCGCTCTTCGGCTCACGGAAACTCATATGTTATACGTACCACAGTTTATATAACCCTAACCCATAACGTGAGAGAGATTTTGCCGGGGCGGATTATCGATCTCATCGTTGCAAAGAGCTTCCTAGGTATGCTGATATGCCACCAACCACGTATTCGTACTTTGTGCTCTCAATCGTAAGTCCCGTGGCATACATTAACGGTTGGCGAAACGCGAGATTTTTGCGGGGTTCGTTATGTTCTCGTCGAATCGCAGTTGGCTTAAATGCCTACAGAGTAAGTAACGATTCAACGCGGATTCGTTTTCAACGGAAATTTGCATTGTGTAATATTGTCAGCTGATACGGGGAAAAGTTTTTAGGCGAAACTGAATAGAAACAGTGATTTTCGTTGATTTTTTTGCAGGTAGTTCATATCTGTTATATAGTTCAGTGTGTAGATATAGAGCATTCGCTGCGGGCTCTCGGGTGTTTGATCGCTGATACGTCCCTCGCTGCGTGTTTGCCTGCAGTAGCGCGATCAATGGGGATCATCATCAAGCAAAGTACAAGGTCGATGCGCGGCGCGAGACTCGAACGATTAACGAAACTCTCATTTACACGACGCTCAGATTTATCTACAACAGTTGTATCATACAGGCGAGACATCAATTCTATTCACGTGCCACTCCGTAATTAAGAGATAAGATTATTAACGACGGTCATAATCGTAATACACAATATCTCGCGATAACGAGGCTGAGAGGGGAGAAGCGGAAAAAAAAAAAGAACGAACACAGAAGCGGCAGTGGTTCGAACGGCAGTGAGAACGGCCAGAGCGTGACTATTAACCGGAATGATGGGAATCGGAGAAAAAGACAGAGAGAGTACGGGAGAGAAAAAAAAGATATAATGGCAGAGAGGCGGGAAGAAAAAGTGGAAGGATTATAATTGGCAAGAAGTATCGATGATTTATAAGAGGCCGCGAGTATATTATATTTTGGTGAATTGGTCTGTAGTGTTGTTCGGCATCAATGACTTAACGCCAAGAAGATGTGGATATCATTTTTTTGAAAATGCAGCTAAGATTTAAAAAACATAAAATAAAAATCTATAATTGCCTTCACGATTTCGAATGGATATTGGAAATTATGTGTTTCGAAAAGAGTCCACAATTTTGTGATCCGAACTACGTTAAGGATGTTTGGAATGTGTTTTACTGCCGCGAATCTTGAAATAAACTAACGCACAGCCAAAAGAAAGCTCTTCAGCGATGCATCAGTAATGTTGCAGAAGAGAGAAGATCCACGCGCGTGCCGCCTAAGATACACTATATTTCGGCTCGTTTTTGAATGAGTAATATCACTTGACCAGACGGAATAAATGATATGCGGACCGGTCGTCTTTTCACTGTCCAATAAACCGAGTCGCGTGCCGCTAACGACAATACAGTCAATGCTCTGTTTTTTAACCCCACTGTCCGATGGTCCAGCGACGCCTCAAAGCGACCGGAGGACCGATCGTCGAGTTACACACCTGTCGCCCGCAAAAGACTGCTTGTGGACCAAAACCACTGGGGAGGGTGTCGAATCTTCAGAGGGGAATCACTAATTCTTTTCATATGTAAAAAAATCCAATAGAAATGATGAAATTGCGGATAATGGCGGAACGAAAGTGGAGCAGTGTCCAGGTTGCTTTCCGTGCAGTGGAATATGGATCCTACAATTTAATGTATTGTATGAGGAGTAGAAAAAAATACTCTGCTTCTCGAGTGGCCGGGGTTAACTGGACGCACGTTCCGCACGTGGATCCAGATAGACTATATATGTTGTATGCGATACAACACAAGACGGATGCTACGAGGGGTTCCACGGAGAAGCAACACCTGCACATCTGGACGCAAGGGAAAAGGCCGAAAAATCATAAATGATCCGGACAGGGGAAGTTATTTTATGCCCATCAAGATAAATCATAAAAATTGGTAAAGTCATATTACGATATAGTGGTATTCAAGTTGATACACTCTCCGATGTTACTTGATTAAACGGAACACTTCCAATAAATTAATTGCATGAGAAAAATAATCATTCGCCGAATTTGCATTCGCCGATAGACATATTATGTGGAAAATTATGCAAAAGCGCAAAGGCTATGTCAGTAAAGGTACCATTATCGGCGAATGTGCACTGACGTAAATGATAAGGCGCTTGTACCACATTTGCATATCCGTTAGACTCTGTCTCCCTCGACATCTCACTTGGTTGCCCATTGTACTTTTTTCTATAAACCATTCTCTGCATAGTGGACGATTGCTTATGAGTGGCCAACCAATGTATCCGTTGCCCCTACTTATTTTCGTGATTCACCGAATCCACTGCCAAGGTACGCATGAATTCGCTACAATTTACAAAAGGTTGTAACGTACTTTGGTGACATGGGCGTCCCTGGGACCACGGGTCAGCACGCACGTGCGACGACAAGAGGCCACCATTTTTTTCTTCTACTTCTTCTTCTTCTTCTTCCTCTCCTATTTGCTCTCTCTCTCTCTCTCTATCCCACTTTATGTATTGCGGAGTAGACTATCGCTCGAGTCTTTGGCTTCGTACACCGGTCTTTCTTGGACGTCTCGGTAATCAATGGCGCCCATAACGAACTGGCGTATTACCTGCAAACAATGATACGGGAGAAGAAAATACAATGACAGGAAGGAAAAAAAACATCCAGTAGAAAGAATAGAAAAGATCGTCGGAGGAGCAAGAGGGCCGGTCATGGTCGGACGATGTGTGACCTGCCCAGTGAAATCGGATAGGACCGGGCAACGCCCATACGTGACCCCTGGTCTATCATCTCGCCAGCAGCAACGTAGAACCGGCGACTACTGTTCCATGGTATTACATTTTGGAAGGGGTATAGTCCAAAATTTAATTCGATCCCGTGCAACGTCCCGACAGGACAGAACGTTGCGGAGTATCCTGCGTATGTCGAACTGCAGGCAGCCTAACGGCGAACTTTTTTTTTTCTTTTCGAGTCTCAACTCCGTGGCCTTTGCCCGTTCACCACGCGTCCGAGTCGTCGTCATAATTTCGATACGATTCAGTTAGAAATGTATATATACGTGATGGGTTGTCCCTCTCGTATTCGAGCCGCGATTCATCCAACGCGTTTTTATTTTACTTATTCAGTTGATATACACGCCAACCGTGTGACGAATTCGATATACTTAATTCGTATAATCCTTCAATAACTCTCATCATGTTGACGTGATGTAATTAAGAGCCGAAAACAACCGTGTGCCGCTCGTTCTAACTCGAGACATAGTATTATACGTATGTTAATTGATAGGTCCGTTAGAGAAACTCGCGCTCGGTTCGTGTGGTCCAACTTGATAGCACTAAAAACTTTGGTCAGTTTTGAGTATCGATGTTCCACGAAAAAAAAAATGACGCATAGATTTCTAACGTGCTTCGTAATATCACGACGAATAAATCTGAACTTCTCGATAAGTGAAATAACGAAGAAACCGCATGCTACATTTTGACTATATTTTTTACTTACAAACTTTATTTTTATCAGACAGGAAACATAAAACAGTGAGTAATTTTGAGTCTTATAAATATAACATCCAATTCTTTGATACTTTTTGTACCTTCGATCGTATTCAGTCGCAAATTTTGTTAACGAAATAGATATAACTTATTGTCGAACTTCATAGAAGCCATATGATGTTTTCTCGATATGTGGTTAATATTCAAAAGACTATTTAAATATATAGGGAATTAAATTATATAGTGCCGCAAGAATTATATTAAATAAGTGCCATCATCAGGGTCAAGGGTGAGCACGCGGCTGTACCGCAACGAGTAGGCGCGCGTGTATTCAGCAATATAAATTCGTCATATCGCTATAGCTGGAGTGACCGTTCCTGACGATAGCCGGTTCCTTCTGCGGTCGCCACATTGAAACGAGTGTGACCCGTGGACTCCTCGATTAATCAGGATTAGGCAAAGATCCGACCACCGGGGATGGGTTACCGCGAGAGTGTCGATGTCCGAGCACTCGTCCGATATGTGTACGCATCGGTCGTCCGTGTCCGCGAACGCGTGATGGCCATCAGTCATAAAGCCGACCGGACTATAACAGCCGAGCAATGCAGGAGGTGTTCTACCATTACTGGACAGTACATCACCTCTCTTGTATACGCAGACGGCTTTGTACCGCAACCCCAGTGATCATTATACTGTTATTAAGTTCGACGGGCATGTAATCGGGATAACCGGGGCCTGCGGTCAGGGGGGTCTGACCGTCGAATCTCGGTGTCGACGTGAGACTACAGTTACACGTCAACAGTCCGTCCAGTACACCCAGTAAATCGTTCTGCCTTTATTCTAATGAATTGATCAGAGAAATTGACCAACAGTGAGTCGAATTGACACGAAATAGCGTCGGCAAAAATATTTAAAATTGCTATTCGAGCAATCGGTATTTTTGGCAAAGTACAGACGGGTCTTTTATGAATGTTGCATTTTTAAAGTAATTATGTAAAAGTTGAAGGATCTTATTTCTTTTTTTATTTTATTTGCTTCTTTCCTTGTTTTACTCTTCGAGTTTTCGTGTAAAATATTTTTGAAAGTAAAAGCATTATCGACCGGAGAATCACTAAATTCCACAGCGTCTTTCTTCACGTTCAGTGAATAACTGCTTGAATATCAATGAAAAAATTCTGTACGTCTCGGGCGATATCAGTTATTCTTAACTTTCTTTGTTCCTCTTCGCGGACGCAGCCGCATACACTCGTTGGATGACCGTTTTTTTCTCCGCCATTCCTTTCGGTTTACCAAGTGCCCCTTGGCTCTGGGAACTCTTCGAGAGTCCACATGAGAATTCAACCCTTAAATATTGCCGCACGGAGATACAAGTTAGGGGGGAGGTGAAGATGAACACGGTGGTCCACGGAGCGTACGTGACCCATCCGAGAAATTCTCAGGCTCTAGGATAGAAAAATTGTAACCCTTGCACGGTCATATACCTCAGGGTATAATACGAGCGCCGAGATAAATAGGGATGCTGATGGACCACGGGTCTACTTTGCGTTAAACTCCATCCAGTTGTCTGGATGCAGGTCATCTCTCGCGTCCCCAGCACCGTTGACGAAGACGACGATGACGAGGAAACCACGATGATGATCGTCATTATCATTATGAGAACCAAGTAGTGGCTATTGTCCTACAGGACATCGGATGCAAAGACCAGGTGTCCAGCGTCAAGGGATCCTGGGGCCCATTAAGCTCTTGGATTAATTGTGATGCAAAAGTTCTTGATGGCCACGCGGAAAACGTAGATGTATTATGGGAGAGTTAAAACGTGCCGTTTCAAAGACCAACGGCCAAGAGTCCGTTATTCGCATGACTTGTTAATACTATCGTTCTTAGTCACGGAAACAGGCCGGAGCTTAGTAAGTTAGTCCGTTAACTAGATTTTTTTTTCGTATACCTAACGATTTTTCCAGTCGTAAAATATACCAACGTTTAAACAGCATCAACGAGATTGAGGAGAAGAAAAAAATTCTTCGTTTATGACATATTCGAGAGTTACGATATCTTCTCATCTAATAGAATGTACAATACACGTACAATCAACACGCCATGGACTCGGGACAAGTATAAAAGCTCATAAAACTAGCATCTTCGATGTTTCTTCACATCTCGAAAAGTCTAACCCTCCTACTATAAATGTAGAGCATCAGCGACAGCCAAGAACTAGAATTTCAGAAAGATCCCTAGTGTATTTTCGAAACGGGAAACATCATATTTAAAGGTCAAGAAAGACTGCTTCTCATCATCTTCCAGGACTGTAAGTATATATCCCGCATATCGGAACGAATCAGCAAGGACTGGTTGGTAGTCGAGTAACGCTTTGAATATTTATTGCGTCAGAGATCGAGTCTCGCGCTGCTTGCTACACTCACACATCTCTTTGTGGGAGCTTCGGCTGAGACCAGGGGTTAGCACACGGGAAAGCCAAGCCCCCGAGATGCCGCGACCGTTTTCCTTTCGTGGTCGCCCGAGATGGGGTCTAGAGGGAGGAAGGGGGGGGGGATGAGTCGAGATGCGAACCAAGCCGAGGGCACTGTCCAGCATGCTACACCGGCAACTCGATCCTCTAATACGAGCACATCGCTTTAAAGCGAGCAAGAGAGAAAAGACCGGAGGGTGGTTGAGCGAAAGTGCTGGATAGCCAGAGAAGAGGGTGACTCGCCTGCTACGAGAGAGCCGTAGGCACCAGCGTTACCGTCGAGTTGGGGCTGGGTGTGGGTTGGTTTTTGGGGATTGCCGGTGATTCTAAGAGGTCCGGCGCGCTCACACACGTGGGCGGCAGCACACAGAGCGGGGGGAAGGGGCAGCAGGAAAAGGGGGAAACTAGCGGTGGGTATAAGGTAGCGAGACGCCAGAAGCAGCGGTAGAAGAGCAGAGAGAGCTAAGGGGATGAAGTGAGGCAGAGGAGACGACGAGAGACGGAGGGGTGGGTTGGCTCTCTCTGGTCCAGGGGGTGCGAGTATTGATCTCGCGGCCCACCCTACCTCCCTCATCTCCCTCTACGTCCACGGGGTCGGAAGGGTGGCCCGGGTGGTGGGTAAGATGTCAGCATGCGTACATACAAAGTAGCCTCTGCTTCTCGTGCTCGCTTCTCACCGCTGGTCTCTCTTCGCCTCTACTTGCTTGCCGGAGAGCTCCAATGCTTTGCTAGCTCGCCACTGGTGTGCGCCTTCACGCAACCCACCGCAGGAGCTACTCTCGCTCTCTCTTTCTCTCTCGCTCTCTATATACATATATACCACTCGTCACATCTCTGCTGGCCAGCAGTTACTCGTACGTTACATATGTACATATGTATTGTGCAGATTCGTGTATAAGTTTAGAAACGTGACGGTAAGATTTCTTTTTTTTTCCATCAGGTGTGCCAGATGCATTAGCATTGGAGCGGTGGTCAGAAATAGTTTGAAATATGGTTTTTACTGTAGAAAATATTTATTTCGATATTTATCATATCATATAGAAGCGTGATTGGCACTTTGAGAAACGGCCAGGTCATTATTGCCAAGAGTTTGATCCATTTTATCCATTTTTGGTTCAATATATTTCATAGATCGCCCAGACTATAAGTGATGGACATTGTGGGAGCGCGATGATTGGAGAGGTATCACTCATCTCGATTGTACTAAGTGAAAGATTGTGGTTGAAGGTATCCAACACTGACACAGACCTGATATACCCAATTGTGGTAGCGTAGATAAATCTACTGCAGAGTAAGACGTCAGGGAGGCACGGATGTTGAACGACCCCTCGATCGGCCTCGCATCCCTCGAATTCCTGAACTACGTTTTCCGACTGCCGAAACTCCGCATTGATTCACTTCGGTGTTCTCACTGCGATTCGATTATCAGTGATTCCGTATACATCAATTCGTCTGAACAATTCTGATCGTACTTTCGTCTGTTATCGTTGCGATTCTCGAGACTTTTGCTTCCATTGGACTATAAGCGCAAATTCCCGATTCGTCTTTGATTTACACCCTGTCATCTGGGAACCATTAACCCCGGGTTAGTCTCATTGTACTATATCGTCGTATACGACGGCATGTTCACCCGGCGGTGGGAGGTGGCTTCGCGAGAGATTCACCCTTTCTCGCACCGTATACCTACATCATTCCCCTATAGACTCCGAGTTACACCGGATATATAACGTTATGGTGGTACTACGGCGGAAGAGAGTCACGCATCGAGGGCGGGGAAGCATAATTATCCTTGGCACACGCGTACTCACGTCCGACCCTATTATCTTAGGCGTTGGTATCTCTCTTCCGATTTTAACCCCTCCATTGCCCCCCCCCCCTCACCCCCATTCCCATTTCCTCACGTCCGTTCGACCACCCCTTTCTCTCGTGGGAAGAAAATACGCGCCCGCGCGCGTCGACGCACATGCGATCAGTTTCATTATTTCAATCAATTTTCCCGCTCGTTCGTTACGCGTCTACCGTTACGTTTGTTTTTGTATTATCTCCATCCCCGTACATTCATTCGTAAAAGCATGTTGATTAAATGAAATATTGCTGGCTGATATCGGAAACTCGTATTTTCTTTATATAATCACAGAATATATTTGACTGCAAACTATCTGAAACGACATTCAGACCGGTTTTTTCTTGCTGAAAAAACCCACATACAGAGATAAATTGGATTACTGAATAATATTTGTTTGAAGTAATAAATTTCTCTTCACACGAACCTGATGACATAAACATAAACACACAACAAAACAACATAAATATTTAGATGATTGGTAATTAATATTGGTAATGGAATCATTATCTTAAATTATTTGGTGGACCGAGAAATATTCAAATTCTGCAAGTCGTGTAAATGCATGAACTTCAGATTGAATATATGAATTATTGGAATAGTTTTAACTCCAATGTAACTGGATGAGAAGAACGTTGAAGATACCTTCGTGTGCCCTACGAACTACAGAATGGTTTACTAACCTTTCTGGGCTATGGAACTACAGAACAGCGTACTAACCTTTCTGTACTGCGTCCCGGATGCTGTAACTTTGAGACGTAATTCTGCAGGCGTAACGTTACAGGGGTTGTCATGGGGGAGGGAGGCGAGCGGCGATTTGACCTCCGGCCGCGCGCGCCAGCCGGCAATCAATTATATCGCGCGCGCGATAACGCGCTGGAATGAGTGAGGTAATGAATTTTCTCGCGCGAAAACCCCCGCAAGGAACACCCCTCTCGGACCAGCGTTGCCGCCCCGACGTCGACGTCGTACAGCGGTCCAACAAGCGATAGGGGAAAGACAGAGATGAAGAGAGAGATTCCCGAGACTATACCGGGAGGGCGAAGGAAAGGCAAGGCGAGGGTGCGGAAGCACTGTCCAGAATCGCGCGCAACCAAGAATTATACAGGCTAAAGGCGAACCTGAGTAAGAGCACGTATAGATGTGTGCGAACCAACACACACGCGAACGCTCACATACATACATTATTTAAACGTACACATGAATCGGAACGAGAAGTTCGCGAGCAAACACTTACCAGCACTACCAGAGCTGTACCCTTGGTATGGAGAATACGTATACAGCGTCACATTGGTATGTATACATTAACGTATTAGCGAATACGAAGAGGTTCACGCATACCTTGACAATCTCCGCGTTCGTTTGTGTCCGCCCGATAGTGGCCGGAGAAGCATAGCGCAAGCTGAATTGTGGAGAAGCACAGCTTTTGCGCTAAGGGGTACAGTTATTCGCCATGCAAGAAACGGATCTAAAATCAGTGATTGGCAGCCTTGCGTCTTTCTCCATCCGACATGATTCATGGGCCATTCACTGCAGTAATACACCGTTGAACACGATAAACTCCCTTTCGGATGCCAACGATTTTTCGATGGCCAACAACTGCGACGTTCATTCGGAGATAAGTTTCAATGCCAGCTCGGTGGTATATAGCTGTGGAAGCAATTTACATGCCACCATCTCGGAGTCCAACGGAGGGGGGTAGGGATGAGACAGCACCGGAGCATTGTAATTCAAGTAATGTAAGCTTTATGCAAAATACATGTTAGTTAGAAGTGCACGGAGATAGAGTCTCATCCCTCTTTCGCAATTTCTGTCTCGGTCTATCCTATTGCTTTTCTCCTCTGCCTTATTCCTATTTAGCTCCCTTATTCCGGTTTCTACCGCGATCTCTCTCCCGGTCTCTCTCTTCATCTCTCCACTTCGCCTGCTTTCAGTTCCCGGCGCTTATATACTGCGCTTCACTCTATATGTTTTCCTTCTTCCTCTTATCCACAGAGTCGTTTCCATTCACCCGCTCTCGGGTCGCCTAGGCCTTTTCTTGCTCCCTCTTCGTGGCTTCGTCTCTTCGCTACAGAATCTCTCAAACTCCTTTCTCACTTGGACCATATCTATGTACAGACATGTGTGCGCGTATATGTGGCTCCCGTTTTCTACTCACTCGCAAATTTCCCTCGCTCGTCCCCTCACCTTTTCTCCCTCGCATTTTCCCCCGTATCCGAGATCTCCCCAGGGTACACGGACACTGGCCGAGCGCCCGCCTGGACAAGGCTCCTCTGCTCTGCTCTCCTCCTCATCTCGGCTTCTCCGGCTGCTTCGTCGTGGCAGAAGCACACGCACAAACGTACACATACGCACGCACACGCGTACCATGTTAACCCCCTAACTTGCAACCTCCCGCGCTATTTTCTCATACGTATGTACGTGACGTTGCTGAACAACACGAAGCGAACGTGTACGTGGAGTTTCGTGCGTAAGACTTTGTTGGAAATATAACTATAGTCGTTCTTCGCCGGGCTGGGGGTGTCGACGAACGCGGGCTTGTGAGCTACACAGGCGAGGATGAACCTTGAGAATGTTCGCCGGATTCAGATATTTTTTTAGATACATAAAAAAGAGTTGAGATGGCAGTAAAATTGTTTGGTTCATTCAACAAAAAATTGTTCATTGTTTAAAAAGGTTTTTTTATCTCACGGTTTACTAGAACGACTGGGATCTGAACTTTCCCGGGGTGGGGGGATAAACTTCAATTATTATCGATAAATCGTTAATAAGAAATTTTTCAAACGAAAGTACTTGAATAATTATCTTACTTTCAGATGGAATATCGATGTTGCGACGAATTTTTTTAATTTGGAGTCTACATTATCGACTGACTAAATTCCGTATCTCTAGTATACCTTCATATGATTAATTATGACAATAGACCGATAATAGATTTCTGGTTGCTGTAACGTGATATTTTCATTAATTAAAGATGAACGAGATTTTATAATTATATTTCGTATGCGGAAAAACCCGACTTGCAGAGCTCGAACATGGAGATTCGCACGGCGACGGGGTTTTTCACAAAAGTGTGCAGTTCTTGGATACACGGATGTGTAGTACATAGCCGAGTATATACAGAAAAATCGTTGGCATATATGTTTTCGCGTATGTAATATATGTGTGGACGGGAACGCTTTTTCTCTTTTCCTCTTCCTTTATCAAAGTATAACGTTCACTACTCTCGTTCTTCCTTTTTTTATATCCCTCCTTCGTTCTTAATTCTCTATTTCGTATCTTATTCTCGTTCTCTCTCTCTGCTCGTTGGCTCAGAATCCTTTCCTCTTTGTTCGTCTTGTTTGCCACCCTTTGTCCCCACGACGCACACGCACAGTACACCCACACCAACACACCCACACAGATACACATACGAGCGAGCGAATCGCCGGGATGCTGGAGCTCTTGGTCAACCATCCCCCTTGACCAAGGGGTGAACGCGACATTGGCGTAGAGGGTATTTTTAGGGTGGTTTTAAGAAAGTTTCATGAATATTTTAACGCCCTCGCTGGAATTCCGCTACACACGCGTCGAAGAAATATACTGCCGTTGTGTGTCGTACCGGGGAGCAAACTACGCGCTCTATACTCATATCGGTTTATATTTACCAAGGACGACTCCGATCGGCCTAAGGAAAATGAGGGCCGAGTTAAAGTACAGTCCCTCGTCTCGCGATAACGTCTCGAAAGCCAAAGAAGCTTTTCGGGGATTTGAGAAAAAAATACTCTCTTAGCTCAAATGATATTTCGGCAACCAAAGTCGAACGAAAACAGAATTAGAAGTAAGAAAAAGAAGAGTCACAATTTTGAGAAATATTTTGCATGCAATTTTACTCGCTCCGGGATTTGCTCCATTTGAGATATTCAAATCAATCCGAACACCTCAAGGGTAGTTTCGACGCCACTGCTCGCGAGAAATGGCCGCGAGAGTGTGGCTCTGTGTGCATTATATGTATACCGCTGTATATACTATATATAAATGTACGTATGTACACATGTAGTTACTGGAAGCTGAAACGAAGGGGTTGAATAACGTAGACGCTGTCCGTACCACCCGAGAAAAATTTCTCTCTGTGTTTCTCTTCGGGCGTTTCTCCACCTATTGTATTTAGTCGGCCGTTCATTGTTTTAAATTATTCGGTGATTGTGCACAATGAAACACGTACGAACATCATCTATCATGAGTTTTCACAGATATTACAGAATTACTGTAAAAACAATAAATTACAGATTTTCTTAAGTTACTTTAGTGAGATTCTCCCGGTGAAATGCGCGCGTTTGCTGTCTAAGCTTTTACTTTCTATAGCACTTCTCCACTGTATGCTACGACTCTCTACTACCGTTACGGAAGTAACGAGGAGACGAAGAAACTTTCTTACACCCCTTCGTGTTTTCACCTTAACCCTGAAATTTACGTTCGCGGCAGAGTTTAAAGGTCTCTGGGTGGTTCGAAGTTGGTTTCTGGAGCCCTAGAGCGGCCGTTCCTTCCTGACGCAACTTCGCTTTCAAGGTGAACGAGAGATGAGCGGCGAGGAAGGTTGTGATATTCAAGGGTTGAAGAAGATAAAATATTATTTGAGGGATCCCGAAAAATTTGTGAGCGAAGAATACCGCGGTGATATGTAGCTTTGGCTGATGCGAATGATACCCTAATCTTTTGGAGCGTAAAAACCCGATAATTGATCATTTAAATATATAAAAATGTATTCATTTTTATAAAATATGCATAATAGTGACTTTCAATTATTGCTATTGCTTTATTTGACCTTTTCCCGATCGATTGTTAAGTAAATATTAGAAGTGATCACAATCATGAAAAGACCTCAATTAAAATGATGGAATTTTATATATCAGTTGTAACATAACAATTAGATGTTACCGTACCCCTCGATACAATTTGTTGACATTGCATGGCCTTTATGCAACATTTACCTTTTTTATTCCTAAAATTTGACGATCTCACGATTTCTTTTATCGACGTTTGGATTTGCGTGTTGTCGAATAATTGTCAGAGATGTTAATTACAGTTCTAAAGGTGCTATAATAGCTACTCGCAATGTCGCAATTTTCGTACATAATAGATGAATCGCTTACGTAATAATACTTTAAATTTTTTTCCCATTCCAGTTTGTAAAAAATGGCAGACAAACATTGTTCTTGCACTGCATCCTTTGCCTTTTAAAATATTGGATTTTGTAGTTTGACGTAATAAGTAACAAAAATGTTCTATTGTGTAAATCTTCGACCGCCCGAAATACACCCGATATATATAATGAATATATCCGATGCGATATTCGATATATATTATGCGTATAGACACAAACTATAATGTATAGACCGTATCGTGCGGACGGTGGAAGCACCACGTTCTCGGAAGCGATTAGGAAACTTTTTGCGTTCGAATAATGCACAGTCTCTCGCGTGACTTTGCACGAACATCCTGTGAAGGTAATACGAACGAGACTACGGTCTATTATCACGTAAGGTGTAAGCCATCTTATATCATATATACATATTGTTATACCACACAATAGTTATAATACGCACAAGCATTGACCCTGAATTTTTCTCCGGCATTATATATCTATATGCTATATACATGACTGAACCCCTTTTAAATACACGTCACAGCGCAAAACGATGCTGTACCACGAACGACGAGTCTATTCCCCGAACCCCAACGATCGCATGCCAATTTGGCAAATAAAAAAAAGCTTCGCCGATAATGGAATTTCATAAGAAGACACGAAGTCTATTGCCCGCACATTGTTTCTTCTCTCGGAAATTTATCGGCGATCTATTGTAGTTGACGCAAATTCATGCAATACAATCGGCTAAGATTTTTTTTTCCATCACACGAGATATTGGCAAAAAAGCCATTGGAACAATTTTATGACGAATACGAATGTTTAAATTCCGGAAACTTATACATGTATCTAAAATTAGCATTTAGCCTCTAGTGCCTGCAACTCTAATAAAATTTACTTCATCGTCATGAAACGTAAGCATATATGTTACTTGCATCGGGCCGTATTGATTTGACAGAAAGCAAGCTTAAAAATATTAATTTCCGGCAAAGTAACACCCTCACTACGGCTGCGTACATGTGGCTATCCAAGGTTTACTTAATAATTACGTAGGTTCATTCGATAGCCGTACAGAAAACGTACGAGCAAACTTAATTGTCGAATTACGTATATATTCATATCTATATATATACACGCCGGACGCTCGTAGATTTCGAAGTAGCAGGATCTAATTTGCATGAGGGGAAGAGATTCGAGAGGCCTCGTCGAGTCGAAAGATATATAGTATCGCAGCAAACCCCCCCTCTGTGGCAATTCACCGGCTCACGGGGGCCACCAGCGAGGAGCTAAGATCGTGGAAACGACTTTCACCGCGTAGGGGTTACTGTAACTGGGGTAGAGAGCGAGGGTTACCACTGGCCAAGAGACTCGAGGGTGGCCTCAAGCGCCGAGGCCCGAAGCGGAGATGAGCTACGGGCAGTTTTGACCCCCGAGATCCCCCGCGACGCTCAGAAATTACCCCTTATCTTCGCCCGGCAAGGTTGAGAGCACGAGGCTAGGGCAACCCGCGCGCACCAACGCCGAATCCTAATGCTCAATCTCAAGATAAACGCTCTACGGGTTATTAGAGGCGAACCTGCCTCCCTCTCTCTCCTCCCACCTCACTCATAGCAGTAGTAGCTCTCGACATACATATGCGCGGCCTAAAACTCAAATTCTACTATTCTCACGCGTCGAACGCGCGAACAAAACGGTCGGCGCAGAAAAACGACTTAAGGATAAAATTACCAAATCCCTTGGCCGCCATTGTTCAAACGTACTATTAGAGACAATAGTTCCAAACTCTTCGATATAAATTTCGTACGAAGCTTCGTAACATAGATACGCGATAAAGCAAATTTATAAAATTGTACAAAAAACTGTTCACAACAAACAGTTGTATTGAGTTTGAAAATGAATAAGTCACTTTGCAAATATACGTGTCGAGTTGAACTGAAAATAGAAATGGAATATCAGGTGACAAGAAGTAAAGAAACTTGAATCGAATTTGAATTGGAGCGCAGAGTCGAATTTGAAATGGAGTGAAGTCGCTAATCTCTTATCCAGAATAGAGAAGATCAAGGGCTGCAATGTGCTCGCGTAGCGATAAGAGAGCAATGGAGTTACAAATGTTCAACCCCTTGACACTTCGCAAGGCACAAAGTTATTCTCGCAATATCTTTTCGAAATTCCGTACGTGGAAAGTCGATTTTTTTTTGTTCGTCTATAAAAAAACAACATCCTAAAATTTGTTCGTACATTTTTTATACATTTTTCGCACTTTTAAATTCTACACGTTAAACTGTTAATACCTCCGTTACAAAGTTCGCATAAAAAAAAAATTATGAGATCAACGGAATATTTTTATAACGCTGAAAAATAAAATCCAGAAGATTAAGTGATAAATCCCGTTGTTTGTACACCGTCATAAAACTACACTACCTTCTGCATCACCGACTTTCAATCACAACGGGATTTATTCTTCCCTTCAACTTCAGTGTCTCGAAAAAAAAACGAACCAAAAAAAAACAAAATAAAGAAGATATAAAAAAAGAGGGAGAAGAAGAGCTGCGTGGACACTGGCCAAGTTCAAGTCCAAGATACGCCGTTTTTTTTTCTTTCTTTTTTTTCATCCTTCCTCGTCACTAGCCCCTCGGTATAGATAATCGAACCCATATCGTTCGTCGCCGTCTTCTTCGTCGTCCTCATCCTCGTAGTCCGCGTGGTATATAGTATTGGTTGTGCGTGGGGGAGTGTAGATATAACGGAACGACTGTTGTCGGGGCGGTTGGATTGGGGAAGGAGATACAGGGAGAGTGCGGGGCTCTCGAGACGCTTGACCAGGCTCTCGTGAATCGCAAATCGATCGAGACTCTCCCGGTGAAATCCCCACGCCTCGGCAACGGCAGTAGCGGCAGTAGCCAGATGAGCGTCCGGACCGAAGGAAAGACGAGAGAGGCGAACGGCGAGAAAAGCTCTCGTGCCCGAGTGAGAACGGTATATGAGCGTCGAGGAAATAGTTCTCTCGCGCTCGCGACGCGAAGATTAAAGCGCGCGTGCACGTACACGCGGATAGAGAACGCGAGTAGCGTAGACTTAGATACGTGCAAGAGCAGAGCCTTCAGCGTCCGGGAGCTTCGCGTAACACACATGCATATAGAAATACGTGCGGGGGCGAGAGCCGGAGACCTGGTCCCGTCACGTACATATACGAGAGTGTATATATATATATACATATAGTATAGGTATGTACGCCAGAGGCCGAGAGAGGCGCACATGCCGACGCGCGTAGAATGTAATTAAGATAAATTAGCGTTAAGGGGAATTGGGCTAAAGCTTGGCGGCGTTCGTTGAGCGTAGAACGTAGAGGCGAACGAGAGAGCAGAGAATGAAAGATAGAGCTCGAGGAAAGATACAGATAGACACAAGCAAGCGAATACAAAACGAAGAGGGCGCGAGTTGCCGAGGTGAGACAGAGAATGAGTCGGACACGAAACGTTAATATAGGGGAGCACGTATTTCGGGAGAAGCTGAAATGGAAGTGGTGGTCTGTGGACGCGAAGACCGCGGACGGGCATGAACGGCGGTAGCGTCCTTCTAACAGCGCCCAGCACTCGAATGTGCGCAAGATAGGGAAAGGGGAAGTCGAGGGGGATGGAAATCCTCACGATGTATGTTACGGCATTGCACGAGCGGAGAAAGGCAGTCGTACAAACGCATATATATTTTGCATCTATACATATATGCATAACGAATTGCGGAGAATGAGAAAGGCGTATGAAACATTTTTCTATATGCTGAATGCGATATTTTGTTTTTTTCGGAGTCGATACGTATACGCATAGCCATGCGGTAAATGCAAAAATAAGAAAAGAAGGATGGACGCGAGTAAGTTGTGTTTCTCCGAAAAATGCGCAACAAAAAATGATGGAGTAAAAAGTTTTTTCAAGAAAAAAAAATGGTATGCCAATTATTTAAAATTTCTGTTTATGACAATTTTTTTTAAATATTACATTACGATACAAGTGCGAAAAAACTTTTTCTGACAAGTGTGAGTTTCACTCACTTACGAGTTACGCAACGCGTGAGAATATGCAAAATCATAAAGCGTTAGCGTGAAGAAACATATCATCACTTACTTAGTATTTTGATAATACTGGACTCGCGCGCTCTGCAGCAAATGGATCTTCAGAAAGTTTTATCTATCCGTTTAACTTAAGATTCGACTATTATATTAATATGGATTTACCCTCAAAGATTAACCCAATCAAAAAACTTTTAATTGAAATATTAAAAGAATAGCCAGAAAAAAGTTTCAAGGCAAATCTTCAACTACTTGTTTCATTTGACGAACGGAATGAATGCTGATTAAATATACCTTTTGTTGGTTCTAACTTATCGCCGTGTAGTCGATATCGAATTTCCGTTATACAAGTAGATGTTACGTGCGCCGTCGGTGAAGCACCGTAAGGTAGCGATCATCATACATAGCTGCCGAGATATCCGTACAAGCAGGTGAACAGTTTAGATACAAGCTGAGGTTGTATACACGAGCTCTGTTACGTCGATAAGTCTACGTTGTTGAGTAACGATATCTTCGAAAGCAGCACGCGGGGGCCGCGTCGCGTCCGGACCAGCGAGAACGGACGAACATGGGAGAGAGTCTCTCTCGCGGACCTCTGCCAGTAGAGCGAAGCCTAACAATGCCTCGAGGAAGCTGCTGTTGATGGACGCTTCCGATAGAAGAGCCGCTTGCCTCTCACCGGCCGCGATTCTCTCTCGTCCCATCAACAACGTCTTAGACCGCTTGCGCCGCGTGCACACACACCGACGATCACGCAACTCTCGCAACGTCTAACTTCCAATCGCTCTCTGGTTCGCTCACTCGCGCTGCCATTATATTATTTAATTAATCAAGTTCGCGGCAACCCGACCGACGGACGGAATTAATAACCTTATAGTATGTATACATATATATACGCTATCTACGATAATATAGGTATACAAACGCATTAGAAAGCAACCACCACGATCGATGTTGAGTATTCAACGAGGAAACTATCTAACTCCGTATTTGAAATACAGAACTTGTTCATTAATCTATCATACTTAAAACATTATCAACGAAATGAAACTTAATGTGAATTATTATTTCCGAAGTACAGTAATTTTAGTCACATTTACATTTAATATATGCGATCGTTTTTTTTTTTTTTGTAATTTCTTAATGTTTTATTCTATGTAATTTTTTCCGTACTAAGTATTGAAATTCTATTTATCTACATTGAACGAAATACTTGAGTGCTTTTATCGCAATTAATATTTGTGACTTGGTTTTTTTCACTCACGATGATTGAAAACAATGCTTGTTTTCCAACAGATGAACCGTAAGTTCGAGCAACAAGTATGGATTTTTTATCAGCCTAATAGCGGATGATTAAAGACTACCCTTATCGGTGTGAGTCTTCGGAGTTTGAGTGATAGTAAGTGGCGCGACAACACCCTCTCGACCGTAAAACTTCGTGGCTAAGTGCTCGTTAAAGGCGACAAAGCATTCTATCTCTTATCTCACGTTCATTTCGAAAACGAGAGAGTCAACCGTCGGGTCTATGCGCTGCTCGCGTTTTCTCGTTGTCAACACACGTGGGAAAGTGATTTTTACCTCAAAAGTATCCCGAATACCGCGATTGTTCTTCCGCTGTTATTACCGTAAGCCGACTGACACCCGCCGCGCGCACCCTGCGGGCGCTTAGACGAGAGATTAGATATTGCGAATGAATGCGATTTCTAAACTTCTCGAAAAAATCTCAACGGACGTGAAAGCGGAGAGTAGAAAGATAAGATCATCCGAGATACCAAACGAAAGTAACAGTATTCCAATTTTTTTGGGTATTCGAAAGCACTAAAATAAAGCCGCAGAAGATGGGAATTCGTATTAATGCTTTTCTAGTCTATATATATCCTTTTGCGACGATACATTTTCCGTGAATGAAAGACCTTTCCGCGCGACCTACCCCACGTGAGGAATCGACAGTAGGTCTCTTGCCCCCACCATAACAGATCCGGAAAAATACCGAAACATACCGAAATGTCTACCACCCCCCCTAACGGAGGGAACCTTCTACCTTCGTCAACCCCTCGAGAATCCTCACCGGGTCGTTGACATTATTATGCCGCCGCATCTCCGATAGCGCATTAGAAGAATCAAAGAAAAGAACATTCTTCGGGGATGCGATTTTTATATAAATTAAACATTTATCATAGTATGAATAATAAAAAAAAAACCTTTTTTCCCGACACCGCTAAAAAGACCACATTTCATGCCTGCAACGCGGGTTTAAAATTAGCTATTCTTGACCAGCGGGAGTAAAAGTAAAGTAACGTTTTTTCAAATCTTTTTCTTTCAATCTTTTTTTCCAAATTCATTTATTAATACATAAATAGAAAATACGCATCAATCGACCGTGCCTGAGTCGCGGACCGATTCGTCTTATCGCTAATTTGTGCCGTTATGCCGTTGCAGGCATAAAAATTACCTTTATCGAGGTAATACACCGCCCAATTACAAAAATGTTTTAACTTTTTTAAATCGATAGCGATATATCACAATCCTAACATATATCTGCCGTAGTTTTATGGGGATCTTGCGGATGTTTTATGAATAACAAAATCTGGAAGTTAAGCGTTCCGTACATATGATATTTTAAACAATTTATTTTTCGACTGACCAATGCATATAACATCGTCTTTGAAGTTTTTATTATGCATTCATATGAATCTGCAGCACACATAATTTTTTTTTACGCGTGAAGAAAATATAGTCCAATCATCGATTTAAGAGACGTGTAGTACATCGCCCAATATTCGTGTTCTTTCATGTTTCATCGATGACTAGAACGTTGAAAACTTCAAATGAAAGAAATATATTTCTAGTGAGTCACGTTACCGCGAATAATTACAAGAAAAATGTATTCGTTCGTCGGAGTCGTATACATCTATATAGCTAAAACCAATCCTATACTATAACGCACGACAATCAGCAGCAATTTCGACAGTCATCGATCATATATATCGGCGTGCAGTTTGCAGTTTCTATCGCAGAGGTCGAGAGAGTTGTGCGCGATTGGGCCAGACGGATCGAGTTGGGACCTTCGAAATACACGAAGAATCCCCCCACTTCTCCCTGTTCAGTCGATCGGATCGTACGAGTGTGAGAAAATCTCGGAACATGCACACAGGATAGAAAGACGAGGCCCGCCGAAGCAACGTGTCTCTTAATGCCTGTCGCTGGGATGATTTATCGCAATGACGCTTTTTTTTTCTTCGCTCGTTTTTTTCTCGTTCTCTTTCTATCTCTCATTCTCCGCCTCTCGACTCTTCCGGCGCTTCTATTCTCTTCCTTCGCGCACAACGCCGAATAGCACGGCTGCACTCGCAGAGTATTTATCGATCTCGCTCTTTCGACTGCGTGTCTTCCCTATCTTTCTTCCACCAATGTATACGTCTATAAGCCGCGCGGGCAGAACGCAGTCTCGAACATTGTATGCGTGATCGGCGCATTCTGGCCTTCGGCATGACGTCCCGCGGTAATGGAACACGATCGCATCGACTCTATGCGAAAATATATTATACATGTATATATATCTCCTGCGTCGAGGGAGTCCGACCAAATCGACGCCGACAATGCAAAACCTCGAATGATCGAGCTATTTTTTTTTTTTTTCGCAGGTGTGGCTTGCGCATCAGAGATTTTCGACGATAGCGGCAACGATCAAATTTTTCTTGCTATGGAAACGAAATTTCGGATCAATAAAAATTATTAGAAATTTGCAAATACGATGAATAAAATTCTCTATGAAAATATCGATGCAATTTTTTTATTCCTTCGAAAGAATTTTCCTGAAAAAATATTCAACTAAAAATTTTGAAAAATTTTTTCACAAAAAAAAACATCATCATTAATAGAAATCCAAGTTTTTCTACCAAGACGTTTTTGTCAGCAGGAAGAAACAATAAATACGAGAATCGCAGTTCGACAAGTATCATAAATTAATAACCTAACCCCCTATGGTTTCCGTCACTACACAACGATAATTCGCGTACACAATTAACAGTGTAACGCCGGGGTGTTGTTGGCTCACCGAAAGAATTGCAAGTTTTTCCACGAACTTAAATCGTCGCGAGAAGCTTCATAGTCGATTCGAAAGAAATTTTCGTACGAAAATAAGTATTATATTGTGATTTGTATGACGGGGCTTTTGTCCCGCCGCAGAATTAATCTGTAAATCACGACAATAAAGTAATCGACGCAAACGGTAATATTCTCTTAAAAGATACAGTCGTTGGAGTAGACCGAGGAGGGGTTGCAAAACTATAATACCGACGCAGAATGTACACTTTCGTCTACCTGGAATTCCTCCCTCCCCTCCCTTTGCAGCATTCACAAAGCAATGGGGGGTAGTAGTATAGCGGAGGGGAAGACTTCTCGGTGTAACGCAGCGCATACGATGCACTGGCTTCGGGCTTTTCTGTATATCCGTGGGGTGTAAGTACAATGTGCTGGAAACACCCGGTATTTACATTGTTCGGAAAACAATGAAACCGAGAACTCCCTCACCCTCGGTCGCTACTACAGTCGCTTGCGTTCCTCCTCTGCCCCCCGCAACGGCAAGTGCACCAGTGTTTCTTATCGTTCTGAAACTGACGGCATATTATGATTGCCCTAATTTCCTTTGACTCGACCTCCCCTTTCGCACGATTGACGCGAATATGCGGTACCAAAGGGAACTCGCTAAACTTTCGAATATTCCAGTGGATTGAAACGGAGCACTTTATTGCAGCGTCGTACAGTTTATTGCATTACGGTACGTTGTTTATTGCATTTTGAAATACCGTAATGCAATAGAATCGAATTTAATGACACTGAAAGACATACGCGGTATGCTGATATTTATAGATAGGAAAATTCGATTCTTAAAATCGAAGATGAGAGTGAATTGGAATCGATAAATTGGAATTGATAAAAGAAAATGTTTTGTAATTATGTATGTTTTCGAAAACTTTCGCGTGTCATCGAATTTTATTTTTTTTTTTCCGAAAATAAAAACAATTACTTCCGGTTCGTTGAAATAGCATTTTTAATCAATTTTTTGAAACTTTTTTATCAGATCGCGTTAATACATTTTTTTTTCAGTCCATGACGAAATATTTTTGTGAACAATTTCTCGGAGTTTATTTGATGTTACGATGATTTCTACACGTATAAGTTCGGCCGTCGGTCTATAATAACGCAAGACAGAGATTATCTGTGTTCGTAGCATTACAACGATCGGATACCGGTTATCATCGATAATTGTGTGTATATACGTCGAGACTAACGGTACAAAAAGTAAACACAAAATTTCGATGCCTCATTCGTACTATAACTACCCTAACAGTCGAAGGATCAGGTAGGTCTAGACATCGTGTTTCGTATTTAACCGCAATATTTCGTATTTAACCGAATATGTACGCTAAAGCTTATAACTCGTATTATCTTAATTATCCAATGTTAAACAACATTTTCGCAGCGATATAGATCGGCGCCTGGATTATCGCTTGCAACTCATATTGCCCGATAATTTCACAGTTTAGGTCTTTACGCAAACAAAAATAAACAAAAAATAACTCGTTAAAGAATATATTTGCTATCTCGATAACTATATGAATTTTTGCTTCGTGATTGATAGATTAGATTAACAAAAATCTATATCTCATGATTGTTCGACCGACTGTATGTACCGAAAGTTAGCGTGAAATCGTTCGACCGAAAAAAAAAAAACGGAAAAATAAAGAATGAAACTGGTCCTCGAAATCGCCCGGGGATACGATGTTTCTCTATTTACCAATAGTACATTATATATCGATGATATTTCATCGTTTTCGTAAGATAAAAATCTCACGTGAGATAGACCTAAAATTATAGGTTTTCGCGGTTTGAATTATTTCTTTCTGGGACGCGACGGTGCCTACACACGAAACTGAGGAAAAAAAGAACGAACAGTATGAGAGAACGAGGGAGAGAGTCACTGTGTGGCGCTCGAGCGGTACGCGATTGGATCGAGCGAGACGGAACGTTAAGGCGATGGCGAGGGAGTTGCGAGACCGAAGAAGTAAGATGGAAAGATATAAAGCGGGTTAGCTTGTCCAAAAGAGTGATAAAGAAAGAACGAATTTAGTCTCGCGGCTCTTACACACAATCCCCCTTGCCCTTTGCCTCGATTCATGCTTTTTTTCTCCTATTTTTCCTCACTCCTTCATTCCCCGTTCTTTCTTCTACATTTATTTATTCTTTCAAGTAATCAACCGAACGAACGGCGGGGAGGTCTCGCGATGAGCGAGGCGGCGAGACGCGTAGGAAAAGAGAAGCGAGGAGCTTCTCTTCTCGTTCTCGTCTCTTTTGCTTTTTGGTGAGAACTCGAACGCCGCACTAGCATGAGACGCGGATACCGATTAATCCGCGCTCGGAAGCGCGCGCGCGCGCCCGGCGAAAACGTGCTGCCAGCAGCGAACTTTAATTGTGCTCGCCGGACTCTCTCTCGCGAGTCACGAACAAAAGGAACTCCCTCGCTATGCTATATGGACTCTCCTGCTCTCTTTCTCTCTCCCGATTCTCTACTCCACTCGCTCAAGGTTAAGGCAAATCCGAGCTTCCTTCGCGCGAATGACGTCGGGATGCAGTTAGACTAGTTTTAGTTCTACTTTGCAGTTCCCCGCCTCCAAGACTCGGAGACTCTACATTCACGAACAAAGAACGATGTGCTGCGCTAAATTGGCAATTTTCTATTCACAAAATAAAAACTATCATCATTTTCTTGTTTGGCTTAAATTTCGATACGAATTTTTTTAACCGTTTTAAAACGAAACTTCTTTATTGCGTGTTACGATTATTTTTTAAATTCAATTCTAAATTTCGTAGTGATCGGTGAAATTATTAAGAAAAATATAATTTTTGCTGTCGAAAAAATATTTGGCGCGATATATCTGAAAATAATTGAATCAATCACTTTTCGAATAATTACTCGGAACGGTTTTTTCCATTCGCCGATTCAAGCGTATATATCAGAAGAATTTTTTTACGTTAATCCCAAATCCGCCACTTATATCGCTCGTGACTCAAAATTTCTAATAAAGATTCACGTCAAACGAGAAAAAAAAATTAAATAATTTTCGAGGATTACCATTATAATCTTCCATTGCAATTATTAAACTCAACATTAATCCGAAAGTACAATCGCCATAAGATAAAAAATATTATTCAACTTTTCGAATAAGCCGGTGTGATAACTCTCGTATGAGTTAATAATTACCATATAAAAAAAAATGATTGTAAGCCGCTTCTCGGTTTCTTTTCGGGAGCAGAGATTTGTCAGTGGTCGCTACATTATTGTAACCATATCTCATGCTTAATACAACTATACTCGGTGTACTACACAAGTCGTTGGCCTTTGGCGCGTAACGCGGAAACGAAAACCCGTATAGAGTGGTTCTGGCGAGTGAAATAATATAGGCGCTTGGTAAACCCGGCAATCATACGGTGGTCCAATTACCATAAGAAGGGCTCTAATTTCGCACAATGCTCGCAAGCGAAGCGTACACCCTTTCCACCTTCTTCTTTAACATCTTTTTCTTCTGCTACGGCTGTGCTTCTTCTTTCTCGCATCGTTTTGACTTCTTTTTAATTTACGTCGTTTTTCTCTCTTACCGTTTGGTATTGCGACGAAGAGTCTTCAAGATCTTTTCTCGCGCATAGAATGAACTGACGATTTCTCAATCAATCCTTCAATGGCTTCATCGTATCCTCGTCGTTTTTCACTCTTTTTCTCCTACTCATACCGCGGCTTCCCGCTTTAGCCGCTGGACAACTTCTCGCCGTGGATGAAAATTTGATACCGTTCATCGCGGCATGGAAAACGCGTTTTGCCTCGTCGTTGTTATAACCCCGTCGTTGTCGTTTCTGATAGAGTATTATACTACGTATATAGCGTGTGTACCGGCGGTTTTACGAGCTCCATCTACGCACCTCTTTGGACCTGCAGACCTTGAACATGTACAACGTGAAACCCCCTTCGTCGAAGGAACCAGAGCTTATTGAAAAAAAAAACCTTCCGCTTTCTTTTGTACGACGCACAACAGATATACTATACGACGCTACCACGCGTGTTCGTATCACACGTGCACGTGGCTATAACAGCTCCCTGTATTTCTATTAAATAAGTTCAAACTTGTTCTTCAAACTTGTATCGTACAATCGCTTTTTAATGATCGTCGGTCGTTGGTTTATACTCAAATTGCTAGTTTGCAGGAATGCCGAAGTACGCGAACCCGCGATGTTGATGTTTATCGTTTCGAAAACTGTGCGTTTCAGACGATTTTTATAAACCGTTTTTTTTTTTTTCGAATATTCGTATGAAATAAAATTGAAAAATAGAAAATAAATATATAATAATAAAAAAAATAATGTCCCTGATAAGAAAAGTATTAGTATATTATATGTAAGTGTACCATATCAGCATCTTTGGTTCTTACCGGATTTATCGGAGCATTTAATAAATACTCCACCTATCCATCTATTTATCTATATTCACAAAATTTTCTGGGCACCAAAAAATATAATTTTTTTATTCCGTTTATCACGATAATACGATTAATTCTTACAAATTTATTTAATGTAACTTTTCTGGCAAAGTTTTCGTAACAATTTTAAGTAACAATATCTTTGTCGAATTTAAGACTGAAGAACCAATTTTTTGGAAATATTTGACTTGAAATTTTTTTTTTGTCATATTTTCGAAGGTTTCTCGCTGTAATTTCTCAGTGATTATGTGAAATCGAATTCTTCGAAAAGCCGATGGTATCCACTGCTTGATTCGCATACACCCGAGAATTTAGCTTTAAGCGATTCATCTATGCGTGGTGATTTTAATCAGACAAGTTATGTAAATTGTGATGTGCACGAGATTACGAAAGGAAAAAAAACGAGGGGTGTTAGTAGAGAAGCGGTACATCAGAAACCGGAGAAACGGTAGGAGGCACGTTTCGTACGAGAAATGATTAAAATTTCAATTCATTTTCCGCGTGGACTGACTCATCAGGCACCCTTCGGCCTTATGTAGTACATATACGCGCTGACGAGAACGAAGCCAGTGTCTAGCTGCGGCTAGAGGTCCTCCTGGTTTATCTCTCTCGTACTCTTATTTCTCCTTCACGAAACCTCGGCTCAGCATCCAATTTTACTGCGCTACTCCGTGAACGCCTCACCCTCGCTTCGCTATCTCATTCCTCAACTCGCTCGGCAATGCCCGTGGTACCATCCACGGGCTCGCGAGGTCCACTTCGTTATAATTTTCTCTAATGATACACTCCTGACTCTCTGATTCTCAGCTGCCACCGACCAAATATTTTTATTACTACTCAGCAACCCTTCCCTCGAGCCACTGTTACGGCAAGACTGCTGCGTAACCCTTTCACTGGCTCATCATTTTTCGTATGGCACATGACCAGCTACATGGCACGTAGGCATCTCATCGAAGGTACTTGAAATAAACTGACGATGAAATTTCCTATCGATCAAAATACGACGGCACCAATAATATTATCGTCGCGCTATTGTATCCAATTCGTAATTTAAATATGACTTTCTATCGTTCGTGTTACAATGTATATCGAATGGTGAAAAGTATGAAAACTGTGACGATAGATCGATAGACGACGAATAGTGGAACAAATGTATGCGGCGTTATTCGACTAAATTAATAATTCGCCTGAAAGTAAATTTTAAAGAATGATGAAAAGAAGAAAATTCCGTGGGCGAAAAATACGAGAGAGTGAAGATTACATAAATCCGGTAAGAACAGAGATATATATGTATACGTATAGCGGAGTCTGAGGCTGCGACTCTGGAATGCGAAGCAGTCGCACGTGTCGTCATGTGCGACGACGAAAACTCTTCTGCCAGTGCCCACAGTCCGCGATTTCTAGTCTGATGCTGAGGGTGTGAGGAGTCAGAGAGACGAGAGAAAAAGAGAGAAAGAGAGGGAGAGAGCGAGAGAGAAAAGGAGGTCGACTCTGGATTTCCTTAATAAAATGGGGCGCAAACGCCACGCCAGCGAATATCTGGCTGATAGTGGCTCGGTCAGCTCAACGTCCACCTCGAAAATGCTTGCGGGGTTGCTAGGGAAAATCTAGAATAAGAGGTGGGAGGGTGCGTTGCTTAGGCTGATTCAATCTGACACGAGATCGTGAGCTCCCGGGGTATAGTGAGGCCTCCGCTCTCACCCTATAGTACACCGAGGCTAAGGCTCTCAATTCCGTTCGCTATTTTCGATCTTCGGCTCAACTCGGATCCAAAGTAGATATTCGCTATTTTTTTTTTTTTTTCGTGACTGTAAAAAAAACCAATGCGTAGTTAAAAAAAATTGACTTACCAAATTTATTGATAATGATTACTATACTCGGAAAATGTATGTTTGTTTTGAATAAATTTGTTTAATTCGAATGATTATTTGTTATATCATCCAAAGAGATTAGGAAATGGGGACGAAATTTATTTGATTCAACGAGATGTTTTCTGTGAAATATTATTTAAGAGAACGCAAGAAAAATAAATATTTCTTGAATCACTGAACTTTGATAAATACAGTTCATCGCCGAAAAACGAGAATGAGTGGCTTTGGATGCTGCGAATGGAGAAGGAGGGTCGTTGCCAACCCCCGTTGGTCGTTGCCAAGTTAGCGTTATCCAAATCCGACACTTAGACCAGCGGCAAGGGATTACGATAACGTTAGCACGGAAATTAATGTGCGACTCGGTTATATACTACGTACAGTTTATAGTATACATATAACTTGCTACGTCCCGCGGTCTTATAAGTTGAATTGCTGGTCATTCCGAATCTCAAATCGGCTATCCGTGACAACGAGAAGATACTTCTCTTGGTTATCGATGGGATGCAGCGTTGGGCATTGAAAAAAACTTCCTCGTCATCCAATCCCGTCGGATCAGACGAATGAAATTTTTTTTTTTTTTCATTTTTGCAGATGTTTGATCAAACTGTCTACCGTAATGAGTTGCCATTAAAGAATATTTGCCTGGTGCATATGCATGATGGAGAAACGAAGAATTTCAAAGAGTCTGCGAAATATCGATTATCGACTATGAAAAAAAAAAAATTTGCATAAAAATAAAAATTTCAATAGAATTGCGCTAACAAGACAAATTGAATTAGTTTCTCATATTCTCAATTTTTATCGTTTATACTTCGATAAAAAGATATTAATCACATTCAGAAATAAATAAAATAAATAACGCGAATTCACTTGTAACTCTGCGATATATTACTTCGAAAACCGATATACCGATTTTTTTTCATAATTACAAGAAATCTCGTAAAAATGAATATTAAACCATTTTCAGACGAAATACGTGAATGTTATCTAAAATTCGGAAATCTATGGTTCTGTATTTACCAATGCATGTTGTTTTACACAAAAATCTCCGTACTTTTCATGAGAAAATCTCGGTGATGCGATCGAGGGATACATATATATTATTCAAATATGGTTCGCATGTAGCCGCCTTCAGCCCCTTCGAAAAGCGTGAGTCCAGACGTATACGGGATACACACGATATTCCGAGAGAAGTGAGAATCACCATTCGTTCCGCGCACTGAGGACACACGTTATCCAAGATATCGATACGAGATTTTCTTTTCGAAAACCGAAAAAGGATCCCGTAATAACGTCAAAACGTTTTCTCCCGTTCTCCCCACTCAATTCTTCTATTCCTCCGTTCCCCCGACGACACACACTTGTCCCACGAGTGAGCGCGCGCTTGTCGACCGCTCACAAATGAGTTTAGACCCTTTTTTTCGCCTCGCTGTAGCCATTTTTTTTTCTCCGTCACTTTCCGTGTGTATCGAGTTATCGTAACTTATAAGCGACCGGCAACCCTTTGCGAGGGATGCGCAGCAATGCAAATTCATCTGGAGATTCTTTCGTGCGAATTTCTCGTTCGGGGATGAAAAATGAGAAGCAAGAATTTCTCCGCTGTTAAACTACAGATAAACTTCGAGATTGCGCGATCACGCGTCCACGCGCGATTCTCTATTCTTCGTTTTTCACTTTTCAAATCGGTATATCGGCATTTCGTCATCATAGATTGGCGGCGTGTCGCATCAATATAACATTGTTTCCCGCATCTAAATTCATAGGCGAAAAAGATTCCGAAACAATTTGCAACGATTCGTTTACCTATATACATTTTTTCCGACCGCACCGATCAATATTAAATAGTACAAACATCTATTCCGCGGCTGTAAAACTAAAGGAAAGTAACGCAATGTTTTTCACACGGCAAAACGTATGTGGAATTCGATTTCTTTTTAATCAATGAAAAATAAAATAATGTTAGTTTAACTTTTTTCTGTCATTTGAAAAATCGACAGCGACGTTCGATATAATTTGATGTGTTAACAAACATTTTTAAGGATGAAAAAAAATTACCGCACGTAAAGGAAATGTTTGTGGCGTGAGTAATCCGCGCTTAAATTTATTCACGCAAAGACGGCGTTATAGTGCAACATAATAAACCGTGTTTTCATGTAGCCGCCGAGTTGTTTCGAGGAGAGTAGCTGACGTGACCCGCGTGTGCCATATATGCAAAGTGTACCCCGTATACAAGCGCAGAGACTCTCGCCGGACGAAACTCTTCGCACGCGGCAGCAACGTGCGAACGCAGGCAGAGTAAAAAAAAACGTAAGCAAAATAAAAAAAGTTAGCCGAAAAAATGCAAGGTTACCCACATTTTTTATTGGCCCGAACCGCGCGAAGGTCGCGACAGGGGTTCGTTGGGGTCGTTGGCAGTGTTGATGCAGCCGGGCAACTACACGACTCTTGCACGCGCGTTTCGCGAATCTCCGAGCGCGAAACGCGCGGCGAATATCTCGCAAGCGAGAGATTCCAACCGGTGAGATCCGATACTCCCGCCAACATTCAAAGTCAAGGTCTCAGCCTCTTCGAGATGGAAAATTTGATTAGCGCTATAAAATGAGATAAAAAAAAGGAAGCGCAATAAACGCGCGGGGACATAAAAAAAATCGTCGACATGTTACATTGACGCGGGCTATGTGACGTGAAATTCGTTTTAGAAAGTTTCAATCAACTTTTACGAGGTACGTATCGAGTATAGTGTGTCCGGAAATCGTTTCGCCGTCTTCGTCGTCACGGTCTTTCGCTTCTCTCCGTACACTGTGTTTGGCTCTTCTCGCTTTTCGCCGTCATATTCTTCTCTCGCTCTCGCGCAGTATCGTTCGCTCTCGCTGTACGCGATAGAGCGTAACTATACGAAAACGTATACACACAGAGCGCCGCGCGCGAAGAGTTTGTATTCGGCTCCAATGCTCGGCGAATCGTCGATATATACACGCTAACCGTATAGAATTTATCCACGACAGTGCCGCGCCGAACGGTGAACCTCAGCCTTGAACTACCTGATGTATTTACATCGAAAGAAAAAAAAAATATTGCGCGCCTACCGGTGCGAGCGATTTTCATTGATTGAACACATTTGTCAGGTTCCAAACATGGAAAATCGCTACGAAAATCATTGCGATTTGATAAATTCGATTTAAGATAAAATTTGAATTATAGCCGACACCGCTGAGCGCGAGCTGTAGGCCACGGTGTAAACTTAACCTAAAAATACCCTGCAGTATTTACTCGCAAAAAGTTTGCCGCGACTATTCCGATTGGGATTGACCCAGTAGAACTATTCGCAGCTGACTACGAAGAAAGTTATTATTTCGCAAATAGTTCCTAACCATTAAGATGCTCGTCATGGGTAACGGCAGTTAAATTTCGACTTCTTTAGTAAAAAAAAAAAAAATTTATACGACTGTTAACACCGCTCAAAAAAAAATAAAAAATAGTTTTTTGTATTTTTTTCTAGTTATTTCTAGTAGAGGGAAAAAAAAACTTTCCGATAAAGTATTAAAGTAGAGACAAAGTATCAGTATTAATTCTCTCAAAGGCTTGCAATATGTCGTATTTCCGTAAAATAGAAGTAAATACTTTTTATCGAATATCATCGCGAGGCTATCATCCAAATTCGTTGTTGATCCTTGAGCTATAAAAATCCGTCAAGTTACATCAATATTCGTTAAAGGGTTAAATAGCTTCGTCTATTTATAAAAAAAAAAAAAAAAATCCGATAGACCCTTAAAGGCATTACGTCACTGATGTTAAAAAAGCTGATATTACTAAAATAATATGCGATCATTCAACGGGCAAAGCGTACATGAACTTTAAATAATTTTTAACCTGTAATCGGATGATTGGAATACTTGCACACGCGTACGTAAATATAGAATGTTTTTGTGAAATCGTCGCGGAGCGGTGAATTGTAAAGTTAGATCTGACAGATATTGTTAAACGCGAAGCTCGGATATGATTCTCAATAATTCAATAAAGTCCTTCGAAATTATCTCACATTCTACTCACCTGTCAGATATAATTACGGCGAATATCCTATATGCGCAAATATTTGATTCTACGTTCTGCTATCGGAGTACTGTGAACTTTGGACCACCTATTAAACTAAATGCAGAAATACAAATTTGGCTCTATTATTGTCGTTTTTACAAATTTTTTCACTGTTTCCCAATGAACTATGGTTCAACGAAAAAAAAAAATGTTGACAAAAAAAATTGTCATGAAGTGAAAACCATATATTTCCGTTGTCTTTCACAGGGTCAATATTTCGATTAAAATTATACAAAACTGTCCAATTTTAATTTACGATCGTAGAAAAAAAAATAGTGACCACTCTATTCATTGAATTTTGTTGGCGTCTACACGGGTTTAAGCATACAATAATATAGGTATACGATATTACCTATATATATGTATATATATAGTACGCGACTGGAAGAGCAAGGATTCTCGTAGCGTGCGCGCGTCTCTCGAGCACCAGAAGCGCACTTGCCTTATTCCGGCTGCCGCCCTCCTCTCTCATCTCGTCGGTTCTTCCTCCCGCACCCGAAAACTATATTCCCATCGTTCTCCCTCTCGTCCGGACGTTCCTTACTTCCTCTCCGTTGCTCCGATATATCTCAGGCGAACGACGCGGAGAGAAGCGTCGCGCGGTCGAAGGGGGTGCCGGACGAGGGAAAAAGAGGCTCGACGCAAAGGGGAGAAGAGAAGGACAAGGATGAAATTCGGTGAGCAAAGAGAGATCTCTCGAGGCTGGTAGAAGGCGCAACGAGGACCGAGAGACAAGAGAGAAAGCACGCAAAACGAGAAGCGAAGCGATAGATGAAGGAGAAGTGAGAAGGAAAGTTACGAGGGTAGAGAGTGAGATCGTACGTAGAGGGCTACGCTGAAAGTCCTGCAGGATTCTCCTGTGTTCGTGTTCGTCCTTCGCGACGCCGTGGATATATATTCTCTCTCGTCCCTCGTCGTGGAAGCGATTGTGCGGAGAGGAAAGGGCGGGGGGCTTCGGGGTTAGCAAGGAGAGTGCGGGGTATACCAAAGGTGGGGGCAAGGAGAGCTCGACATCTCGAAATTTGGTTGGCTGTCTCGAAGCCGGCGGCTCTCGACGTCCGGGCGTCGCGACGCAAGGGACGCAACGCTGCTCCGAGAAGCGAGACAAAGACGACGAGCAAGCGAAAGAGAGAAAGATACAGGAACGAAGAAGGGGGGCGGTGGGGGGAGGGGAGGGGGGGAAGCGCAAAGAGAGCCACGGCGTCGTCGGCGAGACGGCATAGCGGACACGTCGGGGAGAGAGGAGGGGAGAGGATCGCCAGTGTGCCTTGGCGCGCTAGTATACAGGCCCCCGAGGACTCGAAACTCTGGAATTCCAACCGACAGAACAGTGCCGGCGTTCGTGGGACGCGGGTCTCGAGATTCGCGTGAAGATTTCGGCCCATCCTCGAAGTTATTGTGAGAGCGAGAGAGAGAGAGACTCCCGAAAGGCAAAACGGCGTTTAACGAACGTACCGGCGCTAAACGAAACTCAATCCGGAGATACTCGGAAAATAACAAATAAACAAACGAGATCGCTGTGATAGAAAAGAATAAACTGTTCGAAAAAAAAAAATTAATACGTAAACAAGAACGCGATAGAAGTGGGTGTGAGAAAGCGCGAAATAACCGTTTCGTGTCGAAAGAGAAAGTGGGGGATACAAGAAAAATTGACTGTGGGTGTGCGCGCGGTGTCTCGTTGTTTACAAGCGCGCGCGCGGGGTTTTGTGCGACCACGAAGGATATCAACGTTCGTGCACCGACACTATCGTGCATTTCGTCGCTACGTTTTATACCATTCACACGAGTTTGTTATTTATCGGAGTCAGTTGATCGAGGGAACCAGCCTCTGAGACGTCGAAACCGGTGCTTCCGATTTTACGAGAAAAATTGAGAGAAACGAAAAATTTTCGAACTTTGCCTGTTTTCTTTGTTTTTTTTTTTTTAATTTAATCGCGACGAAAAGTGTACAGTGATCGATTGCGAAGCGATGCGGCCGATACGGTTTCGCGTTTACAGTGAGAGAACTTTGTGACGATCGACGAACACAGTGATTGTTGTATAGACGATATAAAAGGAAAAAAAAACAAGTAGAAACCGAGACGGAAGAGATTTTGACCGAGTCGATTGATTTTAACATCGCTGTGGCCCCGCGGAGTCTCAGCGTCGTGTCAACTGCGAGAGAGGCTATAACCGATAAATCATGTAATCCGTCAAGGTCGGCCACTTATTCCTTTTATTTTTTTCGTTTATATTTTTTTTTTCTCACTACTGTACGATCGAATAAAAGTTTTTTCGCGTCGTTTGTCATCGAAAAAAAAAAAAAAGACGGTCTATACGTTACCGCGCGCGGTGTGACACGGTGTTGCGGGCTGCGTATGCGTGCGCAAAGCACACAAAAAAAATAATAATATAAAAATAAACACTAGCGAAACGACGATGACGCCGATCGCTTTAGCGACCCGCTGCAGCACAGCCGATTCGCACGCGACGCGTTTAGATTCGCGACTATATACGTGGACGGATTTCGCGATCATATGATAAATGTAGAAACACGTTATTTTGTTTATATGCGTCCCTTCGTTTAGTTATTTTTTTCTACAATATCATTAAAAAATTGTTCGTTTGAATATATATATATATATTTTCAATATTTATCCAAACGTTTTCTCGTGTACGGGTGTGTTGTCTCGTCGTAGTGAGGACTCAAATCGCAGTAATAAACGAGAGATCAAAACAAATGCACGGCGCATCGTGCGTTGTTCGGCGTTAAAAAAATAAAAATACCGTTCGATCGAATGTGTCGAGAAGCCACGCGCTTATTTCGAAGTCGTGGTGCGCGCGCGTATAACTCGCCGTGAGATTCGCGTTGTGTTTGTGATCGGCTGTAGCCGGCTTTCGTGAGAGAGGAAGAGAGAGAGAGAGACATAAACACGATAAAGGGTTTTTTTTACAAAAGAGTCAACAGTGCCGCGTTAACGTGTCCGAGTAACCGCGTGTGCGGGCGCGAGAAGCGTCGTCGTGAGAAAAAAAAACAAAATCGACGATCTTTCGATAGATCGATTGCATAGACAATATGAGTGAAATGACGAGTGTCGAGCAGCAGCAACAGCAGCAATACGTCGGCGGTGGCAGCTCGAATAACGAGCATCACTGCAAAGATTGCGATTTGTATTTCGAGAGCGCCAAGAGTCTCGAGGTACACCTGCGCTATCATCGTGGAAACCTGTTGAATCAATGGGCCAGTCAGGCCCAACAGGAAGAGAGCAACAATAATAACAGCAAAGCTGGCAATCATAATAATAGTCACGTGGGTAGTAAAAGGGACAGCGTTACGGCACCTGCGGACTCGAGCGAACCCTCGTCGAGGCCACCCTCGGAACCCGCCCCATCCCAACAGCAACAGCAACAGCAGCAGCAGCAGCAACAACAGCAGCAACAGCAGCAGCAGCAGCAAGCCCCGTCCCAACAAAGAACTCACCAGCCACCCCCCGGAGCACAAAGTTACAGTCACTTTCAAACTCCGATGTTCAGCGAAACGAGTTTTTTCATGCAAAACGATCCGGCATACATTATTCCGCATCATTACTCACCTGGTCACGAAGATGCGCAAAACAATAGTTCGAGCGTCAATTACACGAGATACCACCCTTACCAGCATCAACAGCACTTCACGGGCGAACGAGCAAACTCCGTTAGCTCGACGAGTCCGCGTAGTCCACCGTTGCAATGCGACAAGTGCGGTGGTGTTTTCGAGGATGCGAATCAGCTCGGTGAGCACGTGAGATCGAATCATCCAACGTCGCCGAATTCGTATCCGGGACAGCCGCAGTATCAACAAATCGGCGGTAGTCCGCAGCAGCAACAACAACAACAGATGCATACATCGCCACCGCAGAGTAGTCAACAGTCGCAGCAACAACAGCAACAGCCTGGTTACGATTACAATGGTAGTCAATCGTCGGTGAAATCTGAGATAAAGCAAGAACCCGAAGAACAAGCTGAGATACTCGATCTTGACTCGCACAAAGTTCAAACTCACAGATACGAAGAGGAATTGATGAGGATTCATCAGCAACAAGAGTTGCAGATGCAGCTTCAACAACAGCAAGCGATACAGCATCAACAGCAGCAGCAGCAGCAGCAACAACAACAACAACAGCAGCAGCAGCAGCAACAGCAACAACAGCAGAGAGTTGGATCGCATTCGGTGAGTTCCATGCTAGGCTGGCCGCCGGCGCAGCCACACGAGTATCATCCGGGTCTATCTCCCATGGGTCCAATGGACAGTGTATCACCGATACCGGATCAGGGACAATTCATGCGTAGTCAGCATATACCCGTCGAACCACCGCGTCATCCAGGATCGCCGATAATAACGAGTACTCAACCAATGCCCGGTCATCAAATGGCACCCGGTTTGTTGCAACAACCAACGAAACCTCCGAGTATCGGGAATCAATCGTGGAAGAGCAACGAGGCTCGTAGACCAAAGACTTACAACTGTACGGCGTGCAACAAGTGGTTCACAAGCTCGGGACATCTTAAGAGGCACTACAACACAACGTTGCACAAGAATGCGGTTAAACAGAGCAATCTACCGGATCCCGCGCATATGCCGATAAGCGCTCATCATCACCCGGGAAGAGACGCGAATTTGGGACATTCGGGAAGAGGAGGGGGAGGAGGATCGTCGAGATCACCGGAGTTATCAACATCGGGGAGTCCCCCAAACTTGATGGCAGGTCCCTCGGGCGAGGCGGCGAGGGGCCTGCTCCACACGCCAACCAATCTTTACACCACCAGCAATTCCAGCAACGGCAGCACCAACAGCAACAGCAGCGACTCTTCGGCGGTGGTCCTAACCCAGCAGCAACAGCAGCAGCAGTCGGCGGGTTCAACGGTTCACATGGGATCCACAATGGTGGGCCTCAATTCACCGGTACCATCCCCAATGGGATCCCACCATCATCATCCACACCACCAACAAATGGGTTCGCCGTCGCCCCAGTTGGTACAGCACCAATTGTCAATAGGTTCGCCGTCCCAACTTGTGGTCCATCATCCCATGAGTTCGCCCATGTCACCCATGCAACCACCGCCGCCCCCGCAGCATCTGAGTTCGCCTTCGCCAATGGGATCCCATCATCACATGAGTTCGCCGTCGCCCATAATGGCGGGTGTACCACCAATGGTTTCACCGCCGATGGGGGGTACTTCGATGCCTCATCAGCCGTACCCAAACGCCTTGCCCCCCCACGTTACAACTACTACCAGCATCCCGGTCCTGCTGGAGTCTATCACCAGCCACCTAACTACTACTGGTAACGAGATTCATCATCAGCAGCAACAGCAGCAACAGCAACAATTACAGCTGAGCCAGGATTTGCTACCCGGTTTTGGGACCTTCGGTAATCATCAGAGGCCCCTGCCGAGCTTCACGCAGTTCGGTATCACCGGTTTTCTAGTAGGCCACAATCAACCACAGGCAGTTAACGTGGGGGGGCTAAGCCCGGAGGAAGGTATTCCTCAGGAGAGATCGTTCGACTCAACGGGATCGAGTTACGATCCGTACAGAAATTCGCCGCCGAGATACGAGTCATTGACAACACTGGAGGTCGACATGTCGCCTCAACCTACCAATACCGACGGGATGATCATAAAGCAGTACGAAGTACAGCAGCATCATCACGATCCCCGCAATCAGAGACATCAGAACTCGAGATCGCAGGATAACGGTGAGCATTTACAACACATGGAGACTAACAATAATTTACCACAACGGCAAGGCAAGGAGGAGATCAATCCTAACATCGGTAAACAACAGAGCAGAAACGAGAAGAAAAGTGTCGTCATTACGAAGGAGCATCAAGTTACGAGCACCAACACCGGCTCTCACTATATATCGCAGGAGGGCTTTCACAAGTGCATCGAGTGCAACAAAGTTTTCAACAAGGCTTGCTACTTGACTCAACACAACAAGAGCTTCCACTCGGGCGACAAGCCGTTCAAATGCAATCAGTGCGGCAAGCGTTTTCCACTCGAATATCTCCACGCCGAACATCTGCAGAAGCACGCCGGTGAAAAGCCGTACAAGTGCGAGATATGCCCGAAGCAATTCAACCACAAGACGGACCTCAGGAGGCATATGTGCCTACACACTGGCGAAAAGCCGTACGCCTGTGATAATTGCGGCAAGGGTTTCATCAGAAAGGATCACATGATGAAGCACCTCGAGACGCACAAGAAGAAATCCAACAATCACCACAATTTACACCTGAGAGCGTAATCCAAGATCGTATGGTGAAAAAAACAAACAAAATATTGCCTCGTGTGCGCGATATCTCGATAATTTTCTTGTCAAAATGGACACACGCTTTCTTTTTTCAGCTCCTGTGTTTTTACATGTTTCCTCACGTAAATAAATTAAATGAACCTAATGGGAGAAATAAACAAAATTTTACATATTACGAAAGGAAGGAATAATTAAATTTGGCCTCCGAGAACAATGATCTCGGGTGAGAAACGATTTTTTTTTATTTCGACTCCGATGATTGTGCGCGTGTTCCATTCGCGTGGTTATTTCGTCGAGTCAAGGGCGTTCGCGCGCGGTTTCCACAGGAATTCGTTCGTTTCGCGACGAGTCTTTTACGGACTCGCACACGAGAGCGGTGACGCGATTAATACAGTCTCGAAGGAGGCGAGGGGAAAGAGTGTAGGAGCTATTGGTTTTATTGCTCAACCATATTTATTTGACCGTGACTGGAGCGTTGCCGGCTTCCAGGAAAAATTAATTAGGCTTGGCGGGGAGCGCGAGAACGAGCGATCGTGCGTGTTCGCGAACAGCTTTACTCGAACGGCGAATTTACTTGATCGAATAAATAAACGAATTAACCGTGACCACCGCGAAGCGACATTTTTCCATCTCGATCGATTCACAATCGATCGCCGCTCGAAAGATCGTAGTTCTCGTTTTTTTCTTCCAATTTTTTTTTTCGTTCCACCGTTTTTTTCTTTATCATCGTATAACGAAACTCGCGGTCTTCGGAGTCAAACGATAGCGTTAAAATATCCACGAATAAGAGTTCGACTCGGCAGACCGCGAGACGAAAATTAATCACGCTCCCCGCTCTACGGCCAAACCTCCTGAGCGGATTGTAAATCATCGGTTAATGACGAGAAATTAATAAAAATGGATATTGAAAGCGATATCAAACCTTCGAAGCTTATCGATTGTACAAAATACGTTAAATGTATAGCCATATTATTATTAATTATTAATATTATTATATTATTGTAATTATTGATTTAATGTGATCGATTAGAAACTGATTGCGAAAAAAAAACCTACTCATAATACTCGTATTTTATAGCGTATAGCGATACTATATATGTATATTTGAAGAATACAAAAAAAAGAAGAGATTCAGTGCGTTTTGCGAAGAAATCCCAATGTTATGAAAAAAAAAGGAAAATTACAATGTGAAAACGCTCGAGCGACGATAATCGTATCGATTGCTCGTCCTCGATTCAACTGCATGATTTTGTTTTTTATTGGGTCGGATTTTTCGAGGTGAAGATTTAATATAACGTCGATTTGTCGAATAAAGTCAAAGATACGTTGATAAAAATTAAACAAGATTAATAAATCCTTGAAAACTTTTTTCCTTCCAAACGCACACATTCCCGTGAGTGTATCGAATGTATTCGAAAATGAGTCGAAAAAAAAAAAAATAACATATATATGTATAATATTATATACGACCTCTCGTCACTCGGCACGTTTTCACATCGACTTTTCTCGCTCTAAACTCACTTTTCTCTTCTTCTCAAAACTAGAATAGCCTAAGTTACGAAGACGTGAATCCCTCGAAGAAACAGTTGAGCAAAAAATATTGTATACTTCAAGTCGAATAATAAAAATAAAAGAAGAAAAAGTCGAGAGATAGAGAGAAATAAAATCGTTGACAATTTCTTCGAGAGTTGCACGGACGACATGTGGATAAACGTTGACCTCGCCATAACGAAATACAAGCGAAATGTTTTTGTTATTCGTTGGTTATGATTATCGAGCTAATTGAATCTTTCTTCCACATTCAATTGTTTCTCTGATTCAAAAGAGCGTTGTGTTGTTTTTTCCTTTTTATTAGCGGAGCGGGGATCTCCCGAATTTTGTCTTATCTCGTTGTTGTTTGGAAAGTTCGTTGTAGCATCAGTCGTATTGTTTTGTGAAGCGCGGCCTGTTTTTTTTTTTTTTTTTTTACGGAATGTTAAGACACAATTATCGTCTTTTTCATACACGACGCACACGGTAAACACGGATATCAACGTATGCATATATATACATAAATATATATATATTTCATTGAGACGAGGTCTGCCTTTTTTTGTACATACATTTTAGTTATTATTAAACGATAAACGAATTATAGCCTCTTGCCATTTTACTACGTAATATCCCAGAACAGACTACCTCAGAGTTCAGGAATTATCGATGAAAGAGAATGAAGTTGAAACGAAATGAATGAAAAGCCAATGCAATAATAAATATTGTTAAAGTACAGAGTGTATCGTTGCGGGCGGACAATTAATATTTTTCCTATCTGTTTATTGTTTCATTCGATATTTTTTCCATTTCGATCGTTGCCTTCGAGAGATCGAAGAATTTTTTTTTTTTTTTTTTCAATCAATGTCATTCCGATATCAGTAAATAAGATATAAATAGATCGCGATTCCAATAATTCAGGGTAAATTTTTCTCTCGTACTAATATATATCATTCTGTGTTCGGGTCGCATGAGTTCCTTTGACCGCCCGCCGATACACGTTATAAGCGTGTAATAGTGCATATGAGAAGAAAAAAAAAACAAATAAATCTAATATAAATAGATCAACGTACATTAGAGACATATCAAACAGTATTACTGTATACACAGTTAAATAGTAACGGATAAGAGATGATCCAGAGAGCAAGACGATCGATACATATTTTTACTTCATATCATTATTAAGACGCGTTCCGCGATTTTTTAATTGAATAACGATATATTGACACCGGGCATTCTATTATGCGAAGCAATCTTAATTAGGTAAAAAAATAAAAAATAAATAAAAGTAAAATTAAAAAATCGGGATTTAATGACTCGGGCATTCCTTCGGTAATCGAACGATAATAATAAAAGAAAAAAAAAAAGAAAAATTATCGGCTACAAGATAATTAGCCGTTGCAGCGTGTGTCGCTCGCGCCACGTGTGCCCACAGTGATTCGTTACGATTAATCGTACGATTAATTATTAATTATACATATATATTTATGTCGCGCGACTCACGCTCAGATCTTACACAGTACCAAACTACCATTGGTTGTGCCAAACTGTAATGTTTCGTTTTTCTCTTTCGTTCTTTTTTTTTTCTTTATGTCAATTGTAATTTAATATTTCACGCGGGCATTGACGATGGGAGAAGCTTGTAAAGTGCATAAAACGGTACGATTTATATACCGTTCGACAATTTCTTTTTTTTTAATTAAGAATTCAGAAGCAAAACCAGAGATCGAATCGATTGGCTTGACGCCCGATCACGACGACGATTATGAGAGAAAAAAATTAAACAATCTTATTCACTTGTGCCATAAATGATACGAGAACTTTTTCTTTTTTCGAACGTCTCAATCGGTGGATTGACAAAAAATAATATGACGATGTGCGCACACTTTATAGCAGCGAAACTGTAGGTAATATTTAAATTAAAAAAAACGACACGTGGTTTTTGTTCCTGTATACAGCCGTTACGACGAGAGACGAGGATTGAAAAAACAAAAAAAAAAAAGATCTATGAATGAAGATAGAAGTATAATTATACGACCTGTATTATTTTATATGCGTTTAATTCTGTTTTTATAAATATATTTTATTTCATGAACCTCACAAACCTATGTTTATCTTTATTTATCGACACTACACTGCGACATCGCGATGGTATACATTTTTTTATGATTTTGCAGCTTCGCCGAATTCTCTCATTAATTCAGTTGTGTTTCATCGATTTTTCATTATTTTCTCGTAAGCAAAAAAATTTTGTTCCGATTTCGCGATCGCGATTTTATTTTGCATCCAAACGATTGCATTCAAATGTTCAACAAATCGACAATATCGAAACGCATTTCATTAAATTTTTTTTGTTTTTCGCGAATTGAAAGATTTGCTGATTTCGTGCAGATCGATCGAGTTACAGAGTTGCGCGCACGGTTTCGCGTATTTGCGTAATAGCAGATCGTCGAACTAAAATTGGGCATTCCATAAATTTAGCGAAATTGTCGGGGACTCGGTGAAACGGGGATACACAGCACGCGAATCGATCGAGCGGAATTCTCGTGCGAATCACGACCGCAAATCGCATGATTGACACAGAGCGACGTAAGAGAGACTTAAAATATCGTGTTCGAGAATTCAATCGATTCCGAAAGTCGAATTATCGTATCAATTTGCTCGAGTCTCGGACAGCAGATCTCTCGACTATTACTAGATAGGTTTAGGCAACATCTACCTGATGACGAAGCAATATTGAGCGTTTTATGTACGATTATTAAGACGAGTGAGGAGCGAAAAAAAAAGAAGAAAAAAAAACACTGAAGTTAACAAAAGATGTAACGTGAAGAAAAAATAAAAGCACACAAACACACGATGTTAGGTGTAGTCCACTATAATGTACTATGCGTCGTCTAGCTGAATTTCTATGTTTTTTAATTCGTTGTGAACGAATAGTTCTTTTTCAGTATATATATTTATTAATAAATTGTAGGATAACTAAATGAAAAAGAGAGATCGCGAGAAAGGGGGACAAAAGAAATGCCAATCAACGAGCTGCGTGGCGGCTAATTGCATTACAGCTTTTTGTATAACGATTAAAAAACATAGTATATCACAATTCTTTTAGTTGCGGGAAAGAATTGCTCGCGATGTATTAAAAAATGAACCGGAAACGTCGAGTAATTGCGTCAAATTTTCTTTGTTTTTATAAACCGAAAAAAAAACCAATCGTATGTCGTGACGAAATCGTCTCGAGTAGTACGGAATTTTTGTAATTTTCACAATTGAACGAAGAGACATCGAGGTGGCGAAAAAAAAATTAATGCGAGTCTATATAACTAGGTAGGGATAAATTCGACTTTAACGATCGAGGTAAAGCTTAAGATTCTATCGTCGAATAAAAGAAGAAAAGAAAAAGATGATTATTGGAGCTGCGCACATCGCGCGTGAATTATTTATCTTAGACTAATGAAATTAACGAGCATAGAAAGAAAAAAACCAGAAAATAAAACGTTCGGCTAAAGCAGGAAACAGCCGAGTGTCCGATGACATTGTTGGGTCAAAAAAAAGTCCCATGTTATTACGCAATGCGCTGAAAGTATCAATTTTTCGGCACACCAGGATATTATTCCGCACAACCTATTGACGATATAACTGTATAGTTTTCACTGTTCTCGACCATACATGATAGTTGAACGATCAATTCGCTCTCAATTCTTCGATTTTGTATATGAAAAAAAAAAAAAAAAAAATATACGATGACGATTAAAATGCAAGAACACGAAGAAGAAGCTCACTGCCGCCACGACAAGGACAAAAAAACGATTAACGGAATAAATAAATAACGATTAATGAAAAAAAATAATAATAATACATTGTGAATTATGTATTTTGAACGATGCCATACACAAGTACCTCATGATGCAAAACACATGTACAAATGTTCATACGATTTCAGAATGATAGCTAATTAATAAAAAATAATGAATATCCGAAATCGAATGGGTTACACTAAAATATAATCAATCGGATCCATCCACCTCGTATTCTCCTCCCTTCTTCCCCCCTCTACCCCTTTGATCTCTTATTTTTTTCTCTTCGAACGACTTCGCAACAGCTGCTGAATCTCGTATACGTACGAACGATCGTCTTTTTCGTCGCGACAATGAAAACGAATATAAAAAAAAGAAATAAAAAAAAAAGACGAATGAAAAGAAAAGAAACAACATACACGGACCACGTGAGACTGCTCTCTCGAGTCGGTGAAGTTTATTACTCGCGGGGCTCCTCGATCCGGGGCCGCATCCTGTGATAAATAGCGAGATTACGAGTCTGTGTGTTCGGCGGCCAATGAACGATCCTCGGCAGCGTGGACCATATGTTCCCTCAAGGCTGTGGGACCGGGCCCCGGATTCATCGAGCGCGGACTCTGGACCGAGTCTCTATGCAAGATCATCAAGCAATCCAAACACCGAAAACAACTCTTTGTTCGAGAAAAAAAAAATTATGAAGCGTCTTTATCGGAAGCCATTGTTTCTCCGTAAATTTGTTATGAGGAACGAAAAAAAATAACGTCAATATTTACAAAAAAATAATTGAATTTTTTTTTGCTATATTTATTGCCGTAAGTAAAAATAATAAAAATTACAATATTTCGCTAGAGATATTTCTTGAAGGCTATTCCTTTTTTTTTCAATGTTTGGACTCTCGATCGCTAAATTTATTGCCTGAAGTGTGAAGTCAGTTAACAACTTCACAATATGATACATACATACATGTATCGGCAAATTACACAATGAAAGAAATGAATAGAAATTCGTATGGGCGAAAAAGTTTGTCTGGGGTGCGCGTTCTCGCTGATTTACGTTAATATCCGGACCCCCGCAGTTTGGAGGCTGCAGGAGAGAAGCAATGATTCTCTATCCTCGACGTACCCGTCATCGATGCGTATCCGAGAGCTTTTCCCACAGCAAAGACAGCTGTCGTAATGAGTTGCATCCTCACGTTCTTCATCCCTCCGTCGTTACGGCAGCGCTGCGTTGTGTATCATGTCGATGCGCCTCTATGCGTTTTACACGAAACACGCAGCTATACGTGACAATGCAAGTTCGGTAGATTACGACGGTGTGCAGACGCACGCACCGATCTTCCGAAAGATCTTCGACGGTTAGAAGTTGCAAAAAAAAAAAGAAAAGTAAATGGGTAATTATGAAGGGAAGGAAAAAATTCTCCGAAACAATCTCTGAGATCTCTGATGCAGTGATAATCGAAGATAAATTGACAAAATCAAACAAGAATTATGAATGCACATCGATACATACATACGAATGGATTACTAGAGATTCGACAAATCGTTTGCCGAAACGTTCGACATTCTTGCAAAGACCCTTCTTCGCCGAGAGGTCCGGATTGAGGGTCGTGGATCGAGAGGAAAGTTGAAGATTCGCTCATTCTTACCGTCCCATAACTCATAAGGGGAGGACAAAGGTGAGGCAGGTCGTGGGCATAAGGAAAGTTCAAGAGTTTATCCAGAGCTCGGAAAAGTTTTCCGGGTAGTATCCGCGTGTAGGTGGAAGAACACGGATGAGCGAATAAGTCGAGAGGGAAAGTGAATGAAAAAGATAAAGTTGTAACGCCTCAATGCTTCGTGTGTTATTTATTTCAAGGTCATCCCGCGGAAAACTGGCGAAAATCGCTAGAATCGGTATTTGTGAAACGACGAGTCAACGTCGAATAAAAAACAATCGACGATGTGCCATATTCATATAATCAGCAATAGTTCGCATCAATTAATAACTATTCCGTTAATAGTAAATTTTTCGTGCGAATAAATTTTTTTTTTTTGCCAAAAAGAGATTTGTAGACGAAAATCACGATTATTCGCTCGTTGAATCATTTTCGAATTTTTACGCTGCGAGATTATTGTTTTGAATACTTAACGAAACAGAAATATCTCGAGTTTGGATATTACGCGTCAGAACTGGATACCAGATGGTCCCTTTGACTGATGTTTACCGCTGCTGCGGAACGAACGACGCAATTCGCGGCACACAGTGCTTGCAGTACATTCGCACGGTATAATCGTAGCCACTTGCGCAATCGCTCCCTCGCGAAAATACGTCGATTATAGCCTCATTGTTATACCGTCACAGTATCCCGCGTGTCGGTGAAAGCGCTCGGAGAAAGTGGGCGAATCCGATAACGAGTCTATTCCACGTCAACCGAGAGACGCGCGTGGCGCTATATGCCTGTATATACGATCTCAATATAGTTTAGCACTTTTCGGTGACTGTATATCATCGACGATGGCCCCGCGACTGCGAAAACAAAGAACATCGTTCGCCGGTCCATCGTCTACTGAGATTCATTCACAATTCAGAGAGAAACGAAGTTCGATCATACAGTTTCACAATCGATGACGATACAATCGAATTTTACATTTTTTTTAATGATTAAATTATAAATAAAATAAATGCATAGATATTAAGTAAATCATTTTTTTTATCAAACTATAGCAACGACAGCCAAACGTATTTCATGAAATGTATTTTTCATTCAAGTAGTTGAGATAAATAAGTAAAACATGATACTAGCCGAAGAAAAATAGTTTAGATAGTTTTAATCTCGAATCGATTAGCAATAAAAACGTTTTATTCGACTGGTTAGCGTTAGTTTTACTGTTACGTTCGCGTTCGACGAAATCGGCATTCACGTTTCACGACTCCAGCAAAAATCGTTTCAAAGTACGTATAATTATTTTTTTTATTCGGGAGATTGAGTTTTTTCACAAAGATTTTACTTTTTATTAATGATGTTTTTTTTTCGATAACATATGGGTTATGATTTTTTTACAATTTTGATCGCAAGAGTTAAAACCTGTTGACACAAAACGTCAAACAAAATCGATATTTACCGTCACGACTTTATTTCGTAAACAGAGCGTCTTGACTAACGATTGTTACGCATGCGCGACACCACGCATCGTGCTACCAACGAAATATCGTGATAATCATTGGTAAATTCTTATCCGTGACATTCGTGCTACGCGTAACTTTCCGCATAGCATCGGTTCAGCGTCGGTTGAGTAGCCAAAAACATCGTATGGGTGAAGTTTAGACAATGTCAACGCCAAAAACAGACGGTCGAGTGGAGAATGTGTAGTCGAAAAAAGCTACGACCGAGCGTAGTCCCGTCACCGTGTCAGTTAACGTCCCGATACCTAAACTTTGTTCGCGAAAGTTCGCCGAGGGTGATCGTCACGTGTGGAATACATCGATTATTTAAAGTGATTTTCCATACAACGATCGGTTCAAGGAGATGCGAGGTACAAAAAAAAACATCGCGGTTACACTCGGCGACGTCGAAACAACGAGGGTATCGGAAAATAACGGCGATCTCTTTACACAGGTTAGTCGCTCATCGGATAGTAATCGAGTTACGTTTTTTTTCGTATCTACAAGATTCATTGGTATTGAAAAAAAACAATCTGAATCGCCACACAAAATTGCCAACCATATTTATCTCCTTCCATTTAGCACGTAGATGCACTGATTTTTTTCGATAAACATTATGAGGTAAAACATTAACGAACCGTACATAACAGCAATTCGCGTATTATGACGCCTCATCTACGGCGAGTTCTGTAAACGCAAACAGAGCGCGTCATTTAATACATATATCGTTTGCTCTACACTCGCGTTGCGTCTTTGCTCTTTGCTTCACGTACATCAGCTTGACTGAGCTGTCGAGCGAATGAGCTGTTTATCCCTCGCCGTTGACCTTTACATTTTCCTGGTACGGTAGGCCTGTACACTCAACCAAAACATCGCGTAACAAGGCGTCGCTCATCGGACGATCTTCACTATACCTTCCCTTCGTTTCGATGGCTAATAAAAAAAATGTCAATACCGAAAAAGAAACAACAATTTGATGATATTCTCGCCGATATTAAGTATTTTATGCGTCGCCTTACGCGATGTATATTGCATTGCGATTATTGTCGCGACATGTCTTTTAGAAAAAGGATTTCCGGTTATTAATCCCTCAGGAAATGGAAATGAAAAAAAAAAAGAAAAATCACCAAATTTATATGTTTGTCGAGTCTACATAGAGTTTTCTTGAAGAATAGTTTTTCTTCTCTATTTTTTTTTTCACGATAATACATTTTGTTAATTTTTTTTTAAGTCCGACCGAAAAATTTCAATTTCTCTACCCAACACAATAGCGCCTTCCTGCCCGCTGCTGTACCCTATCTTCGTGCGTAAAGTGTACTCATGGATCGATTTCGCTGTATTCATTCTCCCGCTTAATATAACGCATCACGCCAGCATCCGGTCCCAATAATAATACAATAACCAAATCGATACAAGGGGGTGGTGAAAATGATTTTTCGTGAAGCAGCGTTGACATGTGTCGAAGCTCTCGGAAATCGATAGGAATAGCTGGAAGCCTCGTGTATAGAGATAAATCTTCCACTAATACCAGCAGCGCTCTAAACTGTGTCAGAGAGAAAAAAAACACGAATGTGCAAAGGTATACAGAGTGCGGCACGGTGTTCCTGCCGAGTGTCGTATATGTATTGGTCGTACTATAGATCGAGCACCGCGGGAATCTATAGAGCTCAGTGCCCGGGCTATTCAGCTTCACGAAAGCATATCTCTCTTTGGACGCGTATAGAAGGAGGAGCGGCGAAGATTTTCGACGGTATGTGGTATATAGTAGTACAACACACACAGCTCAGATGGAGAGGGGGAGCGAAGCGCACAGTGCAGGATACGCTCGGTGCGACATGGCGAAGAAGCACCGTGGTGCACCGATGCTTCTGATGATTCGACGATGCTGGAGGACCAGGTGCATCCCGGAGCCTGGGAAGCGCAAACTCCGCTCGAGCTCTCGGTTCTTCAGCCCGGCAGATGCTACCCCAGCGCAGCATCAGCAATAACATCGGCCCAAGAAGAACCATCGAAAAGCAGCCAGCGGCAAGAGAAGCGGCAAAAGCAACGCTGACTGAATCTATCTCACTCTCTCCCTCTCTCTCTCTCTCTCTCCCTTTCCCTCTCTCGTCTGTGAGTCTCAGTCTTGTTTGTCTACGGGAAGGAAACGCCGGTGCATCAGCCCGAATCTCCGCCGATCGTACCAAACGATCTCTCGCTCTCTGCGCTTATATCGGCCGCATGGATAAACGAGCGCAACGAATGTACTATATATACGTGCGCATCGCTCGCATCAGTCTTGCTGTGTTGGAGTTTGACGAACGGACTTATACTTTCGGTATCCATCGACAAGATGAAGCCGAAAAATAAAATTATTTTTAATATTATAGCGCTATTGTTGATGTCTTTTCCGGGCATTCGTCGACATTGCGGAGAGTCATTTTTGATCCGGAAATTCATCCGATGAATGCGCATCAGACGCAAAGGGTTTGACATTTTTTTTTAACTCAATATCGCGCGGTTAAGAAAAATTTGATTCGGAATCGGTAACAGCGAAATTTATATAAAAAAGTGTTGCTAGTCGATTTTTTTTTCATAGAGAGAAAATAAATAATATTGGATACCTGTACTTGAAATTGGAGAAATAATTGAATTGAAACGGATTTAATTAATTTTTACATAACGATCTAGTGATGCCGATTCTTATATTTCGAGAGAACGAGGGATGAATTTAGTAGCGATTACGTTTTTTCCAGTTTCTCGTATTTGTTGTTTTGAAAATATGAGTTTGAGGAAATTTCGTGTTAAGATTTTTTTCAGTCGATAATTTCCCTCAACCCTCTCGCATACTACCCCCTCTCTGCCTTGGAGGGTTGAATACGAGATGAAGATTTGTTGGGAGTGGATTTAAATATCGTATAACGGTCGTTGTTCAACGGTCGATAAACCTCCGTTCCGCCGGGTAGGCGAAATGGCAACGAGGTAAAAATTGTAACGAGAACCCTTTTCGCGTGATTCGTGGATGAGAGTGAGTGCAGGTTCCGGGATACGGTTACCGAGGAGTATAGCTCAAGCGCATTAGTAAAAACGTGATATTGTCCGACTCAACAGGTTGCCGCCTCCTCTTTCACCCTTCCATGATCCGCCTGGCGAAGCCTCGAGCTCTCCCTACGAGGCTCTCCAGGCAACTCTCTCACTCCTCCGCTATATTAAATAAACCTGACGATGGGGTGATTTCTCTCACGGCTTTTTTTTTTATACGAAACGCGAACGAGGGGATCCATATACTCGATTCTATACGAGGCTATCGCTCTCCCTCTCTTACACTCATTCGTTGATATCTGTCGATCCACCAACCGTTGCCCTTTTTTTGTAGCTCGACAAATGGATTCTTGAGTAATTACCTAATGTCAATGTAACGCCGCATCACTGACGGCGTCGAGAACGTAGACGTGATTTACTCATTTCGCCATACATTGTCGACGATTAAAAAAAAACAACGACCATTAACACTATAAACCATAAACCATTCCGATAAACCATTATTATTTATTTTATAAATAAACATGGAAAAATGTGCTTCGTTTCGTATGCTAAAAGATCTGATTTTTTTTCTTCTTTTTTCCTTTTTACTATTTATTTTTAGCGTTGTTATCATTATTATTATTATTATTATTATTTTCGTCCCATTATGTGCTGCTTGGTAAGACTAGCCTTTGGCTTCCCAGACAACTCGTTCCATAGAATCAAAACGAGTGAGAGACGAGAAAGTATATACCAGAAGGGAAATCCCAATCAGCTGCTCTCCAGATTCTGTAGAAAAAGTGGCGTACAGCCAGAAGGGTCGAATGTTCCTCGACAATGGTTTATAATATAGGTCTCGTCAAGATTTCGTCTCCTTCGTCAATTCTTGTTCTCCGAGAACGCAACGTGGGTGCGTTTCTAGCCTTGTAGCTATATAAGCTCGGCGAGAATTCTGACAATGTGTGCGACGGATAATACCGGAAAAGAAGACCGTGTGTGTATAACAGTGCAACACGTGTGGACGCGCATCAGCACATGTCGGAGCTCCTTGTAACCGAAGTTCTCTCTCTACAGCAGACGAGAGTTTCAAGCGCGAGCCTCGCGCTTGGCTGCCACTCCGAGCACGTGTCAGCCGGCCACTTCAATGGCTTCTCTCTCTCTCTCGAATTCTACAATCTCGAGCGTTCTTCACACTCGTTTTGTCTCGTTGTTTTTCATTTTTTTTTTCTGTCGTTTTTATTATTTCTATATCGATCGTTTTGAGCGAATCGACGTTTTTTTCGTAATCTCGAAATTGAAAAATGCGATTGATTGCGGAAAATGTCCAATTTCGTTATTTTTAACCCTCGACTGCCCCCAGGGGAAAAAAGTCGGGAAAAATAAAATCCATTGAGTATTGATAGAAATAAAAGCGATTTATTAAATAGTGACTCGAATATATCAAAGATTGAGCGCCATTTTCTGCGATATATTTTCGACTCCCGATGGTTCGCAAGGCGCTCGATCTCTGTGCGGTGAAACTTTAAATTCGCGAAGGTTTAGGTTTCGATGAAAGCATCGCCTCTAAAAAGGATAAAATAGAAAAAATTTGTACAAAAATCAAGAAACTCTCGACTGCAAAAAGAGTGAAATAACAATTAATTATTCACATGTTATAGTCGGGGGATTTCTATACTCAATCATGCAGAAATTGCTCGACTATAACATGTGACTAATTAATTGTTATTTCACTTTTTTTGCAGTCGGCAGTTTCTAATTTTTGTACAAATTTTTTTTTATTGTACCATTTTTCAGGTACTGAAAATAGTTAATTTTATATTGGAGAGTTCAAAAAAAGAAAAACAAAACAAAACATGTGCACAGAAAAACGAGAGATACCCGCAATTTTGTTGAACACCGAAAGAACTTCCTGGTAACATGAGAAGCTTCGTAAAGAATCGACTGGTGTGTTCCTCTCGTCTCGGCGTTGCGAGAGAAACGACACACGAAACGGTCTTCTATACGCTCGAGAGGAACCATTAGCGTGCCTTTGAACCTGTGCGCGACGGTGTCCATGTCGGACTTTCTCTTTCTCGAGCTAAGGAAAAATGTGCTCCCGATCGAATTTCTCATGGTCTCCCCCGTGTGTATATCTCTCGTTCGCTGTTCTATCGGCCTGAGACGTTGGCGGAGAACTCAGCGGAGGCAAACGAGAGCAAAGAAATCGTGAGAGGGCGCGAAGCCGAGAGCCCGGATTGATCGAGATATTAATAACGAACCTTTTACAAACGACACAAAAGAGCGCCAG